>RPOG01000688.1:0-259109 GCA_008086565.1 Thalassoma bifasciatum
TCACTGATTAAACTGGTGAGTGGCATAGATGAATCTATATACCTTAATATATATTCCCTGCAAATGTACCATCTTGATCTCTAACTCATTACACTCCACACTCAGCTGCTTCTGCCGTCATGCTCTTTCAGTTCCATCATCTCTGCTCTAATTTCTCCTCCTGTCACCCACAAGTATTCACCCTTAACCCCAGCCTCAGTCCTGAGTACTGAATAATAGGTCCCAATGAGAGCTCGATACACTTTCTGCGAGAAGAATTTCCATCTTTACCTTTCATCATCTGGTCATTTAACTTGAATCCCTTTCCCCTATTAACTTGAAAAGACACCAATGCATTTTAAATCTGTGCTTTCTTCATCTGTATGTGAGGCTCAACCTGTCTGAGTGCATGCATTAAACTGTCATACAGAAAAGATCCACAGATGGATCCACTGAAAACAAGGATGGAAACCCTAACCAGTGAGTTCAGCTTATCAGGGATGATGGATCTCTAAGTAGATAATAATGTTTCTCAGCAGTGAAAAGGTAAATAAAATCTGATATAAAAAGTCGATTAAAGTTGGCTGAGATGACCTGGTGATAATTCTCTGAACACTCTTTGATATAAACGGCACTATGTTTGACTTCATTTGAAGTGATTTGAGTCTTCTTTTTGTTAAGAAAGATAAATATTACTGGAGCTGTTGAAGTGCAGAAGTACAAAAATATCTCAGCTTGTGGAAAATTTGATGGTTTTTCTTTGCAGAATACTCAGGTACATATATCAAGCTAAAGATAGATATTAGGATACCATAAAAAAACATGATATTAAAGTTTGAGCTGTATATTTTTAAGGACTGTCACGGTAACATATCACTGTTGTGAGCATGGCAACTATCTGTGAGGTACACAGCGTAAGGCTGAAAAAAAAAAAAGGAATATAGAGTATCTCCTGTAAAAGTCCCATTTTAGTTTAACAGTTATTAACCTCTTAAGTACAGGCCAAAAGTTTGGGCACAGCTTCTCATTCAATTTGCGTTTTCTTTATTTTCATGACTATTTACCAGACTGACTGACCTTTATTTCTTAAAGTAATGATGGCCACTCGTTTTTTCTTTAGTTAGCTGATTGGTTCTTGCCATAATATAAATTTTAACAGTTGTCCAATCGGGCTGTTGGCTGTGTATTAACCTGACTTCTGCACATCACAAGTGATGGTCCCAACCCCATTGATAAAGCTTGAAATTCCACTCATTAACCCTGATAAGACACAGCTGTGAAGAGAAAACCATTTCAGGTGACGACCTCTTGAAAATGCCAAGAGTGTGCAAAGCAGTAATCAAAGCAAAGAGTGGCTATTTTGAAGAAACTAGGATATAAAACATGTTTTCAGTTATTTCATCTTTTTTTAAGTACATAAATCCATGTGTGTTTTGATGCCTCCAGTGAGAATGTACAATGTAAATAGTCATGAAAATAAAGAAAACACACTGAATGAGAAAGTGTGTCCAAACTTTTGGCCTTCACTGTATGTAAACACTACGTTTCTTCCTCTCAGACCCCTGGTCCTTCATTTCTCCAAACTTTGACCCATTAGCCACATTTAGGGACATTACCTTTGTCAGCTTTTGATGATATCACAGCATCACACCCGTATCAGTGAAAAAAATTCACTTATTCATTTATGTGTCAATAAATGTGTTAATATGCAGATGAGTTCCAGCTTTGTTTCTATGCAGGCCATGTTTTTTCGTTCCCTTTCTGACGTGCTTGAAGAAAGAGATGGTGAGCTATTGGTTACCCCTCTTATTGGTTACAACTCTGCTGAGATCGCTAAGGGGATCCTGAACTTTCATAGAATTATCTTTAAGACAAATAAAACATCATAATTCTGAACTGAAATATTGTTATTTATGGACTCCTAAAGAAATTACAATAAAAATAAATAGCTTTTTTTGTTTTGTATGTGCATGTTTCAAATATTATTTGAAAAATGTAACTGCAGAAAAATACGGCTCTTGATTTATATTGATTTCGTGCTTTTTCTTCTCCCATTTCTTTCAAGTTGTAAAACAGTGCAATTGCAAATTCCTGAATAACATAAGTAATCATATTACAGCATTTTCTATAATAATCCTCACTCAAGGGCTTGCAAATCCTGGTGGATTAAACATCACAGTAACATATGAAGTGTTCTGGTTGTCAGCTATATCCTGTTATTTTTGGACAGTGGTCGCAATCACCTTACAATGGGTGATGATCAAATACATTTGTTGAGCACTGCACATCCTCAATCTCTCCTTTTCTCTCTTCTTTCCCCCACTGTGACTGCTCTTTAGCAGTGGCAGACTGTTACCATTAAATGTTATGTAATAACCGATCAAAATCAAGAACAGAACTGTGTGATGGTACATTTCAAAACATCAATAAGCCAATCAATGTTTTGTGCTCTTTCCCCACAAGGGTGAAGTTCAATGAAGGTTCAAGTATTTTCTACTCAGTAAAGGCACCAAATTTGGACACAAAGCCTTGATATGTGGGATTTGGAAAGAAACAAAAAAATTAAAAAAGCTTTCTCATTATTGTGTTTATTAACAACCATATAAAAATAATGTTGGACTGGACCGAATCAGTTGACAACATCTTAATGTGTTTCTGGAGCATCAAATTAAGACTTAAATGTCTTTGGTTGACGTTCTTGGGATGACCTTCAGTTCCCAGGCTCATAATTCATGTTTGGAAGTCTTGCAGATGACATTTCTATCTATAGTTTACAACAGTCCCCCGATAAATAATTTAGCAACAGGATAAATCATGAATGACTGGTATTAATGGCATGTAAATGAGGGTGTTAAACAGGATTTGCATGTTAATGCTGCAGCATATTTGAGCAGTGTTAAACAGACAAGGTAAAATATTCATGTGCGTTCAAGTAAACTTTGATGTGCATAACAACTGAAAGTAGCCAATAGAAAGCTTCTAAAATCCCTGAACACATGATGTGAGCTTTTAACTGACCAAAATACACACACAGTCACACACAAAGTACACACACACACACATGTGCACACCCACTTACCATCAAACTCAGCAGGACCTACTCCCACTATGATGATAGACATGGGCAGGGAGGCTGCCTGTGGAGAAAACAGAGGAGGGGTGTGAGCCAAGCGACTGTTCACCCACTCAAAAACACACACTGTGCACGACATGCATGACTCTACATTACATACGCATGCTGTTGTATGCTAGGTTGCCTAAAATATAATGAAAGAAACCTATTTTTTTAGATTGTGCCTCTAAATCTGGCTGCTCTTTTTAGCCCTCAAAGTACTTTTCTGCAGCAGTCCTGATGATATCCTGTTGTTTTCCAGTTTCAGCAGGCACATTACATTGCTAAAAAGTGCTTCTTACCAATGCAAGCTGGAAATGTGTGACGAATAAGTGGACCTTTTCAATGACTGTACTATCAAGGTGACCATCACTGCTTAAAAACACTCACACATTTTTTTATCCATAACCATATCACTAAAGCCTTTTATCCTCTCTAAAAATGTTATTTACAGTAGGGAAAGACTATCCTTTAATTCAATTCTTTAGTCATATTTAACGTAATAACTTCACTCCTCTTCCTTTTCAAACACACATGAACTCCGTAAACTCTCTCTGTCTCTGCTGTTTCCCAGATTATTACTTAAAGACTCCAGGGGAGGATCACGAAACTCGAGAGGATCTTTTTGATTTCCTTTTACGTGAACTGAAGCCACACAGGCACATTATGTTTCTCATAAAGGCTCTGGCAGGCAGAGATGTCAGTAAAGAGTCACGTTTTGAATTTCAGACTTACCAACAAAAACCTGTAATGCCGCAAAGTCATAACCACCAAGACATTATTCAGGGCTGTCTTAAACTGAAAGAACATGTGCATTGAGAAGGTATCTTTTCTCAAAAATCTGCACACAACACCACAAAATGACAAAGCGTGAAAGTGGTTTTTTTTTTTAAATGGAAAATTAAGTATTCACAGCCTTTGTTCAATACTTTGATGAAGCACCTTTAGTAGGAGTTAGGGCCTCAAATCTTTCTAAATGTCTCACCTGTCACCTGTGTTCATGTGCATTTTTTCTTCAGCCCAATTGAATTACTGTGACTACTCAACTCAACTCAACTTTATTTATAGAGCACTTTAAAAAACAACCACAGCTGAAAACAAAGTGCTGTACACATATGGACGGAACATTGAAACAAAGATAAAAATCAGATATAAACACTCATGTTATTGTTTCATTGTTTCATTGTTCCTAAAAACCATTTAAGAACAATAAAAACAATAACTAAAAACGAACCATAAAACACTAAAACAGAGCCGAGATTAGAGATGTGACCTTCACCATTACAGTAATGCTAAATGCAGTGATCAGACATAAAGCATGCATTAAGAGTGAAATCTGAATACAACCAAGTTGCCCGGAGTTTTCCTGTGAGAAATAAAATATAACGCTTCCATCTGCAGTGAAGTGCAGTTTGGTTCTGTGACTGAACCAAAACATTTCCTGGACTTTCAATCTACTGACACACAGTACAGGCCAAAAGTTTGGACACACCTTCTCATTCAATTTGTGTTTTCTTTATTTATATGACTATTTCCTGGACTGTCTGACTTCATTTCTTAAAGTAATGATGGCCACTGATTTTTCTTCAGTTAGCTGATTGGTTCTTGCCATAATATGAATTTTAACAGTTGTCCAATAGGGCTGTTGGCTGTGTATTAACCTGACTTCTGCACAACACAACTGATGGTCCCAACCCCATTGATAAAGCCAGAAATTCCACTCATTAACCCTGATAAGGCACAGCTGTGAAGTGAAAACCATTTCAGGTGACGACCTCTTGAAAAATGCCAAAAGTATAAAAAGCAGTAAACAGTATAGGGTGGCTATTTTGAAGAAACTAGAATATAAAACATGTTTTCAGTTATTTCACCTTTTTTTGCTTAGCACATAACTCCACGTGTTCATTCATAGTTTTGATGCTTCAGTGAGAATCTACAATGTAAATAGTCTTGAAATTACAGAAAACGCATTGAATGAGAAAGTGTGTCCAGACTTTTGGCCTGTACTGTACTTCTCTATTGAAATCTTTTAAAAAAAACAGTTCAAAATGCAAAACATGCTCCTAATTTCCTTCCTTTACAAAATCAGTGCTTGTTAGTTTGATACAAAGTGATTCATTCATATAATTTGACTAGCAGCTTGGGCTGAAAACCTCTGCTGTTTATTCATGTTGAGGTGTCACATACTGTGTTTCATTTGTATTTCATCCAAGACACTCCATCCGCATTTGAGGGTGATATCAGTTATAGACAAGTGTTGGATGATGTGGATTTTGATTTAATTGACAAACTGCACATGCCACCTTTCTCGGCTGTGATTTGAGGTTTTTTTTTTTTTCTTATTTCATATGGGCTGGTTTGGATTTCTCAGATTGATGTCTTTATTCGACACATTGGATTTCGATTTGTTAGTCTGAACATAAGTGGCCCATGTAAAAATGACTAATCAATCTGAGTTTTGCTGACTGCCTCTGTATTGATGACTCGTGTTATTTTGAGTTAAGTTTTATCTTATTTAAGAGTGAAACCACTTTATATCAAGTCAATTTAAAGGGTATGTTCGCTGTGTTGTGTTTACTCACATTAACCACTGACTCTTTGGTCTGAGCCATATCTGAGATAACACCGTCTGTGATCATCAGCAGCACAAAGTACTGAGAGCCATCGGTCACTTCTGCAGCGCACCTGAGGATAAACACACACATAAAACACCAAGATTAACAATCAGGTCAGTCTGCTCTCTCTCACCCTCTTGGATTCCACAAGAGTTAAACACAAGCTTTGAATGTGTTTGTTTTATCACAATGAACTCTGTCTGCACTATGACTGATAATATGACGCTGTATGTGATGACTGTGTGAGAGCTATTACTGCTATAATTTCCACACTCTGCTCATTTACAGTGTTAATACACACAGGTAATGAAGATATTCTGAGTGATGAGAGGGGAGAGTGTGAAGCACCCACCGCTGTATCTGTGAAGCATTCTTTGACTTCACAAGTAATGAATCTGTATAAGGGCTAAAAACAGTACCTGGTATTACATGCAGAGTATTCAGTAATGAAGGACAATAAATACTCCTGATGTTTCACAGATCTTTGCTTTTGTTGAATAAGCTCTTGTCCTAATGCAGTAAATGTTATTGCATTGGTCACACCCTCAGATAGTTTGTTACAGATTTTAATGAGAAAAGTGAACAAAAAAGAAATTAAAGTGCCAAACTGGCAGAATAGACCCCTCATGGAATAGTTCACCCAAAACAGTGTTGTATAATAGAGGTTTTTGGTTTTTTTTTTTAATGTGTGTGTGTGTGTGTGTGTGTGTGTGTGTGTGTGTGTGTGTGTGTGTGTTGGAGGTAACACTGGGATCCCAGCAGGGAGAAGGAAGACCTGCTGTCTGACTCACTGTTTGATTGGCTCACACTCTTAGTCTGGCCTGAGGCAGAGAGAGGCGAAATGGCAAACTGTCTCCCTGCATGTGTTCCTGCTCTCTGTCTGTCTGTCTGTCTGTCCTCCTGCCTGTCTCAACACCTGACCCTGATATTTTCGATATTTTTCTCTTTGTCTCTTTTGTCACCTGTGTTTTCCTTCCCTCTCTCACTTCCTGTCTCTGCAGAGCAAAGCAAAGGTGTGACAACAAGTGGGAAAAAATGTGATTTTCTTTCTGAATTAACCATGATCATTTTCCCTGACGGTTTAATGAATCTTCAAAAGTCTTCATCCTTTTTCTTTGTATATGAAGAGACTTTAAATAAAGACAAGTTGACAATTCAAGGAAAAAGTCTTTAAACTGTAGCAACACAACAACACCAGATTGAAAGGTGAGATTTTCTTTGTTTTAATCTAACCCTTAAATGTTTTCTGTATCCTGGGAGAGACATTCAGCAGGCTGCGGGGTGGGGGTCATTGAGAAGCCACTCTTGATACTGTGGGAAAAACTTCAGGAGGGGATTGGTCACAGTCATGTGACTTCATGCAAGTATTTAGAAGTATATCGATAAATTTCTATCAAATTCCAAAATAGCAGCCTACGAGGACAAAGACACTGGCCATGAGGCAAGTCCTGATATTCTTCATGTTTATTACATTTTGTCAGGACTTGCTTGAACAAAATATTGATCTTCAAGGATGATTTTATGTGTTGTTGTTTGAAAATAATGACTTACATTTACACAGCTTTGATAATCAGGCGTTGAATGTCTGTATCCTGGGGGATACATTGTCCAGATGGGGGTATAAAGTTGGAGTACTAGCTCTCTGATACACATGTGTTTTGAGGAGTATACTCTATAGATAGTCAATCATATAAAGCTGTGAAATATTGATTACTCTTTATTTCATTATTTAATGTGTATTATTGGTCATGTGTCAGAAGTGTAATCTGAGACTTTGCATTGTCACTGGTCAAAATGCTTGCAACTGTTTCCTCAGCTTCCATTGTTGATGGGATGTTGCGAGTATAAAAGCTTAAGAAGGAAGATGTTCCAGTTAGAACATAATAAGATGTTTTGTGTATATGTGCTAGTTTGTCTGAATAATGTTAGTTAGCTCATTATTCATAGACTTGTTGGATAGACTTTTTTCCAGTGCTCAATACATGTCAATCATCACCAGTTGTTCAGGTTTTTCCATTTTTTGAGAAAAGTTATTGACGTGATTTGAAAGAAAGTAGCTTGTTAATTGTCTGAAATATGTTTCAAAACTTAAAAAATGAAATATTTAAGAGGATGGAACATTCTAAATGTATACCCCCAAATGAGAATAAAGATGAGATTTGAAAAGATATCACGGATGTATGTTATTCCAGCCTAGATACATTAGAAAATAGCAACTGGTTAATTTTCCAAAATGTGTTCATGTGTTTGACCATTTAAGGGCTAAAGAGTGACCCTATAAACTGGAAACCATCAGCTGATCAGTGTCAGTGAATATCCAGTTAACAACACCTGTTCAAACACAGAAGGAGTCCGTAGGAGAGCACCCACTTTAAGTTTTACACACATAGGTGTCGTATTCATCTCATCAGATATGTTTAGCTTGCAGGCCCTGCCCCAAAGTTGGTGAACTCTGGTAAGTACTACTCTCCAGGTAGGGAAATTTTTAAGATTAAATGAATCCCCTAGAACTAAACTTCAATCTAGCGCCTAAAAGAGCCATTTATGCTGAATGACATTGAAGTTCTTGGACCATCTTGCTGATAATCACCTTAAGTCTGCTAATAAGCATGAGTTTCCCTGCTGTAAAAACTATTATAATAGCATTACTAAAAGTGGAATACCACAGCAACTTTTAGTACGATTAAAATTAATAATTTCAGCCTGCATGATGAGTTACTGAGTCACATTATCACAGCCAATAATAAGAAAAAGTGTGGAGTTAAATGACTTTAGTTCATCTGAGATCTGAGAAATAGTTATTCTGAGAATTACTGAGTCAAATAACAAAGGAAAAGAAAATAATGAGAGGATGAGAGAGAGCAGATGGGAGACAGAAAAGAGGAGGAGGAGGATAGAGACAACAGGATGATCGTGAAGCAGAGTACTCGGTGTGAGAGAAGAAGATGAAAACCAATATGAGAAACTGAGAACAGGTAGAGCATAGTAATCCCAAAGCATATCACATAAGAGGAGGTGTAAAATGCAAACACAAGAAGAAAAAAGAGATAGAACAGAAAGTGCAGAAATAAAGTTTCAGTATTTCTCTCTCTCTCTCTCGCTCTCTGAATGGATGAGAGTTTGGAAGCTCTTGAGCCCACAAGTGAACATTTCAGCACCGTTACACTTCATTTGGTTATGCAATCACACTCACACTTAACTGGGACAGGATATCATTGCTAAAAATATAATAACAGGTAATAACTAGCCAAAACTACAATAAAAACCCAACACAGACTGCACTCCAGAAAGTTTCACTGGTGACATTTCATTTGGTTTTAAGAGGAGGTTGGAAGATGAGACTCTGCAGGTTCAACAGGAAGATTAGATCTGACAACTTATTCATAACAACCGGTGTTAAATAAGGCACTGGTGCTGTAGGTGTACGGTGAATTATAATCAAAAAGAGTGCATTAAGTTAAAATAGAAAGAGGATGCAGCAATACGTGTAAGTGAATTGAAGCCCTGATTTAAAGAAATAAGCAGTAACTTGGAACCAATAATCATTATAATCAAATTTGACTTTTCTTTCTTTTTAACTTGCTACATTTTTAGGAAAGCAGTTTGTCCCTTTGTTCAGAAAAGCATCAATAAAAAGGTAGTTGAGCTAATTATTATTAAAAAGAGTTTTTGGGTTAGGCCAATAAACAAACCACTTTAAAAATCATCCAGTGATTAGGGGGAAATGTGAGAGCAGTGACAAAAATGTTTATTTACATTTGCTTATTTCTTTTTCAATGTTCAAAGTGAAAGGAAAGCAAGTGTTAGACCAGCAGAGATACAAATAACATGCTGATATGTGAAAACCCTGAAAGACTTTAAACTCTGAACATGAAAGATAAACCGTGACTTTTCCTTAAAGCTGGGAATGATTGACAGACAGAGATTCTCTTTGATTCGCCATCACATCTGCCGCTCTCTGCCACCAATTGTGCACTTGTATTTTCTGCTGGTATTCATGACATGCATACATAAACAGCTGGCTTCACATGATGGCACGAAAGAAGAAACACATGCATATGGAAGACATGGAAAGAGGCAGGTTTTATGTATGAGATCTTTCAAAGTATGTGTGAAGAAATGTGTCTGTGTCTGTGTGTGTGCTTCCATTGCACACATGTTTCAATGACAATGTAAACAGCACAGTTGTGCATAAATTGATGCGCCTGTCTGTTTTTGATGTGTGTCAGTGCATCCCTCACCGAGCGACCTGGTTGATGACGGGGGCGAAGTTTGTTGGGCCGTACAGCTGAACAGTCCGGAGACTCTGGAAGTAAGACTCAAGCACTCCTTCGATCCCGACACAGTTTGGGTTTTCTGCATTTGAGTTCTGCAAGTAAAAAAGAAATCAAGTCTGTTAAAATTGAAAATGAACTTTAAATTGATTCCAAAAGAATGAGGATTTCTCGAGCATTGCAAATCAGTTAGCATGGCTTGAATAACAATAGAGCCAAGGCCATAACAGAATAGACAATGGACATGAATCAGCTACAGATGATGTGTTTTTGTCTTTGAATAAGTTTTATTTTTTAAACTCAACAGAGAAACACTTCTGAGATTGTGCCAGAAAGTCAATCGGACCAAAAGTTCTTATTACTTTCTGACACATAGGTGGTCAACTTTCATAAAACTAACATTTTATACGTTGTTTCTTGTCTTGTTTTGCAGACAAAACTGACAGTAGCTTGAGCAGCAAACCTGTTATGAATTATTCAAAATCCCTTTGATCTACTTTCAGCAGTTTTACCACACATATCTATTTATTTTGGGTCTATGCTGCTCTGTTGTGCAACATTTCACCCAACATGTTATCTGCTAGATACAGACAACTGCCATAAATATGTGAGTATAAAGCCAGGATGAGTCTGAGCAAGCCATCACTGTCTAAAACCAGGAATTGGTCAACTTTAAACAGCAGTTATTTCTGACAGTTAGAAATGGAGCAAAAGTCATCCGACCGAACAACAGAATATTTTTGTCCAAAAGAAATGAAGCCATGTGGAAATGCAAAAACATGCAGTTTGTTGAGTGTCTAGAGGCACCAGAAACTACTTACACACTGGTTAAAAAAAAAAAAATTATAGCAAATACTGAGCAGTTTAGAAGATGTTATGATTATGTTCGTCCAATCAAAACACAGTGCACCAGACTGACAGGCAGGTCTAATCATGTAGCTGTTACCAAGGAGGTTCAAAGCCTTTCCCTTGAGTCAAGCATTTTCAATATGGCTCCAGATGATGATAGTTTTAAACCCTTTGTCTCTGTATCAGAAACAGATGAGTGACATCACAGAAAATGTGTCCATTTATTACACATTTGATGCTTGGAAAATGGTGCTCAGTTTCTTAAATTGGGTATTTTGAATCTGTTTACCATGAATGATGCAAAATCATGGGCATGTTAACAATTGGATGCAAAAAGTGAAAACATCAAAGTCAGGACTCAGAGCTGTCCTCTTATTAAATGTTATTACACAGTTAATGATCGAAAGACAATTTTCCTTTTTTTCTTCTTAAATCAGGAGTTTTGATTCCTTTAACTGTTAATTATTTTTAATTGCTGGGATGCTAATAATTAGATGCCATAAGCTAATACATCAAAGTCAAGACTCAGAGCTGTCCTCTTATTGGCCTATTGTATCATTTAATTGTTACAAAAACCAGGTGCAAGCTGTGGCATGCTAAACAAGAAATATACTCTACTTATCAAGAAGTCTCAGACTTTTTGACCCTATTGCACACATTCACATACTGACGGCAGATGATACCAGACTGACTCTTATCAAGCTCATCCTGCAATTGCACCCAACTGGCTATTCCTGCACAGATGGTTTTTCACCAAAAGGTCCAGCGAGCAGTTTGTTACTGGTTAAACATTCTCAGGAAATACATGCCTCCTGTCGCTCACTGGTTCTCTGTGTTTCTGTATGGAAAAAAAAGTAGCTGCAACACAACGCCAGGCCAATAGATAGCAACAAGACAAGACAACAACTGAGACCATGAAGCAAAAAATTACACCATAGAAGGCAAAGACAGACTGGCACTGTTATGTGTAGCACTTGTTTTGGTTGTGCTTTGGTGCACTACGGATGGATTTTTGACACTTAAATCAAGACAAGTGCCTGATGCAAAGCCATTCTTGGTCAAAGCCCAGTTGCTGAATCAATCAAGAATATTCAGCTTACAAGTCCCTAGGCATCTAGAAGGTGCTACTTAATGGCAGAGCCATTTCTAGGGGCAATTTACAACCCCAGAATTAAATTTTTCCTCAGATCAGTGTAAGTTCTGAAGGAAAGTTCCTGTAGATGAAAAAAAACCTCCCGACCTGTGACTAAAGAAGTCAGGATCCAACCAGCAACCTTTCAACTGAGAGAAAACAACCTCTACCCCTCAGCCACAGCTGCTCTCTATCATCTGGTGTTGTGGTAAACTTGTTAAAAATTGACAGTAAAAAATAGTGTCCTGAAATGCACTGTGTCAGGCAACAATATTTAGCTGTCAGCTGGGGCTCAAAACAATGCTCGGTTGGATTTTAATGGCCTCATATATGTGTCAAAAAAATACCTGCCTGAATCATTACACTGCTACCTGCAGTCCAAAATGTAGACACAAGTCAGAGTGGACCCTGGGATTGATATTTTTCTCTGACTTCTTAATTTAAACTTTTCTCTGGCTTGGTTGTGCTTTCAGGAAGAGGAGAATTATTTTCTCCATAATGCAGCCCCCTCACAGCATCATTGTATTGGAGATGTCAGCTCTAACATGTAAAGTGCCTCCAATACCGAACAGTATTCTCCTTCCATGTTTCTGCCTCTTTTGAACTGTCATAAATTTGAGGACACTCCCTGCAAAAACCTTAATGAAAAACTCTGCCTACAACATTTGGAGCTGCTCTGCTGAAAACAACATAAATATGTGATTTTCTTGAAATTGGAGTCAGACTTTCAGCCAAAATTTGGCCAGCCCTCACGAGTAACCACAAAAAAAAGTTGTTCACATACAAAAGACCATGTCCACAAAGCATGTGGACTTTTAGGGGGTTTTTTTCCATGTGGTTTCTCACTTATGACACTTGTGTACCTGATGGAAGCTGCAGCCATCTGACTCTGTGTGACACTTCTGCTTTGTTCTGCCTGAACTCTTCAGCTTTTAAGACTGTATCATTAAACTGTCAAACCTGTGAGGAGCTCTTTGATCCCCCTCTGTAGAGGAAAAGATGATACATCACAGGAGACAGAAATAGAAACAAATCATGTTTCTCAGGTTGAAAACTGAGGAGTGGTTGACATTTTGGCATCTCACTCAGCGTGGTATTCTTCCTACATGTCTGTCATGAATGTACGTCACATCGTTTCGTTCCTATTGTAATTTTACAACCAATTTAACTCAAGATATTAATGATCCACTCCTGTTCAGTGCTTTCAGGAGCTGTGGGTTGGATCAGGAACATGTTTCATTAAGAATCGTAAATTATTTTCACTTGGGTCACTGCTTTCACTCTTCCATGTCACATACCAAAAGGAGGAAATTATGGATCTGCAGGCGTCAACTGGAAGCTATGTTCTGTCAATGTAAAAGCAGATTACATGAACGTCGTCAACATTAAACTGTGTTCTGCAATACTTTTAACCAAATGGTCGTATCTAAGAATATGCTGTAAAAGGAAGAAGAGAATTGAACTAGACAACATAGAAGAGCGGATGACTTATTGCTTTTCTACAGCTCGGGTTAAAAGGGAGAAAATGGATTCCCAAGTGAGCTGTTTTCACATTTAAACAGCATTGAAATACTTTGTTGTGCTGATCTGAGTAGTTTAGTGTGAATCTATTTTTAGAGACTTGTAATGATAAAAATTAAGTACCAAATAAATGAGAGGAGTAGGGTAATGAACTTCAAATGAAAAGAAAAGCCCAAAACATGGGTATATGTTTAAGCATACAGACGTGGATGTTCATTAACACACTGCAAAAATGGAAATCTAAGCAAGTCATTATGTCTTATTTGTAGTAAAAATTGCCTTATTGTTCTTAATTTGAGCCACATTCACCAGACCAGGTCATAAAAATGTCTTATTTCAAGTTTTTTAAAGACAAAAATGAGGTGTAAATTTCTTGTAACAAGTCAAAAAAAATCTGCCAATGGGATAAGATGAATTCGCCTGGGAAGTTTATTGAAATTAGAAAGATGTCTTAAAACAAGAATCTTTTATCTTATCCCATTGGCAGATTTTTTTGACTTGTTACAAGCAATCTACACCTCATTTTTGTCTTTAAAAAACTTGAAATGAGACATTTTTATGACCTTGTCTAGTAAATGTGGCTCAAATCAAGAATAGTAAGACAAATTTTGCTAAAAACAAGACATAATGACTTGCTTAGATTTCAGTTTTTGCAGTGAATCAGCTGACTGTGCATATGTTGGTGGCTGGGTAGCTAAACATCACTTTTGCTTGACTTGACTCGACTTTTTGTGTTCAGCTGAACAGCCCAAAGATAAGTACGGTGAGAAAGGCTCTTTGTATACAGCTAATATACTCAAGTTCTGCTTGGTTGCAGGAACATGGAAGTAAAATAGTGATTCTGGTTGAATGAGGAAGCAACTGGATAGTGTCAATGTTCTCCTGTTTCACATACAGGGATTTATTTCTGGATGAAATACGAGGTCCTTTGATTAATAATTGAACAAACCAGTCAGTGTTACATCCTGATAAATGTCTTCTGAACATGAGTTGGAGTAAGTTTACATAATATGATCATTAATCACCGTCCTGTGAGGCTTCCTGTATATTCCACCATTTAACAAGCTCTAATTTGTCATTTTCTACTTCATACTTCAGGCTTCAATAGAACCAGCATATTGTGCTAATTAACTGCAGTAGAAATGTTTGTTTACTAGAGTGAAGGTCTCTAGTGGTTCTGTTATAATGTTACAGGATGGAATTTTCTTGCATAAGCTTCACAAATATTCAGATTGTAGAAAAACACTTCTGTGCTTAATAGACTGGAATCCTTTAACATACTTACATAATGGCTCTATCTGAATGCCATGAAATAATCATCTATCACCAGACTTTACCATTTTCTGTCTCTGCAAATCACCAAATCTTGAGAGAAATAAAAGAAGAAACTACAAATGTTTGTGATCTTTGACGAAACTTAATAAAAGCTGTTGGCAGCCGATCATCTTTTTTACAAAATCGTCTTCACACTCACGCTCTGGCCTTACACCATCTCTTTGAGACTGCTTTTTAATTATTTCCTCTGAGATTTGAGTTTTGCTGTAATAATATGTATTTTTTTAGCCATCAATAATATATTCAGAAGGCCAGTGTTAATCAGACGCCAACAGAGAGGAGCTTTGTGGAGAGAGCTCAGCGTTAATCAGCGACAAATAATTAAGGTCAAGTTTTGAACAATTTAATGACCCTTATTTTATTCATGTAAGTGATTAAAACATTTCCTCTGTACTTTTTTTGATTAATGAATTATCTTGACCTTTATAGCATCAGAGATGTGAATAATTGAAAAGGTAGGATTTGCACATGCTAATATGTTCTTAACATAAAGGTTTCTTCCTCACCGTCTTCTCCTGATGCAGTGTGTTATGAGACAAAATTCCAAAACTTTTTATTGCTCCGCGCAGTTTTCAAACAAAAGATTCCTAATGAGAAGTGCCTTTGCATGAGCCAGCGCTGGGATTTGTCACGCTGAGGTGAACTCTAATTGAGAAAGCTGATTGAGCGGCCGCTCACTGAGAGGAGCGAAGCTACACAAAGTGATAAACCTCGACAGGCCAGATGCTGATGCTCCTGTCAGCGCTGAGGCCTGACAGTCAGGGAGCCTAAAGGATCATGGGACAAAAGCTGATTAAAAACAACGGTTTCAGGTCAGAAATACAGTCCAGGCCAATAATGAAAGACTTTGTATTTACACTCATTTAAAAAGATTTTGCTGTATTTTTATCTTTTTTAACTCCCACTGCCTTGGAAAAATAACAAATACACATGCTTTTCTCCTTTCTCCTGTTTCCTTTCCACCCACTTTTCCCCTAAGTAACTGTCCGAGATGAGGATCTAATGGAAATCAGGAGTTATTGTGTTATTTTTGTGCTGCTTTTGATGCTCGCTAACAGCTATTGTGGCAATCTTTCTAGCTGACAAAGCAAAGATAAGAAGTGCATCCTCAAAATCTGCTGCCTATCTGTCTGCTCTCTTTTCTTTCTCCATCACTCCCGTACCATCAAACAGATGAACTTCTTTTTCTCGCAACATGCAACGTGATTCATAGTGTTTTCTTCCACCCACCTCTTCTTCCTTTCCTACGCCTCAGTCATCCACTTCACAACACTACTCCACAAAGCCTACAGCTTGTGGGTTTATATAACTCTTCCTTTCATTTACTTAGCAAACTGTCCGTGCTGGATTCTTGTATGTGGTTTGGGGCTTTGTGTGCATGCACGTGATCAAACAAAACAAGGTCCCACACACAACAACATTCCTCCACACTGTTAGCGGTGGTTAAAACTCAACAGAAAACCTTTAACTGAGAGTTAAAACCTGCAGGTGTAACAAATCCTGAGATCACTCTAATTTATCAATGAGTCATTATCACAGACTGACTGTGTTTAAATTAGCAAATCCATTCAGAAATGTGTATTAACAGAACAAGAGACTCTGCGGTAATGCACGTGTTCATTTACTAGAACTGCATGTCCAAATTACCACAAAAGTTAATTCGTACATCAACATAAATCATGCTCTTTGTAAAGTAAAGACCATGATCCACCAATCAGCATGCACCTGGCAACAATCTTCCTGTTTGGAAGCAGAAACCTGAGGCAGAACTAAACTTATCATTGGACAGCCAACAGTCATTACTGGATCGGCCAAAGGGACAGAGAGATGGAATGAAAACAAACAGACAAACAGGAAGTCATTTTGCCTCGGCTCTCAATGCTAATAAGCCGTGACACCACTGATCCAGTCATATCTTCCAAGCTCCACAGACTTGATATGGAAATAATGCAATAAATCAACTGGCGGCCCGTGGGCCAAAACACGGCCTGCCAGAGCTTTCAATCCAACAACCCAGAATATTACTGAAAAATACCCTAGTGAGGAAAACAAACTTTTTCACTTTACTCATTTATTTTTCTAATCAGCCCTCTGAAAAGGAGCTTGTGCCACAGCCTGCTTTTGAGTTTAGTGGGAACTGTACACAGGTGACTGTGGGCTGTTACCAAAGCCAAAAATATTACTTGCAGATCTCTTTAGTTCATGAACAAATATGTCCAAACCAAAACACAAACAAACAAACACAAGTTACCTCCACCTAATCAGTGAACTCCATCCCCACACAGCCCAAAGACACAGGCCACTGATGCACAATTACTCATCTCACTATTCAACATCAATAACCCACCCAGCCTGTGACAATACTTATCGTCCTTTCTTCATTACAGCTGCACTTTCTGCATCAACTTTCCACTTCAGGATCTTTGAGAGTGACATTTTAGGCCTTTCCTCTGCCACTGTCCCCAACAACCTACAGCACTGCATGTGATGGTGATGGGCAGCTTGACAGCCTCACAAGTACGAAACCTAAAAAACTGCAATCCCCCCCTGATGGCCAACTGCAGTTCAGGTGATATGGGTCTGTTAAAACTATAGACTGTAAAATCAGTGGCTGCCATGAGTTAGCTCTAACTGGGGTCTACACAAAAACTGCTCCCCCTGGTGACTGGCTGCAGTTTAGGTCAAAATCTCTGTATCCTCATGCATTCCAATTGGGAGGTGGTAAAACTTAAAAAGAAATTATTACACCTTTTAGTAATGTTTCTCACATCCTTACCCTGTGGTGGTGTGGCAATGTTACTTGGCTACATTGTGTTCAAGTCCCTTTTTTTTTTACCAAGGAGTTGGTTTTTCATTAGTTATTAGACGTCGAAAAACCGAGTTATAAGAGTTGATTTACGAAGCTTCAAAACAAACTAAAAAAAATATTATGTTTACTTCTTTTTTTTAACCCGGCTCCACCCAAATTCTCTACTCCCTGCACTCTGGCTGCACTGGCTGGCTGCTCCACTAAAGGAGTTCTTTTGGATTCAAAACCATACAACGGTAAAAGGCCCACTCTATATAAAGTCTATGGTTAGCACCAATAAATATGAAACAATGATGAACATTTGGAATGAAAACAGCATTGCAAAGCAAAGTATCATTTAGGACACAGTACTGATTAAAAATCATTTCACAAGAGCATTTGGCCCTTGCAGTGTAAAAAAAAATGACCCTTGAACAAATGTAGTC
Organism: Thalassoma bifasciatum; assembly: GCA_008086565.1. Lineage (NCBI taxonomy): Eukaryota > Metazoa > Chordata > Actinopteri > Labriformes > Labridae > Thalassoma > Thalassoma bifasciatum. Next base: position 18,052 of record RPOG01000688.1, read on the forward strand.
ATGACCTCTAAAATAATGCTAACACTTTACAAAGAAGGTACAGGACTTGTACTCAATGGATGCTTAATTAATGCACAAGTCTTGAGTATTTAATGCATGAATTCATGAAGGATCAATCAATAATACATGTTACTTATTGTTAAGTTATAATAGAATCACTGTGACTTTGTTTAATTATTACTGAAGAACCTTAATTTGCACTTACAAAGGGTGGTATGGAAAATATAACATGGACATATTAATGTACCATATGGCTGTGACTTTGCTTAGACTCCCTAATAATGAAAAAAAAACTTTTATATTTCATCTTCACCTTCATCTAATTTATATTAACCTTAATATTTTTTGTGGCTGTCAGACTGTACAACTCCTCCCTCTGAGTGTAACAAGGTTTAACCCTGACTCTTTTATTCAAGCAACTAAAACATGTACAAAATCGTAACAAATGCAATAATTACCTATGTCAGTACTCTGTGCAATACCTATAATCTATAATTCATGTCAGTACTTGTGCAATATTGCATAACTATGTCATCATGTATATACCACTCATTTTGAATTAGACTACATAGTTTATATTTTATATATTTTGCTTCTATTTCATTTTTTGTGTATACGACACTTATGCTTAGATTTGTACTTTCCAATGTTTTTTAATACTTTCTGAATGTAGCTGTAAACCATAAAGCAATTTCCCTTAGGGGATCAATAAAGTATTTCTGATTCTGTTATGGTTAAAAAAGTTTTCATCCTGATACCAAAGGCTTCACTATCTGAACTATCTGAACTATCAAAGAATGCTGGGTTTTTCTCTCCATCTCATAACTGGTGTCTGAATGTCTGACAATGAAACACTTCACTTAATGGACCGCTTTGATGGCAATATAAAAACAAAAGCATTGTACACTGAAAGAAAGACAGAGTTCATCCTGATGTGAAATTATGATAATGTGAGAGGTAGCTGTAGGCTTAAGACTAGTCCTGCTCTGTTTACAAACATCTTTACACGGCTGAACATCTCCAACATTACTTTATGTATCTCATAAACACTAAATCTCTCCATAAACTCTTTTCTCAGCCCTCTTGAGAAAGAAAAATCCATCCCTCAAGCTCATTTAACTCCACTACATCACAGCGTGTTTTCAACTGTGTCCGTCTCAGCTTTTGTGCTAAAGTCTCGGAGCTCTTTTCGTGTGAACCACTGAGTGCTGCTGTGGCAACAGAGATATGGGTCAGCAGTCAGAGACCTTTCATCTGACAGATGGACACATTTCACATCCCAGAAGTGATTTGGAAAGAGCTTACAAAAGTCAAACTATAAATGGAGCAATCAGAAAAGGAAGTGCAGGTTGTAAAAATGTTTTCTCTTCTGCTGCTTCTGTTTGTTTTGTTTTGAAATGTAAATTAGATTTGGTAGAAGTTTCCTGTGTTCAGTCCAAAAACAAACCTTTTCACTGAGTTTTGCTTGTATTTGATAACAAAGCTACACTTTGTCCCTCTGTGTTCCTGGAGCTCTTACCAGCGGGAAGGCGTGAGAGATCTTTCCGTCTGGGGGGAGTTTAGCTCCAAAGCCGTAAGCTGGAAAGAGTTTGTCGCTGTCGTAGTCCTGGATGATCTCTCCTACTGCCTTCAAAGCCATGGCATACGCATTCATCTGGTACGGACTCATGTAGTGCAGCGAGGTGGGCTGAGACGGGTTACCTGAGGGGAGACGCAAACACACACACACACAAAGAATCACACACACACAAACACACCAAGCAGTAGGAGCTCATAAAAACAGGGGAAGTAAAGAAACAAAACTGGCCTCATTCACCTACAACATCCTTGAGTCTTTTCTGAAATTTGATCCGTAGAGAGGACTTGAAGGCAGATTCCTAACCTGTTCAGAAACTGATGAAATCTTTGCACCTCAAACCTGGAAGCTTGAGCTTAAAGTTGATCCCAACTTCCATCAGTTAAAACCTTGCAAATCTTCATTAGACCAATGGTCAGTGTGGATAAACATAAGATACAAGTCTGAAAATGTTTTGACACTCAACTTCAAATGTGATAAATACATTGATCCATTGTTATACCTGTGGATGAAGTTAAAGGTTAGAGATGAGTGTTTTGTCTTTAACATTAATGAAGACATTGTACAAGCTCAGTTTTTCTTCAGAGTTGAATATTTTGCAGTTTAGACAACACATTACATTATTAATTAAGCATTCAATTACATTCACTCTAAGCAGTGTTATTGGAGAGGGTATTCTGTGCTTTTTCGGGCTTTATATGGTCCGTCTAGTACCCACTTACTACAAACATAAGCAAAAGATGATATACACTTTAAAAGAATTTTCTAGTTTTCTCATGCAGGTGTTCTAGAAGCCTTTATTTTAGCCTCTGTCTGAGGTTCTTTGTTTTAGCTTCTGTCTCTTTAAGGTTCCCCAACACCACCAACCCCCTTCTTTTTCTGGAGGCCTATTGGAGGCAGAGCTATGTGTAGACCTTGGTGTTTGAGGCCCATGGAAGAACACTTTGGATATCCATCTGCAATGACTTCATCATTGAATTGGGGCTGGCCAATCAGAGGGAAGGGGGTTAGTCGGGTGAGGAGCCTTAAAGAGACAGCAGCTAAAATAAAGTGTTCCAGGCAGAAGTTGCAACTGACACGTTTACAGGAAGGACCCAGAAGCGAGGTAGCAATTTGGATACAATAACCAGTCTTTATTGTCAGATCTTGAAAACAACAACAGTTCACAGGATAGTTCAGTCCTTGGAGACAAACAGTTGGTGATCCAAGCGGGGATCGAACCCGCGAACTCTTGCACCGCAGGCAGGTGACAAAGCCGCTCGGCCAAACAGCTGACGTTCTTCCACGTGGCAAACAAAGGCTTTTCAGCAGGACTCACACTTGTTTGCCAGCGACCAGGCTGCCACCACTGGTCAGGATACTCAGGCAGATTCTCGAAGTCAGGGACAGGCAGGAGGGTCGGATACCAGGCAGGCCACCACAGATCAGGATGCACAGACAGATTCTCAGAGTCGGAGACAGAAGGCGAGTTCGACAGCCAGGGCTCAGGCAGACGGGTAGGTGGGGAACAGAAGCGAGTCGATACCTTGCAGTCAATCCGAGGGTCAGGCGTAGGCAGAAACGGGAACAAAACGGGTCGGCAACAGGTGATCAATCCGGAAAGCAGGTCTGGAGTTCTCAGCATGAATGCAAAAGACAGTCTGACACTGGCTGTGTGTGGAGCTGTGGTTTAAATAGCTGACTTGATTGCAGCAGATGAGGTGCAGGTGTGAGCAGGAGCGCAGGTGAGGAGAGTTGAGCTGATTAGNAATATCGTCAAGGTAGACGAAGACAAACTTGTTCAACATGTCCCTGAGCACATCATTTACTAGGGCCTGAAAAACTGCGGGAGCATTGGTCAGTCCGAAAGGCATCACCAGATACTCATAGTGTCCTATGGGGGTGTTGAATGCCGTCTTCCACTCGTCTCCCTCCCTGATGCGGACGAGATGGTAGGCGTTCCGGAGGTCGAGTTTGGTGAAAATTGTGGCCCCCTGAAGTAACTCAAAGGCCGAGGAGATGAGAGGCAGGGGGTAACGATTCTTCACCGTGATGTAGTTAAGTCCTCTGTAGTCAATACAAGGTCTCAGGGAACGGTCCTTCTTCTCAACGAAGAAGAACCCGGCACCAGCAGGGGACGAAGAAGGACGGATGAGTCCAGCGGCCAGAGAATTGCCTATGTACTCCTCCATGGCCTTTCTCTCTGGTGTGGAAAGGGAGTACAATCCTCCCTTGGGAGGAGTGGTGCCTGGAAGGAGGTCAATGGCACAGTCATAAGGACGATGCGGTGGCAGAGAAGTAGCGTTGGCCTTACTGAACACAGCACTGAAATCATGATATTCAGGAGGCACCCGGGAGAGTTCAGGCTGGACCTTGGTACTGACAGGTTGGAGCGGAGACATGGCGTCCTTCAGGCAGGTGAGATGACAGGCAGTTCCCCAACCGCGGATGGAGTTGGTGGACCAGTCTATGTGAGGGTTGTGTCGTCGAAGCCAGGGGAAGCCAAGGACCAGAGGAATGTCAGGATGATCAAGCACGTGGAACTGGATTGTTTCTTTATGGTTACCTGAGATGAGCATGGGGACAGGGGTGGTTTGGTGAGTGATGACACCCATCTCGTGGCCGTCCAGTGCTTTGGCAGGAATCGGGTGAGTCAGGGGAACCAGACACAGTCCAAGTTGCTCTGCTACTCCTTTACTGATGAGGCAGGAATCTGAACCGGAGTCGATGAGGGTGGCCAGGGTCTGAGGTCCGTCAGGCAGGAGCAGACGAGCAGAGAAAGAGGAACGGAGAACTTGAGGAGTCTTGAGGGAAGAGCTCACCCGTATCTCCTCTTCTACGGGTGAGCTTTTTTCTTTTACTGGGCAGTCTTTGACAAAGTGTCCCTGTCCACCACAATATAAACAGAGCTGGGAGGTCACACGTCGCCTTCTTTCAGCTGGCGTGAGGGAGGTGCGCCCCAGCTGCATGGGTTCGGGCTCCTCTGTATGAGTGGGTGAGGATAGTCTGGGCGGATCCTTGAGGCGTTGACTGAAGATAGATGGGTGACTAGGCCCCTGACGTTTAGCTCCTCTTCGTGCCCTGATGCGAAGGTCGATCCGAGTGGCGAGGTCGATAATACCATCCAGGGACGAAGGGAGCTCATGCGACACCAGTCCATCTTTGATGTAATCAGCCAAACCGTGAATGAAGGCGTCGATCTGGGCTGATGAGTTCCAACCACTACGGCTGGCCTGAGTACGAAAGTCAATGGAGTAGTCTGCCACAGATCGATGACCTTGTCGGAGCTCAAGCAGACCTGCAGCTACCTCGGCTCTGGCTGGATTCTGGCCAAAGACCTTACGTAGCTCAGAGGTGAAGGCGAGGAAACTTGAACAGGCAGGAGATTGACGATCCCATTCGGCAGTTCCCCAGAGCCTCGCACGCCCCGTCAGGTGATTAATGGTAAAAGCCACCTTGGCGGTTTCCGAGGAAAACGTGCGAGACTGGAGGGCGAAAAGCAGGCTGCAGTTAGTGATGAAGGCTGCACAGGTTTCAGGATCCCCATCATAACGTTCAGGCGATCCCACTCGTGGTTCTGGAGTGTCAGGCGGAGCAGGAGGTTGGAAGATCAATGCAGGGTCTGCAGCTGGTGGATGAACATGAAGCCGAGATGCTAGTTCCGTGACTGTCCGTGTTAGCGTATCCACTGCACTCTGAAGATGGCCGACAGATGTAGCTATCAGTCCCTCCTGATGAGCCAGCACCTCTTCTACCCTCTCCAGTCTGTCCATAGCAGAGGGTGTGCTACTCGCTGGGTCCATCTTNGAACAGAAGCGAGTCGATACCTTGCAGTCAATCCGAGGGTCAGGCGTAGGCAGAAACGGGAACAAAACGGGTCGGCAACAGGTGATCAATCCGGAAAGCAGGTCTGGAGTTCTCAGCATGAATGCAAAAGACAGTCTGACACTGGCTGTGTGTGGAGCTGTGGTTTAAATAGCTGACTTGATTGCAGCAGATGAGGTGCAGGTGTGAGCAGGAGCGCAGGTGAGGAGAGTTGAGCTGATTAGACTGCAGCAGGACTGTGGCAGGCTGAACGTAGAGACAGAGACTGTGACAGCAACATTTCTATCCAGGTTATGTATGTGTCCTAACTTTTCTTTCTAAGTATTTAATTTCATTTCTTCTTATGGCTCTAGGCTTGTTAGAGCCTGATTTGTCACAATGAACCGAGAAGTAATAATGAAAAAAAAAAAAAATTGTCACAACTAGTTGTGACAATTTTTTTTGTCACCCCCCCCCCAAGAGTTTGCAACCTTCAGTTGAAAATCTCTGATGCACTAAATATCCAGACCAATTTGCAGACAAAAATAAGACTTTAGGAACAAATCTGTGATAACAAGGCGCCCTGTACAAGTTAAATGTCACAGAAACTTGCGTGATAAAAAGATACTTAGACATGTTCCAAAATTTCCCTCCTGACCTTTTCTTTAACTTCACACTTTTTCATTTGCAGTACACTGTCAGCCTGTGTGGGATCTTTAATTTTTAATTTGGTAACTCAGTTGCGTTGGGGAGGGGTCATTAAAGTAGTGAGTCTAAAAGTGTCACAATGTTCACTTTGTGACACTTCAAGAGCCTCTGACTGTGTCCCAAAGTTTCCTACTTTTATTCTGAAAGTTCAAATCTACTGAGAGACTTAAAGTGCCTAATGGAAAAAAAAATCCTATTACAACTTGAAGACACTTCCCTATATCAACTCACTTGTGAAGTTAGAGAGAGTTTTATAGGCAAGCAAAGCACCATAAATACTAAAATACCCGTTTCCATGGATACTGAGACTCTGTGCTCACTTCTTCAGCTCATAGCTTCTCCTTACTCTCTGCTTTTTGTTGATTGATGTGTTTACATGTATATAGGTCAAATTCTCATTCTGTTGTGCTGTCAGAGTTTTAAATAAGCACTGGATCAGTCTCTGTTTGGTTCTGCTGTCTCTTTATGAACTACAAAGCAAACCTAACAACCAACCAGAACATAAAATATTCCTACACAGTTATTTTTAATGCCTCTTACTGCTGTCAGCACTGGCATTATGAAGACGTGGTTTACAGCAGAAACAGCCTGATCATAAAGTTATGGGGAAAGTTTTATTTAGAAGAGGGAGAAGGTTAATCTTCAGAAGAAACTCAGCGTGTATTTGCATTTACATGAAAACATCAGCAACACAATATAAATGTCTGCTTTTACACCGGTGAAGTTCCTCAAAGCTCATTAAACTGTGCTTCACATTAAAACCCACATGACAAAAACTTGGAACTAAGAGAATGTTTCAGTCTAATCTCTGGAGAAATTGTACCACTAAGCTAAATAAATGTATGCTCCTGAATGTAAAATGTACAAGTCCTGAAAACAACATCATCTTTTAGGTTTTTGGAAATCCAACATGAGTCTTGGGTTACTTGAAATCAGAAAAAAAAAGATGAATTGGCATTTTAGTTTCTTGAGATATGGATGATGTCCCAAATTAAGAAATTAAAAAAGGAAATTACTCTTTTAATTCATTATCAGCATTCCAGGCCTTATTTCTGACCTTTGATGTCTTAAAATTTGAGCTTTTCTGTACCTGCAATAAGTATCAAGCTCGACTGGAATCCTTTTACATTTTTTAAATTTATTTTTAACCAAAAATTAGACAAAAACACTTGCTTAGTTTTGGGTTGTCAAACTGGCAAGATTTGGATTGCACAGACTGTGGTTGGGATGCGTTGTGTATTAAACAATCACATTTGTTGAATTGTGACACAAAAAAAATCAATAGATCCCACTTGTGAACTACTCTGGAAATTGAGTCATTAATAAAGTTTTTAGACTGGAGAAATTTAAAGAAAAAAAAAAAAAAAAAAAAAAAAAAAAAAAAAAAAATATATATATATATATATATATATATATATATATATATATATATATATATATATTTATATATATATATATATATATTTATTATACTTCAGCTCATTGTTGCATACTGGGCTCTAACATGCCTTGTACGTTCAAACACAACTGAGTTCTAAAAATTAAAAAATATGTATTTTTTTTATTTTATTTTTAGCTTTATATATGTACATGAACCCCTGCACCACAGTCAAAAAAAAAAAAAAAATCACACAGTATGGTACTTGCAATACCTTCACGGCCAACCAGGGAGCCACGTCCCACAGGTTGGAAATCACTGCACTAAGAAACTTACATAACCATTGGGCAATGAGGTATTTGTCTGAAAAAAGTGCAACAACTATTTATCAAATCAATCAGAAAGTTTAAATCAAAGAAAGAACCGAGACAATCACGTGCTGTAGATGAAACATTTTTCGGTGAACAGATGTGTGTTTGTTTTTTTTCCTGAATGCAGAGTAGATATGAAAGCCGTCCTACCGTTGGATGCTGTGAAGTCTATGGCCACAGTGAAATTGAGTTGTGTCCTGTTGGGAGACGGAGAACATCAGTTTCACTCAAACACAGAGATGCAAGTGCGGAGCCAGAATAAGCAGATGGGAGCAGATTCACAGCTGTTCAGAGCAGACTGAGAAACTCATCAGCAGCTCACTGCTGTCACTATAAAGAACACAGCAGGGGGTCTGCTGCACCACTGAAACAATACGAGCTCCCATTAATAGTGATGTCTCATCCTTAGTGTCTGCATGTTTGACTTTTCTCACGCTGAACAGTCTTTGTTTTCTGTTTTATTCATACAACAAAACAACTTTGTTCTGTACATCAAGCAGAAAGGAATTGTTTATGCGCTGGATCTGTGGGTGATTTGTGAAAACCTCACACTTTCACAGGCATCTGTGCGAGGTGTTTACAGAAAAGTAAGCCAGTTAACACATTAAGCTTTACTTCCTTTTCCTACTTATTAACCACCTGATGCATGAATTATGAAAGTCAGTGTCAGAATTTTTCCCTTGGTTGTTTTTATTTGTCTTAAGGCATGAAAAAAAGGTTTCCATTTTTTTTCAAATATTTGTAACCGAGCATTCAACATAAAACAGTGTGAACTTAATGTAAATACGTCTTACTTTTTCTTTGACTTGTTTTCTTTTCATTTCGTTTTTTTTTCTTTTTGGTAATTTCATGAATAATCTTTTTTTAATGCTTTTTGAAACATTTTAACTCTCTTTCATCCATTTTAACACTAAATTATTTATAGTTTATAAGCTTTTTTACCCTCAAATATTTGGCTATAACTTTTTTTAAAATATATGTATGTTTGGAAAAAAAATTGAAAACATTTTTTCAGGCCCTAGGAAGAATTAAAATATCCTGACACAGGCTAATATGAATTTCCACCACATGCACCATTGAATTTAGGAGTGAATAATTTTTAAATAGGTGTCCACAGTAGCGACCACTATGCACCACAGGGTTAAAGAACCAGAGTAAAGCCCTTAATCAGCCCCCAAACATAGATGTTAAATATCTGAGACTGAACTCTCACCCTCCTCTGATGAAGTCGATGAACGTACATTCAGACTCCACTTTGAAGGACAGCAGAGTCACCTGGAGGACAGACGGAGCGAGCAAGGGACAAAGAGACAGATTACAACTTAATCACTAAATGATAAAAGTCCATGCACTTTAAATGTCAACACTGCTCTGACTAATATCATCTGCAGCCATATGCTGCTGACTAAGACACTCCAGGAGGCCTCACCGTTCCCGAGTTGACATATTTCTTCTTCTTGCCTTTCTTTTTGGGGTTCAAAACCTTCACCACATGACAGGAAACAAGAAATCAGTTTGTGAAAATACGCTGAAATGAGTTGGCATTCAGTGCATGTGTGAATTATTTTGATTGGATGTTGGTACTCCTCAGATTTCTGACATAAATAATAAATAACACTGTCAAGAGAATTGATGTTGCAGCAGGTTACCACAACATTGTATGATTTCAGATCCACATTCAGGGGAAAAAAAGGTGGATTTCTGTGTAGTTTTTTTTGAAGGTGAAGTTATTGTCTTTCTTGTATTTTACCTCATAGACGTTGAACTGGCTTTGGCCTCTGGACAACTCTCTGTAGCTGGTGGTGAACTCTCCGATAAAATCGTGGCTTAGAGGAAGATTAAGAAAAGACCAGACAGAGAGGAAAAGAAGAGGAGCAGTAAATACATCTGGAGGGTATTTTGAATGTTCATATCAGATATGAAGAAAAAGATTATTTCAAAGCAAAACGAAGAGCAAGTTTTGTGTTTTCCAATGCTATAAATAAGAAAACGGATCTAATTTTGCAGTAACACCAAAACATGAGAATTTAATGAACTGAGCTGGACTGGATTGTCAGCTCTGATCCCATTCAGAGTCTTAACTGGCCTGACATTTTTTTTTTTCAACTGACCTGACATTTCTTTTTAACTCACAACAAATTTAAGGCATTAAATGATAATGTGAAGAAATTCAGGCTGAATTCAGCAAAGATAAACCCTCCAAACAAACACTTTTTTTATCAGATGATACAAGATTATTTACCTACACATGGAGAAATAATCCCCCCAGTTTTATCAGAATATCAACTCCTGCACACCCTCAGATCCTCAGTATATCACCTGAAGCTGTGTGTGACACCAACACTGACTGTTTAATGTTGGAGATCCTTAAGGAGCGCGTTCCAACCAGAGAAGATGGAGGATGAAATAAGAGATATGGCACTGAGAACTGAGGGAAAGGTAAATCAAAGCACGCTCAGATGTTTGCCTATGATACGAAATGTTGTCTTATCAGGACCAGGTTAGAAAACAATTTTTTATTTATTTTTCTTTTTAAGTTATATTTTTGGCTTTTGTGCCTTTATTTCAATAGGAAAGGGGACAGTGGATAGAGTGGGAAAGGGGGAGAGAGTGGGGAGTGACATGTGGGAAACAGGCCGCAGGTCATATTCAAACCAGGGCCACCTGCTAGAAGGTAAACCTCATGGTGCGCGACCTATCCATTAGGCCATCTGCACCCCTTAACCTCTTAAGACCTGGCGTCCACATATGTGGACATCACATTTCTGCCTCTTAGACCCATGAAGCTTCATTTTTTAAAACTTAAACCTATTAGTCACATTAAGAGACGCTTCCAATGTCATTTTTTTAGTGATATCACAGCTTTACACCCATTTCAGTGAGAAAAAAAGGGTAGTTATGAACAATAACACGGATAAGTAAAAACTAGTAGCTAACAAACAACATTAAAAACATAACTTCTTGTACAGAGACCAAACTTATTTGTTTTATACTTATTAGGTCTTACTGATCCTAAATAGCAAGGAAAAATAAAAAATGCACACCAGAAAAACACTCGGGTCTTAAGAGGTTACATCATTTTGTATGACATGATGTATGGGAGCCCAGTCCAGCCTCATTAAAACAATGTGAGAATTAAGAATTCAAGACTAAGACAGACTTACAGATGAGTGATCTTAAACTTTGGCTGTTTTCTGGTATAAACTCTGGATAGTTTCCTGAGTTGCCCTTTCTGATATGAAGCCCACAGCAGGACGTTGTCAGTGTCAGACCTTTTACAGAGTCAGCCAGGTCAACAGCACGCCCACTCGCTCACTGTGAATCCTCAGAAAAATAACCTGCTCTGTTCACACAGAGAGGCTCCCATGGACAGTACTCTAACTCAGACTCTTTCATGTCAAGTTCGGTATGCCAAGTGAGCTTTTTTACTCCATTTGGACTCTTTTGTAATCCTTTGTTCGCGAAAGAAGAAAAACTTTTAACACTCTTTCAGGCTGATTGTGCAGGAGGAACAATCATGTTTCGAAAGAAAAGGCCTTTAATCTCAGGTAATGACTTGTCTTCAGAAGTTTCTCACCGTGTACTTTCTAAAGACAAAAACAAATCTTCTGTAAATACCTCAAAAAGTAACTGACTGAACAAATATGCCGGAGCATTAGAGCCTGATGACAACGTCAGCTTGATAGACTCTCCTGGAACAAAGAAAGGCAAACATTTGCTCAAAGTCTTCACGAGTCTCTCTCAGATTGCAGGATAGGGATTTGGAAATCTGGGACAGGATTTATGAAAATATCACAGGAGTCTCAAAAGAAGGCCATCTGAAATTTATGAAAAGCAATAACCAAAGGCCAGAAAGCTTGAAAATCCCACAAGGTTTCTAATTAAGCCCACAAGTCTATGAGAGGAACCTCTAAATAAAGCCCACTGTCACCTTCAGTCCAATCAGCTGCAAATCTTCACCATAAAATCACTTTGATTTATTAACCAGCATGTTCCAGGTGGGTTGAGCTGTCTATCTGTTCTGGTTCTTTGTAATATTACAGAAAAAAAAAACGGCCCCAAGATAGAAAGGAGGTGATACATTTGAGATATTTAATCGTAAGCTGAAAATGAACAAAGAAAAAGAGCAAAAAAAAGAGAGTTGGTGAGAGGACTCACCTGCCGTCTCGGTCCCAGTCAAAAACGTCCACTTTTATCGTCCTGCGGGGAGGTGAGTTGAGGGAGGTGAGATGAGAGGGACGAAGGTGAGAAAGAGAAACAGCAGAGAGACAGAGGTGAGACACTGGCAATGGAGCAGCAAAAAATAAAGTTTACTTGTCACAACTTTTAGATTGAAAGATTTTTCACATTTATAAATAAACATGTAGCGGCCTAAAAAGAAGAAAAATAACTACAGCATGTGACCAAATCAAGTGTTTACTTAAACTACATTTTCTGTTGTTTGCTGTAAGATATATAAAACATATCTATGGCAGAAGCGCAAAACAACAAAACCTCCCATCTGAAAAATTCCCTTTTTTGAGAAAACTAAAAAAAACTTCTTGTTTTCTAACAGAATGGTTTTTATTTTTTTTTTATTTTTAAGTATACTCAATACATAGTACACTGTTTTTGGACTATATTACTATAGTATTGTCTTATCTCTACTTTGTGTCTACTGTCTAAGCAGTTCAGACTAAGTATTTTTGCCTCACAAAGTGCAGATAGGAGGTTTTGTGTTTTGGCCATCGATATGCTAGGCTCTACGCTGTGACACACCCCTTTCCTGTAACCTTTCCCGACCACATGACCACATGTGTTCTTTGAGTTTTAATGTTGTAATGGTTTTTATATTGGTTATATACTGAGGTGGTTTTTTTTTCCTAATCCCAAACTGTATTTTCAGCAGAGTCATTATCGGATAGCCTGTTCAATGTGTGCTCTTATCAAGTTTATCAGTTGTGACTCAGTTTTTTGTTTTAAATTTCCTGTTGAATAAAGTACAATGCTCACTATTCTATTAATACGTGTTTATTGGTGGCATCTACATTTTATTTCTACGAAGAAAAGATTCATTCGTAAGTTTCTGTCAAATACAAAGTGAGTAAAAAAACCCAAAAAATTCTTATGCCTTGAAATGTGATTTTTTTTTTAGGCAGATCTGTGAACAATCTAAACATGTAGCCTTGCAAACTGTGAAAATGTGGACAACACAAGAGCTCCCTAAAAGCGAAGCCAAAGCTTTAAGAGCTTCCCTGGTGGAGTCTCAAAACCTGCTGCCATTATTGTCTCAGATAAAACACAGGTTAAATTAGTCAGGAAATGGACAGCTTGCACACAGCAGGGTCTCAGATACATCAAGCAGTTTAATCCACTGGGTAATCCAACTCAGCACCAGCCCTCTTAGGTTTGGATGTGCCAATTTCCAGGAATTTTGCATAGTTTGAATTAGAAAATAAAATACACATCAAGTATGTTTCACAAATGGGTGTCACCGATTGCGCAGCAGTTTTTTATCATGCAGATTTAACTGCATGTGTTCTTCTTAAGAGGCTCTGGCTCAGTATCCACGGTGCCAACTGAGGTTGATTCTGACTGTTTCTGTGTCAAAAAGCCTGGACACTGTTAGTTGCTATGTGGGAGACATGAAAACTGAACACACTATCAGCTGCTGTCAGCAACTTGGTGTCATGCCAAGAAGGTGACAGTTTCACTTTATGATCACAGTCGTATACCTTGACTTTAACTTCAAATCTTTACCCGTGCACTGCAAAGCTTGGTTTATGCTTGACACGTCTGAAAGGTCTGCATGGCACCATGCAGGCGAATGACATCATCTTCAGCAGCATCATATCGTTGTGAGGTTCTTTCAAGTAGAAAATGTTCACACCCAACTGACTAAGTGGCCACAATCCGCAGAGACAAGGAATAAGCAACAAAAAAGTCTGAAATGAGTGTAAACAAATGTAAACTTCTATTCTTAACAGACATTATATAGAGTGTTAAAAGTATAAAAACCAAATGCTTGTGCTGATCCTGCACGTCTTATTCCCATGTGTCAGGTTTGTGTGGAAACCCTATGCTCTGGTGTGAAAGAAAATGTAATGAATACATCCACAAGAGTCACTGAACTGAAATGTTTGTATCCACTTAAAATGAAGAGAAGAATCTGTTCTGTTGTGGACCTGTGCTGACTTGAAGGATGTTTCATTTCAAGTGTTTTTCTGGTGGAGAAGGTGGCAGACATCTGTTTAGGTCACAAAAACTCAATAAAAAAAACTCACTTTTCAACAGTTTCTGAAACACAAATAAAACTTCTGTAATTTGTCTGAGGTTGTGGGCCTAACAGCAGATGACTGCAGCTCTCTGTTTGTGATCAAGCTTCTATAATAATATTTTGTTCACCATTTGCAATTTGATTTATTTGGCATGAAACACCCAGACAGCAGTGAAGGTGCAGCTTTGTGCAGAGTGTAAAGCTCACTTTCTGTCAGGAGTGGATTAATCCATGTTTGAGAGTATTGTCTTTGGGCAGCAGGATGATATATGTAGGATTAAGTCAAAACAAACTGAAGTCTGTGAGTGTGTGTGTATGTTCTTTGTGATGCAGGTGTGAGGCTCATGTTTTCTTAATAGCTTTGTTTGTTTATATCTATAAATATCAGGTAAGTCATTTCCATGATGCATCTCCGGGAGCCAAATAAAAAAGTTTTAGCACTAAGTGTGATTGTCCCTGTATTTCTGCCAGGATTTAGTCTTTTCAAGTTTTGTGGATATTTAAAAGTTAATGACTTTAATTTACTGCTTAGAAACACTCGTATAATTCACTTCTTTGTGGGATGGTTGTTGCTGTATTGCCTCAGTGTTGGTCTCAATAACACCAGCACTGGCCTGATTCTGTAAACATGGCCGACTGCTGGCATTATTCTGACCACCAAAGAGTCTGATGTCTTACTGATGTTCACAAATTTGGCTTTCTCACAGAAAAGCAAAATCTTAAAGCACTTGAGCTGAGTTTGTAGCTTGTTAAGGGTCAGACTGGAATAAAAATGATACCTTTATATCTCTTAAAAAGCACAGAAGGCTGTCATCCAGTAAAGTGATCATCTGTAGTCACAGTCTTGCGTTCACCAGGAGGTGATAAAAGCTTGATTGTCATTGTTAGGTATGTCTCCTGCTCACCCTGTCAGGATTCTGATTTTTGTGACCACCTGGTGACTTTATATTATACCTTATACTAGTATTCATGACACCTGTTTTTTTACTGTCATTGGATCTATGTGGGGAAAGGTTGTGGACTACAAAGTCACATGAGTCACGCGCTCTGCAAAACTGCAGCATTTTAATCTCTATACAGTGAGACAAAGGTATTGAGAGCTCAAAAAAACATCCAACCACCAACCTTTTGACTCTGTCCTCACCTGTCATAGTCTCCATTACAGAGCGCTCGCACAGGGATGGTAAACGACTGCCACACAGGGTTCAGGTTGTTCTTGATCACCTCCGTCTTGTGGCAGATAGTGAACCTGAAAATGCAAAGAGACAGCTCAACATAGTGCGGGCGACAGTGCCGGAAAAAAAAATAGTATCTTTTCAAAATTCACGTTGATAGGAGCTAGGATTGGCAGAAAGAGTGTGTGTGCATATGTGAGTAACACTTTGTGCTTTCTGGCAGTGTTCACAGGCAGCTCCCCCAGACACAGCTGCTCTTGAAATAAACCTCAGGAGGAGCAGCAGACGGCAGGAACACAACAGTGTCACTGAGGGTTGTGATCCTGAACTGTGTCTGAAATACTGAAGGCTGCTGGAGGTGAAAGAGGTGGGAAGAAGAGAAGCTGCAATTATAGGCTTTACTTCATTTTTTTTTCCTCTGGTAGGCTGATAGCTTCCACATGCATCATTTTTGTTGCAAACAGTAAACTTTTGTATGTCTGCTTTCATCCCTCCAATGCTTTTCAACAGAGCAAATTGGTCTTGAAGATTAAATTATAATGAAAACTGTCTGATATCACAGCTTTAGTACATGAATTGTAGAAATTAACCCTTTTTTTAAGTTATCTTTTGGGCTTTGTGCATTTATTCAGAGAGAAGAGAGGTCAGTGGATATTGTAGGAAACGGTAAAAGTTGGGAGTGATATACAGGAAAGTGGTCACAGGCTGGACTCAGACCCTGGCCGCAAGTGCGAGGGCGAACCTCATGGAGTGCGACCTTACCCACTCGACCATCGGTGCTCCAAACCAAAAGTATTTTGAAAGTAGTGTGATAACAAACTCCTGATATTTAATTGAAACCATTTTCGATTTTCATTACTCACCCAGGGTGTCATTAAATAAAACACATACATGGTTACATAGTCAAGTTTTGACAGGTTGGGGCAACTGTGCTCTTACCCCTTAGGACAACATTAGTACAATACACCTTTGACTGATGGAAGCAAAAAAAAAAAAATAATAAATTAAATTAAATAAAACAACCTGATTTCATCATGAATGCATCTTTATTACTTATTCGCTGGAAAATTTCAACGTGAACCCTCAGAGTCTTCCTTGCCCATTAGAATAGAGCTAAGTGAGGCTGACACCATCAAATGAAAAAACAGATGACAATTACCTTTGATTAAAAAAAAGAAAAGGACTTGAGATATTGTTCAAAAATCAGCATTAGCCTTGAGTCACAATGTATAAGTGCTGTACATTTTCTTGAGTATCCACTTGAAGCTGGCCACAGGAAGACCAAAGAAATCTGAACCCATTTTAAAAAGCTGATCTTTCAGGCTTAAAAAATCAAAATTACAAGTTTTCCATGGAGGTACAGTTGACTTGACTTTAAAAAAAAAAGCTCAAAAACATTCTTCAGAACCAATAGAAGGTGTCACAAACCTAATTTTTCTGAGAAAATATATCCTTCAAACCTTTTTTTCTCCTTTTTTTTAAAAGATAAATATAATTTGTGTTGGGATTTGATAGATTGCACAAAGAAGCCAGTTTTCTTGTCAGAATTTTACTCCCTCTGCTGTGGCCGGGCAGAAAAGGCTATGAGGTAACTGATAAGTGTGATGATGAACTTACAGAAGGTCGTGTAATAAAACTTTAATATGAAAAGCATTTCAATAGGAGGAAATTGAGCAATCATGTATTCAGCCCTGGTGCATGGGCCTAATTGTCAGTCATAAGCTTAATAAGCTGGAGGTCACGTGCATGTGCAAATTCACGTGCTCAACACATTAATCCAAACATCCTGGTCTCAGCTAATGTTGTTCACTACCTGTGTTTGGTAAGTTTGTCAGCTGGGTTTTGTTTAACAGGAATTTTCCTCATGTTGCTGTATTATGCTCGGGATTCAAGGGTTGGGTTCTGTTTAAGTTCTTTTATGCCTTAGGCTACTGCTTTGTCTTATGTACAGTGTATTTTTGCTTTTTTGTCAAAACACTTTGCAAAAACATTTTTTTCCCAAGATTACATATGAAAATGTTATTATTATTATTATTATTATTATTATTATTATTATCAAAATTAAAGGCCATCAAACAAACTCTTGAGCCGGATTTTACCAAAAATCATAGCTGGGAGAAATATTTGACTCATTGGAGAGTTATAGTTGCAAACATAGTATTTGTTAAAAATGTCTCATTTCCCTTATATGCATAATACATTAAACATTTTTCATGTAAATAAAAATTTGAGTTTATGATCCATCAAGAAATCAAACAAGACAAAGACTTTGATTTGCATTTTGACTGACATAATCAAAAGGGACACCCATAGTGGTATCAGTGTTTGTTTAAGTGATACAACTATTATACATCATGGTTTTTCATTGGGTTTGTTGAGAAATGGGATCATAACGTTGAGTAGTAAGAAAAGTCTGAGGATTGTAGCGAGGTGGTCCAGAAAAATAGATCACAGCAGACACTCGTGCCACCAAGGACAAAGTGTTTGGGACTGCAGGGAGAAGACATGGCTGGGCAAGCACAGCAGCAGCGGAGGTCAGTTTGCTGACAGGTTATATCGAGGTGGCATTCACACTGTGTCTGTCAGCTCCACTGTCACTGCTCTGGCTGGAAACAGTTTGAAACTCAAGGCTTTTGGATGTCAACATTTTACTGCTGATAAACTCCTTCATTAATCCCTGCTGACAGCATCTGTATCCTGACAGTAAGGGAATATTTTACTGTTGTTGTTTGCACAATTTGTGACAAAGTCATTTCTGTACACAGTTTGTGAACATCACAGCTCGTAGATCTGCAGGACTTTTATTTCTCAGTGTTTTGCTTTTTTATGTCTTTATACACCATAATTTGTTGTAACTATCACTTCTTTGTTGGTGAATGTATCTAAGCCCCCTTCTAAGTGATTTGCTGAAAGCTTTCAGACTTTTCTCTCCTTCAGATGGGACAGGATCCAAGAGAGAAATCTGCTGGCAGATTTTCATCTGCTGTCACCAAAGGAGGAGCGGCACCAAGGGAGCAGTAGACTCGGCTCGGCTGAAGGACTAACAGATGGAACTGAACAATTAATGATTTACTGTAGTTTGACAAATACACACACTTACGTCCCATCCTCGTTGCTCCGATAGAAGACGAGGAAAGGGTCGGATTTGCCAAAGAAATCCTTCTTATCCAGCTTGTTGGCACAGAACTGCATGGTGGCGATGTCCTATGAGAAAAAAAGAGGAGTTTGTTCACTCATAATACATAAAAAACTTGTTCTCTGGTATACGCAGCCTTGAGTTTGAGCTTCAAAAGACCTTAAACCCTGGGCCTGAACGTTTGTGTGACGGAAAAAATATTCCACCTCGACCAGAAACTCACAGGCACAGACACAAGTCTGGTAAAAAGTACTTGAAAGAAATCTTTGGTTAAAAGTACACACATCTTACCGGAAAACAACTTTGATAGTCACCTTTTAGAATATTGACATTTGATGTTTAATGTACCTAAGAATCAAAAGTAATTCCCGGATATAAAATGTATTTAAGTATTAGAAGTGAAAGAAAAATTATTTCTGCTCAATTACCACTTTGAATTTTTGATAATGGAATTCAATGTGGTTTCCAAACAGTAAAATCACAATAGCCATGCACAGGAGAAAGCTTTCTCTCAACCTCCCTGTGAAACTGAAAAGATGTCTTTTCATCTTCAGAAGAAGTTGGTTTTCAAAGTTGAGGGAATTTAGTAATATTCTAAAATTGAAAACAAAGTCTTTTTACGCTTAGACACTTAAACTTTTCATGTGCTTCCATGATGTGCTGTGCGGGAGTTGACATGACAAACAGTAATAATGTCACCAACTTAAATTTCTTCTGATTCAATTTTGAAATAATGAGTAACAAGAATGGCTTGGGCAAATGTAGCGGAGGAAAAGTACACCTTTTATTCAGGAAATGTAGTGGAGTAAAGGTTCAAGTTTTCATAAATATAAATAACTAAGTACAGAACAGATATGTGAAAATTGTACAATTGTACAATACTGCTGGAGACAGTCTTTCTTTGAGGTTGGATCACTTCAACTTTGTTTAATTTTGAAAAGATAAGTTTGTTGGTAACCTGCTTTTATTTTCACCAATTTCAAAATTCACTGGAGGATGGTTTACACTCATAATAATAAATGACTAAGCTTTATAATCAAAGAGAAATGTAAGTGGAAAATAGAGATGAGTCATTTAAAAAAAAACAAAAAGTTTAAATTGTTGTTTTGGACCTTTTGTGGCCTTGACTGCTCATTATAAAAGTAAGTTGATGCTGGCTCATTGTCTGTTTGTATATCTATACAACGATACTATTCAGAGGCCTGTATTACACAACTGGGATTCCTCTTATCAGTGTAACTTAAGAGGTTAACTACAGAGGCACCTTTGAATAAAAGTTATTCAAAGGGTCATTTTATAGGGCACTTCACCCAAAAGCTGGATAGAAGAACTTCTTTCACCACTGTCCTTCTCTGCTGTCTGAACAATCTAATTACCAACTGCCACATCTGTAGTAATTACCATTGTGCAGGGCTCTCCGTCATAACAACCACACGGTTACATAAACATACTCATGCTTTTGTTTGTGGAATGAAGCCCAGAAACTAACAGTCATGTGCAAATTATGCGGGAAACCCAATTACGCACATATTGCCGGTGAATGTTGAACCCCATTCTGCATAACTGAAGTAAACATCTGATCATGTGAGAATGCATTATCTACACTGAATATCATAAACAGATCAGCTCCTTTCTGAGAGGAAACAGATGGAGGCAAATGTGTTAAATGTATGCACACTGTGCTCTTTTCTGTTTTTGGTCGTAAAAAACATCTCCGATCCTTGTTTTTAATACTTCTAATAGTATTGTACAGACAAAGCAATAGAGTCTTAAGTTATCGTCCCCTTTTGTTGAAGACCTGGCACCTGAGCACTTCAAAATCTCAAACTGCAGAATTCCTGAAATTTAAGAAAATCCTTTTCATCAATATTTGATGTTTCTAAACTATCAACCATGATGACCAGCTACTTAGGAGTCACCGACATGAGCGGTTTTGTGCTATTTTTATGCCATAAATGAGTTGATTTGCACACATCGCGGGTGCAAAATGTTCAAAGGCAAACTTCCCTTTGAGTTGAGAATCTATAATTAGCTATCAGCATGTTGCCACCTGGTCAGCGCCTTGGGTTTTTAATGAGTTGGGGGACGGGTTTTCTCTGAATCTGGTGAATGAGAAACTGGTTTTACACTGATCAGCACATGGCACACAGATAACAGTGTTTTAATCTGCTTATAGGTGAAAAGGTAACAGGGAATGTGAGCAATGCTCCTCAATTTGATTTTCATTTGAAGTTGCTTTATTTTTTTTTTGTCTTTTTTCATCTTACACCTATTACTTCTATTTGCATTTTGAAACTCTACTTATCCAACTCTGCAAAATGCAATATTGCGCAATTTTTCAACCGGTCTTGAGATGTTGCTCAGGTGTATATACAGCTGTAAGAATATCCTACACTCTATTTGCTGCTTCAAAAATATGAAAACTTCATCAATGAATAAGGAGAGGAAGAGAGAAAAATAACCATGGGGTTCCATTCCAACTTGGTTAAACAAATAATTCATCATTTTCGATTCAGTTGAGAAGTGACAGCCTCACAATATGAAAAATATTTCAGCCATGATCTCAAACAAAGCAGGAATATTTTTCCAGAGACAGACCTCATGAACCAGAACTAATAAATGTGAATCTGAAGTGAGCTCTGCAGCCCTCCAGGGATCCTCTGTGTACCATCATCAGTGCCATACAGCCTGCAATGTTTATTCAACCTTCCTCATTTTCATGCGCATGATACGGTACGAGGTCAAACCTAATTTTGCGTATACATTAAAACAAATTGCTTCTTGAATATTCAAATTGTTAGCGGTAGGAATGTAACTGCATATGTTTGCATGTATAAAAGCGGACCGTGATAACATGATGAACTTGTGTGTGAGTGTGTTTCTCACTTTGATTGGAGAGGCTAATTATTGAGTCACTGTGTTTAAAGAATATAACTATAGGACTGGATAAATAATTCATGGGCTGCTCTCATGAACACTTTGATGGAAAAGTCTAAATTTACCTTCCATCAGCTCGAAGCAGGCGACAAAAGTTTCTCTAAACTCAGAGCCGTGATTTAAACTCACTCTGCAAAGTTAGACATGGAAATACACAACGTGAGTTTGATGGATTCAGACTGCAGTGCTTAACTTTCTGACCCCCGTCTTGGTTCTGCTAATATAACCGTGCGTGTGTGTGTGTGTGTGTGTGTGTGTGTGTGTGTGTGTGTGTGTGTGTGTGTGTGTGTGTTAGCCTTGAGGTACAAAGTGTCCTGAGTATGATCTGATACTGACCCGACAGTTACTGAGCTCCTCGGCTGTGAAGATGATGGTTCCACATTTTTTCCCAGGAATCCCGCTGAGAGAGAGAGAGAGAAGAAGAAGTAGAGAGAGAGGTAGAGGATTAATGAAGGGAACAAAAAAACAATAAAGACTTGCCCTGTGGTTATTTTTGTATGCAGAAATTGGTCATGGTAATTTTGGCCTGAAAACAAAATATGGAACCGTTCAATGAAATTTTAAAATGACTATTAACTTGATAAAAAAAAAAGGCACAAACAACAACATGCCATCTCCTCCAGTAAAACACACTTTGGTGAAAATTATGATAAATTTGTATCAAAAACAATGAAACTAAAACTAAAGGTCAAAACAAAGAAAGACAATTCAGATTTTCAAATCAACAGAATTTGTTGTTTTTCCAACCTCTACTGAACCAAACCACTGTACCTGTAGCTAGCAGGTTAAGAAAAGCAGATTTGTCAAAAAAAAAGCTACACAGCTGCACAGAAACTGTACATTGCGACAGTGGTAGTCAGATAGAAGTCATCACCATGATTTGATTCATATCTTTCTCCTCTAAGTCAGGGGTCTTCAATGTTTCTAAGACCAAGGACCCCCCAACTATCCCAGAGATTGAGCAAGGACTTCACACTATTAACATATAAAATTGTATTTTACTGGGTGAAGTACCATTAACCCTTTCACACCAGGCTGCTTTTCAAAGGGGAAGTAGTCATTTTGAACCCGTTCATAGTGGGCTACTTTTTTTAATGGCAAAGTAGCCCTTTCTAAACCCCTTAACAACAGACTTTGAAAAGTAGCTTGTCATGAAGGGGTTAAAAAAGGCTACTGCCCCAATTTTGAAAAGTAACCCTTTAGGAAGAGGTTTAAGAACTTTGATACTGTGTATTCAAGACTAAGCTATTCAATTGATAGCTAGATTCATATGCAAGGTACAGTTAGTATGGTGGCCTTACCACTGCCATTTATAAACACACCTTGTCAAGTGATACCAATAATAATGTATGTCAATTATGTGACAATCAAGCAAAGAAGCTGTTCACATTGGTAAATGGGGGAACAAAAGATGATGACCTATGTGCCACTGTCATGCATAAACAAACATCCAATAGATGATGACAAAAAAAATTAATTCTTAATCAACCAAAAATGTCACATATACCCCTAAAGCACCTCTAGACCCCCAGAGGGGCCATGGACCCCCTCTGACATCCCAACGCCTGACTGCATTTTATAAACCTGAAAACATGTATTCTAGGTTTTTCTCTAATTGTCTGAGTTTTGCCGATGAGTAATAACACCCATAGATTGGGTCATGAAAAAAAAAGCATGAGCAGGAAAATTTTCAAGTTTATTTTGTCTTCCCCTTATATGACATGAAACCAAAATGTACCGCCTTGTATTTGTTGGTATCTCTATCAACAAATCTTATTTCACGCTGTAGACTACAGTGATGCTTCCTGTCTCTCAGGTCTTGAGTTTGGTTTGTCCCTCAATTATTTTGTTTGTATGTCTCCTCTCTTCTCTCCTGCCCTGTCGTGTTTCCTGCCTTTGTGACTGTGATCCCCGGCTTCTTTGTGTCCACCTGTGCCTCATTAGTTTGTGGTGAAAATGTCTGCAACTCTCTCTGTCCCGAAACCGTTTGTCTTGTCTGGTGAGTTCCCAGAAGTTTCCCCCAGAGTTGCTTTGATTCTGTTGCTACTTTTCCTCCTTTGACCAGTGAGTCACTGTGATGTTGTGTTCAGACCTTGCCTTGTTTTTTACTCTCATAAAGATTATCTTTTAAGATTTGTTGGCATGAATTGGGTATTTGAGTCTTTGAATTGGTTCTTGTTAGTCTCTTTTTCAGATCTTACCTGGTGTTGCTCATCTAAATCTAGTATCTCCTGACAAGAAAAAATGGTAACACTTTAGATTAGGGAACACATATTCACCATTAACTAGGTGCTTATTAACATGCATATAAGTAGCTTACTAGCCCCTAATTAGTATTTCTTAAGCAGGCATTAACCCCTTGCTCTACCTCTATTGTATCATGAATTCAGACTTTTCCATATATCAACTCTTATTTATTACTTATTGACTACAAATTAATGAATATGTGTTCCCTGATCGGAAATGTTACCAAAAAAAATGTATATCCTTGTACTCTCGAGCTATCTAACAACAGGTAACTCCCTTTTTTTTCCTCCAGCTCATCATTCAGATTCACATCTATATTCCCCTCTTAGCAGTTACAGGCATTAAGACACTAAAAGATTTAGATCCTTGATCTCAGTGCAGATGATCCTGTTTGATAAATATTTCATTTGTCTTCTCACCAACCCAAAAATCTCTCAGAAGAGTTTAATTACTTACAACTCGAGGTGATTAAACCACTGATGATACATAAATGTTGTGTAATTTTCTCCACAGTGAGTCTCTGGTTTCATCAGAAGTGCAAACAACAACCAACCAGGAAACATGTTTGAAAAACATTATACACTGCAGTGAATGATGCACTCAATCATAGAAGCAACAACCTTTTCATTTAAGAAACATTAATGCTGAGAAAGAGGAATCCAGAAATCTATAACAGGATCTATTGACTTTCTCGGGTGTTTTGTGAGTGATGGATGGTGGAGTTTTAGTTTCTAAATGTTTGGTGCTGTTTGCTCTTCTGGTTTGGTCTGACCCCCTTGTTCCTGGTGTCAACAGGAGGACACTTTGCCTCTGCCTTTAGGGAACATGATGCTATGCAGCAAATTAGAGTCAGACAGTAACCTCTGAAATGACCTTTTTCCACCTCCGGCATCTTTTTTCAATCTCCTGGTCCCAGAGCAGTGAGTCACATTAAATCCTAGTGATTAATCACAGAGGCAGTAACATACAGACTAACCCAGATGAGATCTTCAATACCTGCAATTATCATACATGAGGAAGAAGAGGACTTCTGCTCCGGGAACACGAGAACAATCATCTATCTGATCACAGCTCTGTTAGTGCCTCCTAATTTCTCTTCAGGGCAGATTGGACATTTCATTCTGTGATGATTTATGGACCCAGCTGGATTAGAAAAAAAGGCCTGAAGTCATGAAGAAGAAGGAATCCCCACACGTACAGAAGGGTTTAGTGTCTCTCCTGCTCTGTGATAGATACTGGAGGGTATTTTGTAAGAGCTGTTGTCCCTGTTCTTTCATTAGTGTTTGATAAAGTTTATTCTAAAAGTCAGAGGGTCGATATGTTTTTCAAACCCTCAGCAGGGAGGTGAAGTCACTGACTGTGGTGTCAAACATGGATCAATAGTTTTTCGGAGTCCTGAGGCAAGTGGTTTGGTTTATACCATGACAGATCTGTGGATCCATCTTTGTGGTCTTAATCCTTCTCCTGCTTCTGAATCTATTGTCATCACCAGCAGATGTCAACAAACAAAACCATCTGTCCATCCATCCATCTGCACCATGAGACTAAAGTCTGAACTCCGGGAGCAACTGGACACTTTAGTCTCAGTGATGGGGGCATGTACATTAACACCAATTGTCACGTAATTTTATTAAGTTCAACAGTTTTCAAAATATTTCACTCAAATCCATAAATTTAAACACTTTAACTGAACATTGAGAAGAATCAAGTTTACAAGGAATATACGTTAAATGTAAAACCATTTTGCCCTCTTCTCCAGAGGAAGGAAATTTATATCAGAATGATTTGTTAAAAGTGAATCTTCAACCTGGATTTAAAGGAGCTGAGAGTTTTAGCAGACCTGATTCTTTCTGGGACTTTAATGTCATTACAAATGTATTTATAATGCGATACAAACATAGGTGTCAAATAAAGTGTTACCCAAACTTTTGTAAATCCGTACTTTTTTTCATTTAAAGCTAGTCCAAAGCATTGTGTCTGATACTATTGATTGATGACTTGTGCTTCTACTCTCCGTTGTGCTTTTCTGTCATTTGGAGGCTTATATTTCATCCCACTCATCCATATGTGTTCAAGGCTCCAGTCCTCAATCTCCACAGGTCTTAAAAGTGACACTCATAAGACCACACCTGCCAAGCGCTGGGCCCTGTTTAATATCCAGGAAGCATCAGGCTCTGTGTCTACAGGGGATTACAGGCTGAAAGAAAAGCTGCATAATCAAAAGTTACCGAGGGAAGTCGAAGCCTGGAGAAAAGTTGGGAATCTTTATCATCGACTGCTAAACTCCTCATGTCTGCGAGTCACACTCCACCTCACTACACGACAGGCCGATTCGTTCCATCCTGTTGAAGCTGCGCGGCTGTGAGCAGGCTGCTGATGCTGCTCTGTGATTAAAACGCCGGCTGAGATTTAGGAGAGCTGCTTTAAACATGCATGACGCGTAAGCAGGCGAGACTCACCCGGGAACACACACACGCACATACAATCAATTACACTGGAGGAAGCCATGGATGGTATTACAGCACACACACATATGATAAATTCACCTTGAGAGGCTTTTTCCATAACCTTGAACTGTTTTTTTTATCCTCAGACACTCTACTGTCCATTTCTCTGCCTCATTTGTAAACGCGATCACGTCACTTCAGCTGCTTGAGGGCAGGTAACACTCAAACACCTGCACTTGGTACAAAAATCAATCCCAACACTTCCTCCCTCTCAGCGTACTTTTCTTTTTAATCAATCTCTGCTGACCCTTCTACTTAAACGCACACAGAGCTAACAGTGATGTACGAGCGTCTGCAGGCTGTGATCGCGCTCATAATGAGTTCTGCACAGTCACGTGAGATGAAAAGATACCTGCATCATGCCACACACACACACACACCCACACAAATTAATCCAACACTTGTCACTAATGGTCCTGTTCCTGATCTGCTTTTAAAGGCTCTGTGGTCAGTTGTGGTGGTGGTGTGAAGCTGCAGATACTTGACAGGAGCAGAAGCACAGCAGGATTTAAGAAATCAATACAAAAAGATGAAGAAAACACCTTCAAGATGGAAGTCATCAAATAAAGTGTGTGTGAGTGTGTGTGTGTGCGTGTTCCTGTGTGAGTGTCAGTGTTTGTCAAGTCCCTCAGCTTAAGTTTTCCCACACATTTCTTGTCGTCCTCCCACATCTTCCACTGCCTGATGTAGGTCCCCACTCCCACACGTGTTACACAAGCTCACAGCCTCAATAAACACCAAAACAGAAGAAAAAAAAACCTCAAACTCCTTTGATTTATAAATTAAACAATTAGTTTACCGCTGGCATAATTAGACACAATCAGAATTATGAGCTCATGCAGCTAGAAGTTATTTCACCATCTGGAGTTAGGAGAAGAAAAACAAAACTGAAATTATAAGTGCGACTTCAACCTCTTCTCTTATTTCAGACCTCGACACAACACACAGGAGGAGCATTTTATGGTTAGTATCAGTCCAAATGAAGAAGTGTGGATGAGCCAATCTGGACGGACTGTAACAAACTCTTCCCTCTTGTTAACATGAACTCCTTTGAGTTTTGTGCTCTGCAGTGTCAGGAGTAATGTTTGTTAAGCTGCCAAGTCATTGTACTCACTAAACGGAAGCACATAAATCTCATTTGGAAAAGGTCAATACCAAGAGCTGCTGAACACCAGAGAGACGACCTCTGTGGAAGATTCCAGCTGAAGAAAATGAACTAAGTGGACCCAAAAGCACCATACTCACCCAGAACAAAACAAAAACGGGAATGCACTCATTAATAAGTTAAAATAAGAGAGCGCAGATGGCCTAGTGGTCTCGGTTTTGCTCAAGATGTATTAATCTCGGTCAGAACTGGCACAGATCTGGAAATAGAAGCTAGTTTACAGCAATGTTCACGAATGATGTATTGAGTGTGCGAACCTGGGCCAATCACAACACACGCCCAATCAGGTATCAGTAGAGTTGGTAGCTGAACTACCGTACTTTAAATAAAACAGCCTTTAATATTCAAGGCTCACCTGGTCTGACAAAATAAAACACACCAGGTTGGGTCTGAGGTCCAGCTCCACTTCATCATGACATCAGGTCTAACCATAGACTGTATAATCAGTGTTTGTACTGACGTTCAGCTCAAACTGAAGCTTCCAGCAGATGCCCCGCCCCCTGGTGTCTGGCTGCAGTATAGGTCATAAGCCCCGCCTCCCCATGCATTCAGGATATGAGCAGGGAAAACTTAAAAATATTACGATACCTCGTAGAAACGTTTCTCTCATCATTACGCTAAGGTAGTATGGTGACGTAATTTGGCTGCACTATGTTCAAGTCTTTTTTTACTGAGGAGTTGGTTTTTCATTAGCTATTGGACGTGGTTAAAAACCATGTTATAAGTTTTATTTTACGATAGTTGACAGCTGCCGTTCGTGAGCAGTTTTTATCGGGGATATAAGAAACTTCAGGGAAGAGAGCCAAAAGGAGACTAAACCTTCTGAAAAAGTAGAAATAAATACTTTTATTTCTTTTTTTTACTCTGCTCCACCTGGAATTCTCTACTGCGCAGACTCTGGCTGCACAATGGCAGCTAGAGAAACGGGGTTTTTTGGCTTCAAAATCGTAGAACGGTGACAGGCGGAGCCACGCTGTCCATTCTATATACAGTCTATGGGTCTAACAGGTTTCCATTAAAGTCAAACTGTCAACTCACACGAGATTCGTTGGGGTTCAGCTGGCCACAGGTTGCAAATGATATACAGCAATCTTATCTCTGCTGGAGGGTGAAGCTGTGATGCATCAATTCATGGTAGGGAATATTGAGCAGGATGGGCGTTGTGTCCAGACACCACCTAAAAGAGCCTGTGATGTTCAAAATAAAACAATTGTGTCAAAATTAGGTCATACTTCAATTGACTAGGACAACAAACCGACACAGCAGAGGAGCACCAGGAGTCAGCAGGTTTAAGGTTTCACAGCCCAACATGAATGAAGAGAGACTTATCAATGGAGTGGGAAGAACGGGAACTCTCCTGTCTCACAACTCCAGCTGTCTGTCACGCCTGAAATACACCAGATATGTCTGCAGTCCAGCTGCGCTTCGTTGCATGTTGACATTCGTCAACTCACACTGGCTGCGTGTTCAGTCCGGCAGGCCGCATGACTGAGTCACAGACCGAGGAGTTCTCAGGCTTGTCACTCCATTGATGCGTCTCTCTTCATTCATGTTGGGCAGTAAAACCTTAAACCTATCTGCTTGTTATCATAGTCAAGATAAACAAGCTCCAATTTTAATAAGGTTTGTTTTATTTTGAAAGTCACAGACTCTTTTGTGATGGTTTCTGGACACTACTTCCTGTCTTGGTCAATATTCCCTACACTGGATTGATGCCTCACAGCTCTGGCATACAGTAGAAATAAGACTGACCATATCACCCGATACCTGCTGGACCAGGCACGTAGCCAGGCTGCAATGGAGTGGTGGATCCAGTGTGAGTTGACACCATAGACTGTGTTTGGAATGGACAAAGAACCATGTCATAGGAGCCGTCACTGTGCAGCCAGAGTCTGCACAGAAGAGAATTTGGGTGGAACTTGGCAACAAAAACAGCAAAAAAAAAAAAAAAAAAAAAACTCTTTGAGGGTCTAATCTCTTTTTGGCTCTCTTTCCCAAAGTTTCTTGTATCTCCAGTAAAAACTCCACACAAATGACAGCTGTCAACTATCGTAAAAACGAAACAAATGGCCTTGTTTTTAAAGTCTAATAACTAATGAAAAACGGACTTCTCCGAAAATATAAGACTTGAACACAATGCAGCCAAATTTCATCTTCATATAACCGCAGTGTAAGGATGTGAAAAACATTTCTATGGGATGTATTGCTTTTTTTTTTGTTTTACTACCTCTCATTTCAAATGCATTAGGAGATGGAGATTTTGACCTAAACAGTTGAAATTGAATCAGTATTCTGCATGGTAATTTTTTTCATTAATATGGCTTACTTATAGAAATCCAGGCTAAAAGTTTGATTCATCATCCTCTGAATATTCTCTGCAGACTTTTCTGTGGACATTGAAATGTTTAAATCACTAGTTACAGCCTCTTTCATTTTAAAAGTAAATCGATTAAGGAAACATGCATATATTTTATGAAGAAATGAGCTGACAGCTGCTTTTCAATAAGTGATGTATTTTAATGAGAGTTGTAGGAGTAGAGTGAGCTGTTAAATACATTCTTGGTGTCATTTCTAATTTACCTATTTAATACAAGGCTCCCCAAGTTTTTTAAGATCAGAGACCCACTAACTAATGGAGAGATGGAGCAGGGACCCTCTAACACATACATATTGTATATTGAATTGTATTTATCATTATTGTTATTGGATCAAACTGGGCCGAGTATGTATTAACCCTCTGATGCCTGAATTATGAAAGTCAGTGTCAGGATTTTTCCCTTGAGTGCTTTTATTTGTCTTAAAGCATGAAAAAAAGTTTTCCATTTTTGTTTTTCAAATATTTGTAACTGAGCATTCAACACAAAACAGTGTGAACTTAATGCAAACATGACTTTTTATTGTCATTTTAATTTTTTGGTAATTTCATGAATAATCTTATTCAAATGCTTTGCAAAACATATTTATTCTCTTTCATCCATTTTAACACTGAATAATGTGTAGTTATTACGCTGTTTTACCCTCAAATGTTTGTCTATAACTTTTTAAAAAATATATATATATTTGGAAAAAGAATTGAAAACATTTTTTCAGGCCCTAAGAAGAATAAAAATATCCTGACACAGGCTAATATGAATTTTCGGCCACATGAACCATTGAATTTAGGAGTAAATAACTTTTAAATGGGTGTCCACTGTAGTGACCACTATGCACCACAGGGTTAACCTCATCATAGCAGTCTACTTTTTCAAGGGAAAGTAACCCTTTTTAACCCCTTCATGACAGGCTACTTTTCAAATTAGGGAAATAAGCCGCTTTATCAAACCCATTCATGATGTACTTTGAAAAGCAGTTTTATCAACCAAAATTAGTTCTCTGTTAAAGACCTCTGATCAGTATGTCTGAAAATGCTCTGCACTCACTCTGTGTATGATCAAATAGATTTTCACAGCTGAGCTGCACCTCTCTCTGACATGAAAGTAACATACATAACTTAGACCTGGCGTGGGAATTGAGCATACCTCCCGCCCACAACCAGATAAATAATTGCCAATCTGTGCATGGAGTTGAGCATACTCTCATTTTCCGGTTGTGCGCACATTTGATTAAAGAGAGCCACTGTGAGGAGCTTTTAACTGATATTGAAATAGCGTCACTGTGGAGTTAAAATGAGATTATCAGTGATGACATTGATTATTTTTCAATTATTTCTCAGTGCACGTGTCCATGTTGGACTTATGATAAAAAAACGAAGTCAGTGTTCATCACTCATGCTGAAGCATCTGTGTTTAAAGCTCTGGTGAGGTTAATTGGTGGGAAGTAAGTCAATAAGCAGGAGGAGGTTTTTTAGAGATCATTTTGTTTGGGCTTGATGTTTTTTGAATTTGTGGCTAATGATGCAGCAGAGTCAGGGTTTTACCTTTCTTCTTTGCTTTAAATGTACATAGTGAAATAAATGAGGCGTTTACCTTTTTTGAAATGTTGACTGAATATTTTACAGATGTTTGAAAGCTTGTTTGGTCATCTGTCTGCTCATTTTTCACATCTTTTCTTACGTTGTAATCAACATTTTGAGAAGTGTTCCACTTTCATGCAACAGCCCTTTGAGTACTCAACACGAATTCTTGTTAAATCAAAGCTCAAGTCTTTGGGTGAAGGTTTTCAAGCCATCCAGCTGAGCAACAACAGATTTATAAATCAGAAAAATTAGGTCGGAGCAGATGTTACTGGTACAAATCAGACAGCAGATCATTACAACAGACATCTAATATTAATGTCCAAAGATAAAACAAGACTTCAAAATGCCATCAATAAAATATCCACCAATTTCTGAGCAACTTTGGGGTGTAATTTAAATGAATGATGAACTGGAAGTTACAGTTTTAAAAGAAAGATAAAAATGTTTGATGCTTAAAAAAAATGACTTAATTATCACAGTTGAGTTTTTTTTTTCTCTGCTTTCAAAAAACTTTTCTTTCACACTTTCTGTTCAGTGAAAAAGTCGTACGTTTGCTGAACTTTGCTCCACATACGCCAGTTAATTCTTGAGTCTAATTGAATGCAAATGAAATACATGATGAGAGAGCTGAGGTTATTTTCTTTTACCGTTATAACCAGGTTGTTCCCTGAGCGGGCCAGGTAAAGAGTGCAGCATCACCACAGCTTTGAAGAGCACCAATACACAACACATACAATAGGGTCAAAGTAATGCTAATACATTCAAGTAGATATGTACAGTAAGTAATTTATATAAACCGTGATATGAATCAAAATGAAATTGGGTCGTAAAGGTGGTGTGTAAAAAGCTGAAATGAGGCAGCACACAGCTTTGAGTGTGAACATGTGTCATGTGGTTTATTTCTGCAGAGACTGATCGTGAGTGATGGGCAGCTTGTGTTATCTCTACATACACAAACATGATGTTATTAAATGAGTATGCATGAGGCAGTCCACCAGAGACTCATACTTCAAATATGAACCAATCTTCTAAAACTATAAACTATAACTCACATTTAATCTATAACATTTCAGAGTGTGCTGTTTAGCCGTTTCAACTATCCCTGACTCAAACTGATGCAGTGAGTGAGTCAACATCAGAAAGTGTAATTGTAATTCAATGAAGGAATCCAAATCTACTCCTTGTGTTCGCTGACAGGCTGAGCTCATGAGAAGCAGTTTCCCGTCTTGCAAAATTCTCCCACTTTTACACTTCATTTGTGAAGGGGTGACTCACAAATGAAACCAAAAAGCAATCTCATTCACCAAAAGTATGTCCTTACCCCTTTCCAAAACCAGACTCGAAACCCATCTGTTCAAGCTCGCCCACTCCCTCTGACCCTCTGACCTTTTACCAACCATTGCACTGTTTTGTACTGTAGCTTATTGTATTATATTGCATTGTATCGTATTGTTTGTTTTATACCTGTTTTAGTCCTCTTTTAATGCACTTTATCCTTGTAAGGTGACCTTGAGTGCCATGAGAGGCGCCATTGAATAAAATGTATTACTATTATTATTGTTACCATGCAGCACTGCAGGGTTAATGCATCACCAAACAGTTATCATTATAGTTTGAAATACAATTTCTAACACTGAATTTTAGCAGCATCCAAATCAGGCTTAGAATGTTAAAAAAAACCATCAAATTTAATGCACTGATTTTTTTTCGCCCTGTTTTTTTTTCACTGTTGAAATAATTTCATTGTAAAAAGAACTTATGACTCAAAATATTCTGTTTTTGCCATATAAAAAAATTCAACAACTCCAAAAATATTCAGCATGAAAAAATTCAGTGTAAAAAAATTCAACATCCCCAAAAATATTCAGTCGTGTAAAAACAATTCTAATCCGACGCGCCAGACAGACAGTTCCATATGTCTGCCACAAAGATATTTCATTAGTTCATCTACGAAAGAGCTGTTTGAAACTGTTTTCAGGGGCAGAAACTTAAAAAAAAAACCAGCAGCTGGTGATTGGACGACCGTTCTGCTTGACACACTCATCACAGACCAATCCACACCAAGCCATGTTATGACGTAGCAGATGTGCGCCGCTGCTGAGAAGCAATAGACCAGTCAGTTGAAGTGCAAAAACACTATTTCCTGTCAGAAAGGTTTTAAGTGATGTTCTCTGTTCTTCTTTTAAAGAAGGAATTGAGTCCATCCCTGATAAACTGCAGATCTTGCTGCACCCACGGAGACCGCTTCACACGCCGCCATTGCTTTCGTCATGTCAGCAGCTCACTTCCCTGATTGAGCCGGTCAATGTTGGACCAGGTGAAATTGTTTGTAAATGGAGATTGGCGAGATGGATCCTGCAGGATGCCAGAAAATGAATCAGGCAGGTCCATCTGCTCTGCAAGGTTAAAAAAAATTCAACATCTCAAAAAATTCAGTGTAAAAAATAATTCAACGTCTCAAGAAGCTCAGTCTCCAGGAATTTAACCTCAAAATATGATCAGTGTCAACATCTGGGCAACCAAGGAAAAGCAATCGATCCCTGATCAATTCATCCAACATCCAGTATGAAACAGATTTAGTCAGACAGGCTGCGTATCACATCAAAAGCATGGATCTATGCATTAATTACATGAAAGAGATAAATTTAAGTCTGACAAATTGAGTGTAAATTCAGATTATTTGTTTTTACAAAGCATAATGCAGTGGATAGGGAGGCTGACTGGTTGCGAATAGGAAGGAGAGCAGCCACACCTCCCTCACCCTGAGTTCAGACGTCTGTAACTCACAGTCATTCACATTAACCCCTGACAGTAAGTGACAGCATATTGTGACTTTGGTTTTGGCTGCAGCCAGATTTAGTCCCTAGTTCTTCTTGTCACACAGTTCAAAAGGGGGAAAACTCCTGCCGTCAAAAACACCTTCACTATAAATCTACGATGAACACAAAGGCTGTTTGTACCCCAAGAGAAAAATCAAAGCGAAGTAGTTCTTAAGTTCAGAGCTGTAGCTGTTTAACAGAACTTTCTGCTCTGATATTGATGAATCAGCAACAGGACAGAAAAAAAAATCTTTACATAAAAATAAGTTTGTACTCAACAGGGGGCCTACCCAAAAGTTTGTGAAGAAGTTTGAGGAAACATTTGGGAACCATCTCCATGCTGCCTAATGAAAGGGAAATGAGAAGCTTCTTGCTTTGATAAAATATGTTGTAATGATGGGGGGAAAAAGAGGGAAAGGGTGTTCTGCTGCAGAGCCCATTTCACAAACAGCGGTTACTTACAAACTGCATCAGACTCTTCTTCAGTTAGCTGAAGGCATTAGCTATGACATTAGCTCCTCTACATTAACTCTGTAATTGTTGGTGAAGTTTTAAAAGCCAACAAACACTGATCAGGTCCTGATACAGAACTTAACTTTCCCCAAAACTTTTCTGAAACTATAAAAGTCCTTTTCAATATTCTACTTATAAGGCCAGATATATGACCATAAACATCTTAAACAGATCATCATCAAAACATGTAAATTACAGTGTGATCAAAGTATTTTTAAAATGTGCTTCTGATCAGTATTTTTGAACACAGACACAGACAAGCATAAAGACACTGGAGGAAGTGGTGAGGATACATCACTGCAGTGTGATAAAAGAGGAGAGATTCAGGTATCAGGGGCAGATTTAGGGGATGGTGAGGGGTGGCTGTGCCCTCCAATCCGAAATCAGATGAGACACGCCAGTGCCCTAGATAATATTCTCTACATTGTGCTTTTTTCTTTGTCCGGTGGAACTATCTTACAGTCACAGCCATAGTCAGTGCTTCAATGTAAAGTGTGACCCTGTTAATTTGTAACACGTTTAGCTGAAAATCTCCAGTTAGCACAGTCGCTCTTCACTCCAAAACACCAGTTGCTCTGAAAAGTTTGTGATCTTGCGGTCAAGCTCATCTGCGAAAACCGACTATGAAACAACAAGACATTTTTCTGCTGCTCAGAGTTTAAGTGACTGTGAGGAGGATCTGCATGAAGTGGATCGCAGTGACTCCTTGGGCCAGAGGACTCACATAACCTGTCATGAAAAATGGATGGAGAATTGGATGTTGTTTGAAATGTGACAACAAACTGCAAGTTTGTATTGTAGTTCAGCAGCCGGCTACATTCAGAGTCTCTCACAGCCTGGTGCTCTGAGACATGTCCATAACATGTATCGTTAGTGAATCCTAGTTATGTCCTACCAGTGCTTATCTACCAAGCAGAGCAAACAGTACCTCACTCTTCCACTTATTGATGGACTCTGAGGTTTGAACAGATCACTGCACTATAACATGCTTCATGGGGGTTGGAATGAACATAATCACAAACAGTTTGACTCCTACCACTCTCCTTTTTAGCTTTCTTCTGCTCTTCTGTCTTTTCTCTCAGACAGTCCAGCTCTTGTTTCCACTATTGCTACTCGTCAGCCAGCATGGTGTTGTCATAGAGACCTCGATTTGCCGTAAATTAATCTGGTACAGTCTGACCAGATCAGGGAGCTTGGTATTAGCATTTAGAAATAACCTAATTTAGCGCTGATAATCTCATTTTAAGTTGGGGGTTATGATCGGGCATATATCTAGATATCAGACTTTTTCAAGATTACTTAGAAAGTCCTCACAGTTCCAGGATTCTAACCTGACTGAATGATGGTGTGCCTGCAAAGGGGTTGATAAGGTAAACTTTCGATCAACCTCTATGAACCGACTGCAGCAAAAGCCAAAGACATAATTCCTATTTGTTGACAGATTGGACTTTGATCAATCTCCAAAAACAACAGTCGTATCAAAAAAAAAAAAAGAAAAAGTTGTCTTAAGCATGGTTTCTATCATTTAAGGATGTAAAAGGGGGTAACTTTGCACACCTATTTAATGGACAGGTGCGTCGGTGAGTAGGTATCCAGCAGTGGTTACAAATGTAAACACCCGCACACTGTCAAAAATTGCAAATAATCTTAATTTATTAGCGACGTTTCAGTGCTAAGACTTTCATCAGGCAAAACCTAATTCCTATTTGTAAACAGATTGGACTTTGATTTATCTCTAAAAACAAAACAGTCCTGTCAAAAAAAAAAAAAAAAAAAAAAAGGTGTCTTAAGCATGGTTTCTATCATTTAAGGTTGCCCACATTGTCCTACAATGTGTTTGAGTTAATTCATCCGATAGTTTTTTGTTTTTTTTTCTTATTTGTCATTTGATGCTATAACAAAAAAAATATGGACAAATAAAATAAAGACACCTGCGGCACAGCTGGAGGTGTGTGTTTCAGATGAGCTGAACAGAGATAGAGCAGGGAAAGGAAAAGAAACACAAGGGTCATTTAACATTTCATAATAGTGTGTTAAAATGTAGACTGACCGACCTGAAGGGAGCTTTACAGTTTTATCCTGAGTGTGTGTTTCTGTTGGCTGAAG
The DNA here is from genome assembly GCA_008086565.1 of Thalassoma bifasciatum. Lineage (NCBI taxonomy): Eukaryota > Metazoa > Chordata > Actinopteri > Labriformes > Labridae > Thalassoma > Thalassoma bifasciatum. The sequence continues at coordinate 54,684 of RPOG01000688.1, forward strand.
GGGAAAGATGCTAATACTGACCAGCTTCACCAGCTGATCCACACTTTACAGACACTGTCTCTCAATAACACTACCCCAGTAACATGTCAGGACACATTAGAGGGGGGTGTTTTGGCATCACTTTTGTTCCAGATGAGGGAGAAACATATAGTCCATCTTCTGGTCAGTGGTTTAAAGTGGTTTCCCCCCAGAATGAAGACAAATCTGAAGATGGTGTCACCAGCTGAGCCCACTCTCACTGACTCTCAGCTGCTCTGTCACAGATACGGCATGAAAAAAACAGAGGCCAGAGCACATTTGTGTATGAGTTTGTGTGCACACATAAATATGCATGCAGAGAATATGCACACAGCAATCGCATGTGCTTGTCTGTCCTGACAGCGCTGCACGATGTCCCTCTGTCAAAGTGTCGCTCCCATGGGGCTTCCTGCACCGCGGGTGGGTGGGTGGGGGTGCTGATGTTCATTTTGATTACAAGGCAGGAGATGGGAGACAGGGAGGCTGACAGGGCATGGGGAGGGGGGGTTAACTGGAAATGCAGGCCTCTGCCACACACACCCTCGGTCCCTCTCTCTCTCTCCTGTCACCCGCTGATGGGAATGACAGGGCGACTGACAGCCTGAGCCGCTCTTTCAATTACACAGCTCTCTGATGAAAAGCTTCGTGTTCTCCAGAGAGCGCAGGGGATGGAGGGATGCAGGGAGGAGAGAATGGAAGCGGATAGCCTGCGTTCGGGAGAGGGGTGGAGGGGATGTGAGTCAGGTTGATGATAAGTGGGGAGCGCGGGAAAGAATCGGAGCAGGGAAGAATTAAATAGTGTATGAGGCACAGACACAGAAACTGAGATTGAGAAATGATGGGAGCATGTTCACGGAAAGTATCCGCCTGCATTAAAAAGATTCATCTGAAGTTTGGTTCGCTGTGCAGGGTCAGACTGGCACCATTAGAGGATGAGTTCGACTCAACCCCATTTCTCTCAGCTCTGCAAAATGGCAAAGCAAGACGGGGCGAGGTATATATGTTTTTATGAGAAAACTCTGATTCAACCTGCTTAAAAAGGATGCCCATGAATACATTAACAGGACTACAAATCACATCAAGAGAGACCATTTATAATAACTAAAGTTAAGTAAAAGGAGTTTAGAGTTTTGAAGAAGTTTAGTTTAATTAAGTTAGAAGGAGTTTTACTGTGATGGGAAACAATATCTGAGGAGTGTGAAATACAATTACGCTCACAAGCTTGCCGGGTCTTTCAGCACCTCTTCAATCTTTCCTTTTGAGGTTGATAAGTGTGCCCATGCTGTGGAAGACTTCCTGCGTCGTCCTGATACCACAGACATAACTTCCTAGCGCTCTCATTGACTATAGGCCGGTGGCACTTATGTCATAAAAACTTTCGAAATGCTGCAGTTTGCATCATCAAGTCTAATGAGGACAGCAGGGTCATCAAGCTGGTGAGAAGGGCCTCGCTCTGTGGTTTGACTGGAACTGGACAGTTTGGAGTAGGTGGCTGAGAGGAGGATGAGATTGAAGCCATTCTAGACAACACTTCAAATTCTCCCTTGTGCCGACAACTTTGCTCTACTTAAAAATAGCTGTAACTGCTTAATTGTACATTCACTCTAAATTAACATTTCTACTATATTCTAATAATTCTATTGTTCACTGTTATGTTGTATTGTTATAGTCTGCTCTGGTTTATTCCATTTATTTTACATGGCTTATTTGTTAGTCTGTCTATTGTATGGGACTTATTGAATATGTATTTCTGCACCTTCAATTGTACCTGGTGTATGCTGCAACAAACTAATTTGCCCTTGAGGATCTAAGCATCAGTGAGAATTCACCCATCTGGGGAGAGGTCAGATTCTTATTATTAATATGTGCGTTCCAGTGACATAATCTAAAAATGATGAGTGCAAACATGATTTTTTTTTTTTTGCGTTTAGCACGTCTTACAGTGCTTTAGTTTCTTTTGGAAGGAATCAGACGTTTTAGGTGATTTTGACTTGGCATCGATTTTTTACAGTCTATGGGTGAGAAATTAACTCTGTAGAGTTAATCAGTGCTCCTGGAACTTTAACTCCCTGAATCAACACTTACTCTGTTTAAGAAACAACTGTATTGGAGTTTGGACACTCAATCAGGGCTGAAACAACTTTCTGTCCTCAATTTCAACTCTTTGCCCTTTGTGGGACAGGGAAGTCACTCTGTATCAGTGAACTGTGGCCAATTCAGTGTTTTCCTGACTGTCAAACTCCACCTGAGTTAAATGTGTTAAATCAAAATGAAAATTGTCAGTTGTTGATGAAAAGTTAATGCTGTTGTTTTAGTTTACTGACAGGTGGTCCTGATGGAATTGCAGATCATTCTGTATTTATGTGCATTTCAATCATGAGAGACAACTTGATGAAGTGAAGTCATTCACTTGTTGTCAGTTTCTTTGGCTCCTGACCAAAGACTGTATATGGAATGGACAGCATGGCTCCACCTGTCACTGTTCTGTGATTTTGAAGCAAAAAAAAAAAAAACGTTTCTCAAGCTGCCATTATGAAGCCAGAGTCTGCGCAGTACAGAATTTCTGGTGGAGCCGAGCAAAAAAAAGAAATAAAAATATTAATTTCTTCTTCTTCTTTAGAAGGTTCAATCTCCTTTTGGCTCTCTTTCCCGAAGTTTCTTATATCCCCGATAAAAACTATTCATGAACAGCAGCTGTCAACTATCATAAAACAAAACTTGTAACACAGTTATGAACGTCCAATAACTACTGAAAAACCAACTTCTCATTAAAAAAAAAAAGACTTGAACACAATGCAGTCAAATTACATCATCATACACCTTAGCGTAAGGATGAGAGAAACGTTTCTACCAGGTATCGTAATTTTTTTACGTTTTCCCGGCTCATATCCTGAATGTATGGGGGGTGGGGCTTATGACCTATACTGCAGCCCGACACCAGGGGGCGGGGCATCTGCTGGAAGCTTCAGTTAGAGCCGAACGTCGTTACATCCACTGATTATACAGACTATGCTTTTGACTTGTTCTGGGAGAAAGATTGATCTAAGAGCATCTCTCTTGGATGGCAAAACTCTTTCTACAATTTCATAAAGCAGACATTTTTGTCCAAAGCAACATACAACACCAGCAAGAATTTAGACCAGAGGAAAAAAAACTTTATAAGTGCGACAAAGAGCTTCAAGTTTGTTTGGCCGCAGGTGCCACAATATAGTGCAAGAAGAAGTGCTCTTTTTCTTTTTCCTTTTTCATAATGCAGCCAAAACGTCTCTTAAAAGTAGCAAGGGACTCTGCAGATCGTATTGAGAGTCAAATTTAAAATAGGCAACGACAAAACAATAGGTGAACAAAGGGTGTGTTTGCTATTGGATGGTCATGATCAGGTGATGAAACCACTGATCACCATGAGAAACAGAAATGATCGCAGACAAAATGAAAAACAAAGAGCTCACAACTCGGCTTTAATTGTGTGAAAGTTTACAGTTGTCCAATAAAAACATCTGATGTGATAGAAATTCATCTCAACGGTTGAGTGCAGTTGATCAGGCTGAGATCAGCTATTGTGCCCCCTGCGTAACCAGGCTTCTATTTCATTCAACTAAAAAAACAGGTCATAATCTGCTTCAGTTCAAACACTGATCTCTAGCCTGAGGAAACAACATCAGATAGAGAAAGATCTAAAGACTACGGATCAGAAATCATACAAGAAGCTATAAATAAAATGAAAACAGTGATGTGACATCATACTGATTGTTGAGGATGTGAGCAAAGACGTAAATGCAAAGTAAATAACACACATATACACACGCAAGATAACAGTCCAGTTTTATCAAGATGATGATGATAAACAGACACTGTAGGTGTTTAAACAGCAAACAATGATTCTTCCAGGCTGACATGACTGACCCAACACCACTTACTGACACAAGTCCAATCCAACTTTATCTCCAAGAGTGTGAACTGCAGTATGCATGAAAAGCAAAGCATGGTCTCTTTTAGAGCCCATTATCATGAGAAATACATGTCAGCAGAGACAATATACCAAAACATCATTTATTTATCTGGACTCTGGCATCTCAGTTATTTTCTAGGACAATGTCTCAACAGAGTAACAAGTGCAAATGTCTCCTGCACAGCACTCAGCTTAAATATGTGGCTTGTTTCACAGCACAGAGGAAGTAGTGAGGATTTAGCCTTAGGTAAGAAATCCACCGCTGCTGCAGAGGGGGAAGGCTTCATCGCTGAGGGTATTCAGAAAGTCGTTTCCGCGAAAAGATTGTTGCTAACTGTATGACAGAAATCACCTGTGTGACCACATTCATCCCATAATTCTCCTAAATGTGCTCGTAGTAGTATTGGCTCTGTAATTTTGGTGAGTGGAAAACCAGTAGCCAATAAATGGAATTAAAAAAAAACTGATGGGTGAATTAAAGTAGGTTAAAGCTTTCTCCCCTTCTCCTTTTTACACTCCAATTAAAGTCTGCACTTGACACCACCATCTCTGCCTCCCTGTCTCTTTTGTTCAATTGCTCTCCCTGAAAGTAATTAAATAACAAGCAGCCACCCGCTACCACGCTGAAAGAGCCTGTTTATTCCTCCGAGTGCGTTCACGTCTGTGTGTGAAAGGAGGACAGGGTTGCCGCTCTCCAATCCAGTGAATTAAGTCTTTTGGAAGCTCCTTGTTCTCTAGGACTGTTTATAAAAAAAATTCAACATCAAAGAGTGGCTGATGAATGAATCAACTTCACAACATTTCTGATTCTGAGAGGAGCTGAGGACAAACAGACTCTGATTGAAGTAAATCTGGATCAACAACAACAAGGCAACCGAGTTTCAAACATATTCAACACTGTAACAAATGTTGTTACTTGGTTTACAGAAGTCAAGAAACTTCAGATCTCTCCTTTTTTGTTGTGCCTTTATCTAAAATTTGCTTGTGGGTACTCATATTCTTACAGGATTCTTTAGAGATGCTTTTTTGTCATCATGGCAGCTTTAAACTGACGTAATCTGAGGGCATGGACAAGATCCCTGTGCACAGCTACAGAGGAGCCATGCACACGAGTCAAACATTTGCATGAGTAAATTACTTTTGCGATAGCTCACACAGACTATCTCTGCCCACACCAGCGATATTATGACCTGAGAGATGAAAATCACGCCCTGGAGTGAGCTAAGAATCTGAGAGGGTGCACGACTACTGTCATTACTCTCCTGTTTGATCGTGACCCAGCTGGGCCAAGTTCACCCTCTCTATAAAAATCAGCAAAGTCCAGATTCTTTAATGATCCTGGAGATTGTCTGGAGGTTAATCTGTGATGTGAGGTACGCTCAGGGTAAATTCATTTCCCCTTCATCCGCTCAAGAGGCTGCATCAATTCAAAATCATCATTATTAAACATGATTAGTACTATCTGATTGTTATAAATGAGACGATAGCCGATCACATTTTTCATTGAACAATTTCTTTTTAGAGAGTACACACAGATTGATCTCTCTCTATTTACTGTTTTCTTTCCCTAAAGTGACAATACAGTAAACAGTTTCTTGTATTAAGACATCTTTCTAATTTCATGAAACTCCACGCGCATTTTTTTCTTATCCCATTGGCTGATTTTTTTTTACTTTCTTTCTTTTGACTTGTTTCAAGCAATTCAGACCTCATTTTTGTCTTCAAAATACTTGAAATAAGACATTTTCATGACCGGGTCTGTGGATGTGACTTGAACAAAGACAATTTTTACTCAAATTAGACATAATGACTTGCTTGGATTTCAGTTTTTGCAGTGTAGATCAAGCACCATCTGCATAGATTGATGGCCAAGCATCTGTGTCAATTCTTCAGCCTGTTTCTCAATGAACAGAATCATCTGCAAGTTACACAGCTACTATTAACAAGTATCACACACTCAACCCCACCTTTGAAAATATATCCCCTGATGTGACCGTGTCAGTAGAGCAGCAGGGATAATGGTGAGAAGTCAAGTTTTGTGGATCTCAGAGATGATGCTTAACAATTTCTTGCAGGCTGTTAGTTTTTGGCTCCTGATTTAAATATGTAATCACAAAAAGGTCGCTGCATGTAGAGATGGATTGTAGAAAAAGGTGAAAGTATTGTTTTTTCAGAAAAGACAGTTCAAGAGCATGCCAGTAAAGCTGTGCGATGTAATGGGGGTAGCATGTTTGGGAAAACTCCTTTGCAAAAATCTCCTTGAAGATGTGAGCATAACAGAGAGAGAGAAAGAGAGCAGGAAGATGTGTGGCCTTCTCCATCGCCCCCCTCCCCAGAGACGGTAATGAAAGATAAAATACGTCCATTGGCCTTTCTCAGAGAAAGGAGGACAATTCATTATGCATGTTTGTGTTTCATGCTTTGCACTTTCCTCTCTGTGAAATGTGACGAGGAAGTTCATGCAGAATGAGAAAAGAGCTTTTAATTGGCAATGAAGAGGCATTGTGGGTATTACTCTGTACATTGATGTATACGTGGATTATAGCGGCAGACAGGAAAAAGATACGAACAAGAGAAGACAGAGTAATGTTCTGCTCGTCTTCCTGGAACGTTTCCAGTCTATGCTGGTTTGGCCTACATACAAACACTGAAGAGAAAACACTTCAAACAGCGGAAAATGATGTTTGAAAGAATCCAGGTCAGAGTCAGAGTCAGGCTCTTGAAAATCTCATGAACAAGTATTTAGATGGAGCTGCCTGTAAAATCCTCCACATCATGCTCACTGAAGCCAACATTTTGTTCTGTCTCTCTGGCAGGAGATGGAGGGTGTGTACAGAGGGTCATGTTTCCATGCAAGGCAGAAAAGCAGTCAGTACCTTGTGTGAGCATCATTTGCCTCGAACAGTGCAACACTAGGGTGACCATGTTCTCAAAACACAGAGAGAAGAACCCTACCTGGCCTCTTGGAGATACCGCAAAAATACCTGAAGGTATTCAAAGATGACTAAGTAACTTTTTTTTAAAATCACACATATCTGTAAATCATTTATTTTCTGTTTTACTGTTGTGCCCAAAAGTTTACACCCCCCAGCAGAATTTCTGATTTTTTGGGCTTTTCTCAGAAAATATGGATGGTAACAGAAAATCTTTTCTATCACTCATGGTAAGTGGTTGGGTTAGGGTTAGTTTATTGAAATAAAAAAAAAAAGTTTACTCTTTTTAAATCATAATGACAACAGAAACTTCAAAAATGACCCTGTAAAGAAGTTTACACATCTCTGGTGGTTTAGTCCTGATAAATGCACAAAAGTGAACACAAATGTTTTTGAATGTCTACTAAAGGTAACCATCCTCACCTGTGATCTTTTTGCTTGTAATCAGTGTGTGTATAAAAATATGAACAGGGTCATTGTTGAAGTTTTTGTTGTCATTATGATTTAAAAAGAGTAAACACAGTTGTTTCTTAATAAATGTCTTCACCCAACCTCTAACCATGAGTGACAGGAAGGTTTTTGTGTTACCACTCATATTTTCTGAGAAAAGGCCAAAGAATCAGAAAATTCTGCTTTTTTAGGCCCAAATGTAAGTAGAAATTTCCTCTAACGTTAATATAAATGATGCTTCCTACTCAAATCAGTTTCAACAAGCAGAAGTCATGTAGAGAACCTGATGAGGAGCTTCCTTTAGATGGTATCTGACAGTTGATGCAGAAATTCTTTGGTGAAGCTACAGCTACTGTAACCGATTGTTACAGTAGCTGTTTGCCTCAGGCAGCCTTAGATGTGAAGATGCTGGATGTGGAGGTTCTCGCCTGGTGTAGTTACACATGGTCTGTGTTTGTGAGGTTGGTTGGATGTATCGTCAAATTCTATGACACGCCTTTTGAGATGGCATATGGTAGAGAAATGGACATTCAATTCATGGCAACATCCCTGCAGTCAGCCTGCCAATTGGACACTCCCTCAAAACTTGTATCATATGTGACATTGTGCAGTGTGATAAAACTGAATACTTTAGGGTGACCTTTTATTTAGGCTGGCATGAGACACTGCTTCGAGAGAAACAGGCCTTTTGTGTACGTAGAAAAAGTCTTAGATCTTTGAATGCAGCTCATAAATAATGACAGCAGAAAAAAGTAAAAGTTTTGTATTCATATTCTGTCCGGTGTATTTACCCATGTGCAGCAGGGCTTTGGGGATTGTGGTTGTTTTCATCAGAGAACAAATCATTTTTGAAATATCCTGATAAATATTGGATGAATCGGTCATGTATTCATTCAACGCTCATAGATCCTCTTACCTCCGCGTTAGTATTCCAGCAGGTCAACTTCCTCCTCATCCAAGGGACTGTCTCTGAATCCACCAAGGATTTATTACTTTGAAATCCCACTTGTTTTGTTGACCTTTTGACTGCTTTTGTACAACTCTTTATCTGAAGTCCTTTTCATTCACTCATTGGCACAAACCATTGCACTGATATGGCCGTGGGCTTTACACTGAAGCAAATTGAGGCCGTCTGAGCTCAAGGACACTATGACATGCAAACAGAAAAAAACACAGATCAAAGGAACAAACCCACGCACACAAAGATGGGTAAACCGTGCTCATAAGGGATGGACCTGGTCAATAACAAGACTCAGGCAGGTTGGGAACTTTAAACCAGGCTCAGTTACTACTAAGGGATCCATAGTGAGCCAGGAAAATCTCCTCCACACCATTACATCAGCAGCAGTAATATTTTCATGTTGTTTACGCCAAACTCGAAGCCAGCCATCTGAATGTGGAGCAGAAATCCAGATTCATCAGACCAGACATTTTTCAATCTTGTACTGTCAGATTTTCTGAAATACAGTCCCAGTTTGATATTCTTTATAGTTTATGAAATACACCAACCAGCCTGTCTGGCCAAATTGTGGTAAACTTTCCAACCTGGAAACATTATTTGTCAAAGCTGAAGTCTTTTCACAAGAGGGAGCGTATGGAGTCTTTAAGCAGCAACATTTGTAGAGACATGGAAAAAAAGGGTTGTGTCCTTGTTTGGGTTTAATCTGTCTGGTTACTTTAGGCCAGGGATGTCCAAACTAAGGCCCGGGGGGGCAATTGTGGCCCACCATGTACTTTCATGTGGCCCCCAGCTTTCATTTCAATATGTATTAATTTTGCAACTTAAATTAATCATGTTATAATAGTTAACATTTACAGTTTCTGTCAAGAGCTTGAAAAAAACCCAAAATATATCTGGTAACATCTCACAAAAATTTGGACTGTGCATAGACCACTTAAAAAAAAAAACACATGAGGGGACAAAAGACTGAATTAAAGTTATGAAATAGTGAATAAAAGATAAAAGTTGATGCATAACATGGTTCAGAATGTAGGATCAGAAATATTTGGGGTTTAAGATGTTCTTGAAACTGTCTTAAAAACAAGTGTGATAAATTCCAGATCCTAAACCTGCCATAAAAAAATGACATATTTTTCTAAGGTGTGGTTGCATCTCATAGGTTTGTAATACTAACACTGGCATGTTTGACTAAACTTGGAGAGAGTTTTTTGTTTGGTTCTTTGTTTGTTTGTTTTTTACAGAAACTACCAAAATAAATTAGTTTCCAAATTGAGCACTCAATTGTTACTTTCACTGTTAGTGAACATGTCCGTCAGCCCTGCTTTAGGCGGTGCAAGCCATTTGACTGGCGACCTCAGAAACCACTGATCGAGGATCTGTATTTTATCATATACTGTATGAGCGATGAGACGGACTCATCCCATGAATAATCCTTAACTAAACTTCAACTAAAAACAGTAACACTGAACTGTATGCACTTTACTCTCAGAGGAGGACAGCCATGTGTAAATATTGTGAAATAAATTACCTGCTGTCATTACCACTGATGTGTTGAACAGTAGTTACTAGTAGTTAAATGAGTCGGTGATGGTGATAGATGATGATTGTGTATAATGAGCTTTAGCTGATTGTTGCTCCTTGTTGTTTAATGAAGGTTTCGTTTATCTTGGATGATCCTGGAAACTAGCGTCCAAAATGAATAAAACACTTCACTCTGGCTGTGATAAAGATTGCAAAGGTTCAGGATCATTAAACATAAGAACTGTCCATGCTGCCCTTGGCTGTGGAAAAGCTTAATATGACTGTTATTGATTGTATTTGCTGTTTTCTAAATGTATTTTAGATCATTTGCCTAAAGGTTATTTGCCAACGGCAACCCCTGAAGGACATTTGGCTGTAGTAATGAATACATCCATTCTCATTGACTTCTGATTCAGTGATTCTTATTTAGAGAAAATAAGTAGGAAGATGTTCCTCACACAGAGGTAGAGTTGAGTCTTGACTATCAGGCAGTGGCTCACAATCTGTGTCAGTGCTGCTCCAACATTACTATTGTCTTATACAAAATGTATGGTGTCATTTCAGACCCGAACAGAGCAGTGGTTGAGACAACATCCTATCTAGGTTAGAGCCAACGCTCAGAGAGTAGCTATTAGGCTATGTTCAATAATAAATGTCCAGTAGTACTGAGGCTCAGTGTTCAAAGAGGGCTGTAAAATACAGGGAAACACATTCATCAGAGAGAGGTGCACTCTCTGACGTGCTTATTACCCCCACTACTAAAGAAAATAGCTAATGGCATGTTGCCGGTGAGTGTCAAGACAAAGGTGGAGGAAAAGGGAGAGGAGGTGTAATTTATGTCCTGATGTAAGGCTGGTGTTATTTCACACACAGTTTGAAGTCTTGTAGTACATTTACTTCAGTTATTTCAGAATAGAAAGAGAAAAAAAAGCAAAGGAGGGTCCTGCAGTTGTAATCATACAGTATCCGGAGTGTTTTTCTCACTGGTTCGACTGATCACCAACAGGATCGATGGACAGTACAGTTACATGTTGACTGAAGACTCATGAGAGGTGTTGGCCTGGGGCTGATGGCTAGATGAGAGGAAATAGAAATATCTCCCCACAGACTCCCTGACCTCCTTTTACTACTCCTGTGAAGATGTGAGGAGAGAGGAGGGTCCATAATGAGGATGGCAGAGGGTGGTAGAGGTAGGTATAAGAAAGTATGACCCAGTGCTAATGTCACAGACTATGAAGCCCCACAGGATTTCATTCATAGACTTTGTTTATTTTTTCAGTGACATTTTGAAATAATCAGTGTAACCTGAGTTTAATCTTCTAGTGTTTACTTTGCAGGGTTAAGTCTGCAATTCTCCTCTGAAACACACGAGTGCAAAGTATGGACATTACATTGACTGTTCCTCACTGCTACCTTTTCTGCTTGCTATTTTACTGCCATTTTGAGCAAATTGTGTTAAATTAAAGCTGATGCATGTTGCTTGTTATCCTACAGCAACTTTTGGGACCATGGAAAGGATAGAGAGGAGAAATCAGAGGAGATGAAATGTACTTTCTATGTACAAAGATCCTGGAAATGTTGTAAATAGAGGAAATACAACCAAGCATAGTGGACCAATCACAGACCAATTGACGTGCATTTACATTTTAGAGGAGGTGCTCATGCATAGGTTTCCAGGGTAGGGTACAGCATAGTTACGACACAGAAGCCGAACCAGGCGTAACCTCTCTGATACAACCAGAGAGTGTCAAGCTAAACAAACTTAGGCTTTCTTTAAATAGCTAGCTCAACAAGGACTAAACCCCCATTCAGAAGTATGAAGTATTGTACAGCTGGTCATAAACTACATTTGAATCCAAGCTTTTTGCTTCAGACTCAAGTGAAACAGGACAATCGACATATCATTCAATGTTTCTTCTTTTGTACAATAAGTGATGACGACGATGGGCTGTCAGCTTCAGTCAGACTGGTATGACAACAAGGAACAATGACCAGGTAATTTACTGTGCTAAAAGACAACACTTGTAGCCAAGGAAAGTAAAGTTATATGCTGGAATTTATTGAGTTTGCTGAAAGGTTATTGATGTCACCACAAAACACACAGTGAGTTTCACCACTCATTTCAAAAAGTCCAAACTTCACATATTACAGGACTGATTTTGCCATGTATGCTACAGCTACCAATCTGTTTTAACCACAGAGGATATTCAGTATATAGCTGAAACTCTGAACATAATCTGAACCTGATCAGGATATTCGTCTAAAGTGAGTTTCAATATGGTTCTGTGGTCTTGGGTGAGTTGAATGATTCACGTATAATCAAAGTGTGAAACCCTGAACACTAAAGTACCCCTGATGCTGTGCCACCAGTGTGCAAATAGATTCAACTCATCCCTCCATTACTGACAAATGCTCTCTCTGCCATCACTCTGTGAATATGGTGCAAATGGATGACTGTGACATGGTTAAACTGCTCGCTGAGTCACACACTGTTTCTATGACTCACATGGTAAAATGACTCTTAATATGGACTTAAGATGTCCACATGCAAGGACTTGACATGAAGAAAACCTGGAGTGTTTGTGAATCTAAAAGTTTTGTATAAAAGAAGTCACCTCAAATATATATCTTTACATTAAAAGGTATCAATGGGAAACCTTTGTACTGCTGCATCAACCAGTGGATAACTATGACTCACAGGCTAAAATATTTCAAAGGACTGAGCTTTTTTCCACGGTTGTGTTATCAGATTTATTTTTGAGATAATTAATTTGCAGCAGTAGGATTTAAGAACAGTTTACATAAAGAGGGCTTAAAAGTACCTTGTCTTCTTTTTCTTTCTCGTGTTTGTTGTTAATGAGTTTTACAGAGCTTTTATTTATAGCATCAGTTTCCAGTGTACGAGCAGCATTACAGCTAATTAAGTACCGCACTCCAGTTTATCATCAGGGCTGTCGCCTCCTCCTCTGCCTGTTAGAGTAGAGTGAGTAAACAGGCTGTAATAGTGTGTTTCATTTAGGCATACAGAATATACTGTAAGACAATAGGCTGCTTTGTGCAGTGTTTTACCCCTGGGACAATAATGTTCAGTCCTGTCACCTGGGATCAGTTGGCTTTCAGATATGACCCTCACCAGACAAACTAAACGCCTATTTATGCACAACATTGACTACAGCTCCAGATAAGAACCTTCTGCATGTGTGGATGGATTGGTTAACAGCAATGACACCGTTAAGGATACATGGAAGTTTGTGAGCAGTGACGGTAACATTGTTTGAAAAGGATGTATGCATTTTTTTTTAATGTAAAGGGAGTATGAATGGGCCTTAAAACCCATAAAACTAATGTGCAACAATAACTCTTCTTTGTAAGGAGATAATAAACTTATTCACCACTGCTGCCACTTTAACTTGGTGTTTCCTGAGCTACTTCCTCTCCTACTGTTTGCATAGAAACATAATGGGAAAAGGAAGACATGAAAGGAAGAAAAATAGAAGAAATGCTCCTAAGTACTGGGGTCTAAAGAATTATTTCTTTTTTATTATTATTCATTGATCTATTTTTTGACAAGGATAAAACATGTTGGCATTGTAGCTAGTTATAGAGCAACAGTCTCTGATGTCACACTGATTTAGATGGAAACATCTAAAAAAAATTAGGGGGAGGCAGCATTTCCTTTCAGCAAATGCAGGATGCTGAAATGCTGAGCATCCCATTTCAACACTCTTGCTCTTCCTTGCAAGACAAGCTCAGCGTTTAAATGCTGAGCCCCATTTTAACACTAAGCACTTTCTTGCAGGAAAGGCTCTATGTTGAAATGCTGAGCCACAACCCTAGCAAAGTATGTTTTGAGAACCTCATAAAATGAATGACCACTGTAGAGAGGAATCAAAAAAATAAACAAACAAAAAAAAATGGAGACCCTAATTCTAGCACAAAAAGGCAAAGGTATTTTAATTTTGCTATAAACTGACAGAGCGACTCCAACAAGACATCAGAGCAACAATACAAAATGTTCTTTTATCTTAATCCAACTAAATCTTTCTGTGTCTTGCAGCTGTTTCCAGACTCTTATAAAACCTCGGATTATAAAACAGTGCTTTGAGGTTATTTTAGAAATAAGCCTTTACATTATCTGTGCAAAAGTGCAGAAAAATCAAATCATACTTTTTAAGTTTTTTTCCGAAAATCATGCTGTTTCTTTTCTTTATTGAATGTGCTGATGTTGTTGAAATAAAACAGGAGGATATCCAGACAAAGTTGTGTGATTGCACTCCTCTGTTGAGGACAGACCAGCATCACGCCTCATTCAGCTGCACTTCATGTGAGTCAGATGAACCGGCTGTGCATACAACAGCACTCCTACATATCAATATACCTCAGAAAAGAAAAAAAGAAAAAGAAAACTTTATCCATCCTCTGCATTTTGCCCCAGGATCAGACTATTTAAAAAAAGATGAGTCTTATAGATCCCATCTTTGTCCTGTTTGGAAGCATGTTCACCAAAAGTCTCAGTGAGATTGATAACCTGGGTCTTTGGTGATGACTTTGACAGTTTATTTTCATATCGGTGACAAATTTCCCTCAGATTTGCTTCTGTTTGTTGGTTTCGCTGTGTCATTGGTTATATTCTTGTTTGTTTGGCCACAGGTCATCTGCGTTCCACAGGTATTTCAGACTCATACACCAGAGAGAACAGCACACCGCCTCCACCTCCTCTGTCTGAATCATACACTATACTGCCGAGTGATGGATGCCGCAAGTTTTTCATCAGTTGGCCGTTGTCTCGTTCAACTTTTATTTTCTTATTTGGCAAAAGTCGGTGACTCAACAGACATTTACGTAACAACAAATCCTTGAGATTAAAACTTTCAGTCTGCATATATTAAAAGAATGAGTGTTGCTGATGCTCTCAACAAAATGCTTTTTTTTCTTCCCCACTTGGAGAACAAGTACTTCAGAAAGTATCAAACATTATAGTACAAAGAAGAACTGGTGTGACAACTGCACTTACATCAAACAGAAAACTACCTCTTTGTAAGATTTCACTGAATCATAATGGCCACCTGCCTGTAATGACAAGCTTTTTCCTTTCAGCATATGGTCTTAGTCACGAATATTCGCAGACGAGAAATTACATTTGCCCCCTCAGCAACCTCATGACGGAAACACATCAGAGATAAAAACTGAGAAAACAAATGAGTACATGAGCCCTGCTGTGTGATCAGAATGTAAAAAAAAAACTGCTCAAACTCAAGGGCTTTTCACTTGGCAGGGTATCTTTTTGTTCAGATGTAGGTATAAAGAGAGAAAAGAGAGAGAGCCTGCGGGAAAGACAATCATTACTTTACCCGGCAAAGTAGACAATTGAAGGCCTTCCAGCGCGCTCGCTTTTTCTCTGCAAAAACAGATTTCGATTCACTTCCCTGAAACTTTCTTTGATCCTGTCACAAATTGTCTTCAGTCATTAGTCAAACTCTGCTCTTGCTATTTTGTTCTCCTGCAGTGATTCATCCTCCTCAACGTTTCAGGGACAAAGACTCAGCAATTCCACTCAGGAAATCAGCCACTCAACTCCACGGTACGGCGCCTCGGTGTCACAGCACCCACTTAACCACACAATCTGTTTGGACATGAAGTCGTAGAAGCACTGTGGGAGTCTGGCATCCATAACACATGGAGAACAGGCCTGAGGCCAAAATACAGTTTGACTGACAGGAGGAGGATAATCTGACTGTGAGCTTTAATGAACGGGAGCATGTAGCACGACTGTCAGCGACGGAAATGACAGCAAGATACTGTCACCATCCACAGAATGTCTTTAACAGGTGAGTCTGAGCAAACTATGAGTAAGTTATCGACAAATATTACCTGAGAATATGTGTAATATAATCCATGAGAGTGAGCAAGTGTCCATCTATCTAGGTATCAGCATCATCTTTGACTTTTCATCAACACTCAGAAGTAAAATCTCTAGCTGTAGTTATGGCCAGAATGGGGGTGAAAAATAATAAAAAGGGGCAGGTAAGGCCGAATGTCTCCCACGAATGTCTTACACAAAAATTTCTCTCACAAATGCAAAATATGAAAATTTATTGAAGGCATCTTAATGCAGGCTCTTGTCTCAGTAAACTCCTCATGAAACTGATGTAATTGACTTATCTTGACAGTTCTCTTAAAGCCCTCATCCTCCCTGTTGCTTGTACATATTCCCATCACACTTTCCATTAACTTGCTTTGACAGATTGCTGTGAGATCAACCAGCTTTCCTGTAATGACCACTTGTGTTTTACTCTCCTCATTTGCTGTACCGGGGGAAGTCCAGCAGACATTAATTAAAGTCAGCAGTCTTCCCTGTTAGTGCAGTTGCATGTTTCTGAAGTAGTCAAGGATATTCAAAGTATTCACTCTGTTGGAAAAGAGATTCAATCAAACTCGGAACAAAATATACTGATATAGAAGTCCAGTAGTCTCTTTCTAATATGCCTCTCCTCTTTCTCCCCTCTCTCAATCTGTTTCCTCCACTGTCCCGCCTTTTCTGAAAAAGGCAGAAAAGAAAGGTAGAGTCTGCAGGATTTTCCTTAAAAAATAAAACATTATTTTTAGCAATATCCTACTCAATCATTATCTCTGGGCCTCTCTACATGTTTGCCAGTGTCTGTGTCTACCTCAACCCCATACTCGGACTGTATGTTTATGTTTTGGTTGACTCAGGACATTTCTGGTCAGAGATGGGTGTGGTTATGGGCCAGCCAATCACAGTGCACCCACAATGCAAGTAACTTTGCGTGTTAATGATAGCGAGTGGGAGAAGCTATCCTAAGCAGCTATGATAGCAGGTGTCACATATAGAAAGAGTGACACAAAATTTGCAAGATATCTCCTTTACCTGCAGGAAGTCAGGTGTACAGCTCTTGAGTCTCTCCCTCGTAGAAACGTGATGCTGCAGGTGCTCACTGGGCTGCTGGGTGTGTTGCTGTGGCTAAGGCTATGAGCTACAGTGGGCGTGCACTGCCGCTGGCACTGAGCCACAGAGGAGGAGCAGAGCTTGGATGTTCTGTTTACAAACAGTAACAAAAATTCCTGCAGACCCTATCTTTAAGACATCTGGGATAGGCTTCAGTCACCTGCCACCTTGAACAGGATGAGCAGTGAAGAAATGGATGAATGACTGAACAAAAATGAATTTCAGTTGCCAAAATTCAGTTTCGGTTTAACAAATTCAGTTTCAATGAAGTATGGTACAACCATTTGGTCATCTATGTCTGTGAGGGAGAGTAGTAGAGTACAGATTCACTAGACTTCAGTAAAAGACTCAACAACTGTGGCAGTGGACATCTGTGCTGAGGTGAGGGGTTGTGACATTCATTTTGAACAAAAAGGGCAGATCAGTAGACATTTAGTGGTTATCTCACTTTTTCATGGTGTTCAATTTTTTTAGGTGTAGCGGTTTGTTACACGGAGGGAAAAGACAGGGAAGCGAAGAAAATAACCTCCAGCAGATTGAAAATTATTAGATATTTAATTAGAAATTTTCCAAAAGTTTAAACCAGATAGGCTGGTTCAGGCGCCTGACATGCGAGTAAAGCTGCTCAGCCTGCAGCGTTGAGACAGAGGGATGCGAACAGATGGATTGACTGAACAGTACTTGACAAACTTTTTGTCCACTGAGTCACCAAGTTTTAGATCCACAAATATGATCATGAATTCCAACTCATTTTTAGGTACAAGAAAATGAAATAACCAAAGAGAGGACTGGGGCCTATTAAAGCTGACATTGGAGAAGAGGCAAGGCAAACTCTTGAAATGTTGCCAGCTCATTACAGAAATCACGAAGAAAAAAAAACAACAACTACAGAACTACTTTATCGCCAGAAAACCTCCATAAACTAATAAAATGGGTCTGTTTTCTTTGGCAACATCTTGTCACAGCATGGGTGAGACAGGGAGACGGTGAAAGGCATGTTATGGATTCTCAAGCTAATAATCTATTCTCACAAAGATCAACCCCCCCCCCCGCTGTGCATGTTCTGTTCATTGTTTATGCGAGTCTGAGCATTTAATGTGCCAAAACGTCTGCAAGGGGAAACCCTGAGAGAATAAGCCCTGAACAGAAAACAAGCTGTAAAAATAGTCTCAGTGACACAGAAAACTGGTGAACATGACACAGTGTGCTGCAAACGCTCTCTGCAGAGTCTCTCTCTCCTGCTGTTTCATTTGACACATCAGGTCTGTGGACACTGTGAAAAATATAGGGGGGCTTGTTTTTCAGACATATGCAGACATACTGCTCTACCCAAGGAGTCTGAACCCTTTTCTTGTCAGCTTGTGCAATTTTTTAGTTTCCTATGCTACAGAGGTCCTCTGCACCTTGAGACAGTATCAATGAAAGTCTCAGTAAAGAAGTTGATTGATCAAAGAATGACCACGGATGCTGCAGAGACCTTCACATATCACTGACACATACAGTTATCCTCTTGTACATCACATATTTGCTATGGCTGGTATGAGATATGAGTCATGCTTCTCATCATCTGTTTAACCCTGTCAGAAACTCTGCTGGAGATGTCTCTCATTTCTTTAACAGATGTCTTTAAGTTTCTCCCTGACAGGTCTTATGCATGAGGCTTTACTCCATAGATATAAACTAGATTTGAGGAACCTGCACCTCAGGTTGTATCTGATTACTATATCTCAGGTTGAGATATAGTAATCAGATACTGATGTGTTAGTTTGTCTCTGTTAAAGTGTCTCCTGTTGTCAGGTCAGTTTATCAAAGAAAACTCTGAGGCTCACTTTCAGTCGACTGTGTTGAGTCACACTTCACATCTTAACAGTCATTTATACACTGACAGCACATGCTGTCTGTGCTAAATGATAAACTCTGGGGGTTGTGTTGTTGCGAGGCAGCTTGTCACTTTATATATCATGTCAGCAATTATTGATGGATGAAACAAATTAGCAGCTCATAAGAGCCATGACTGAAGCAGGGTTTTTATTTGTTCTGGGTGTCAGTCATTTGGTGGCATTGTCCAGAGGGTCTTGGAACTTTTTGTTCCTTGTTTAACATTTCACTGAACTACAAGTTAATTGTTTGTACTTTGGGGGCCAAAGACCTGGAGTTGACTGGATAACCAGGCCAGTGATGTATGGAAGAAAAAGGGGTAGTTGTAATACACTTTTAGATCAATAGAGGGCGGTAGGACGATGTTGAAGCTATGAATGACTCCACAGAAAGAGAAGACAGGCCAGCATCTTTATGGTGGTTACGACTGGCGTTGTAAACTGGATATCCACTGACACATTCAGGTCTCCAGTTTGCAGGGTCACTCTCTTTAAAGTGGCTGGAGAGGAAAATCCCTACGAAGTGGATTGCAGCAACTCCCTTTGGCTGGAGGACTCCCGAAACTGTCAACTGTGTAACCTCTTATCTTTGTTCACTATAACTTTTCACCAAATACAACATGATGAGGAAATTTATCTATCACCAGTAGCCCAGTTGTTTGATAAGTGACAACAAGCAAACTTTGTGACTTTATAGTATAGTTTAGTAGCCAGCTACATTTCGTGCTATTCACAGCCTGGTGCTCTGAGACATATCGGTACTGTCTAATGTTAGTAAATCCTGGTTATATCCTACCAGTGCTCATCTACCAACCAGAACAAACCCAACATGGCTCTTCGTTTTATTGAAAGACCCTCAGGTTTGAACAAACTACTGCAGTATAACATGTGCATGTGGGTTGGAATGAACATGCTTACCAAACAGCTTTGCCCATGTTTTAGCCTGTGCTCACTCTCTTGTTTAGCTTTCTTCTGCTCTTTTGTCCAGCCCCTGTTTCTACTAGTACTACTAAATAGACAACAAAAATCATTGCTACGTTTAGTCAGCTGATGTTGCATTGTCATAGAGACTTGGACGTTCTGTAAATCAATTCAGTCCGCTCCGACCCGATCAGGAAGCTAGGAATTGGCATTTAAAAACCACCTATGATGATAATCTCATTTTAAGTTATGGATAATGATAGGCATAAATCTAGCATAAACCTTTTTCAAGATCACTTAGCAGGTCCTCACAGCTCCTTTAAACTGTAACACCAGGAGCTGAAACACATTCACACTATCAGACTTAGAGGAGATCATTGTTAAGGAGTTATCAAACCAAGGTAAACACAGCTCGGGTCATCTTATTATGGACACAGGGAGAAGTAAAAACACTGAGTGCTCCACCAATCACCACAAGAGTTTGTGGACATCTGGAAAGAACTACCCCACCTGCAGGGTCGTTTTAAGGGGTAGATCAGTTTCTCTAGATCTAAATTTAGACCCCTGTTCTCCTGGTTGAAAACCACATAGTCCCTGTGGTTAAAAAACAAATTTGGTAATAAAACCTTACCAGAGCTGAGCTATTTTAATGTTTGCAATTTCCCTGTCTAAGTTAGTGAAATGCTTGAGATACAGGGGAATAATATGAAAGAGCCTGATCAGCTTTCTCCATGGAACAAGAGCTGTTTCAAACATGAAGTGCCAGCAGGTCTGCAACATGATGACAGTATTTTCACAGGCTGCATGAGTTACCACTGTCAGTCCCAGTCTATGCATAAGTTTTACTAAAATGAAGACCATAGATTATCTCCATCTATAATTTCTTAGCATCATAAATGTCACAGGGATCAATTCTGTACAGGAAAGGGTTAAAAGGTGAAGGCTTAACCATAAATCGTGATTAATAAATGTAAATAAATTCACCTCTTATCAATCACTCCTCACAAAACATGCTGTTTGACCAAATATATGATTATCCTTCAACTCCACTTTTTAATCCACACATTTTTACTACATTTGCAGGTTCTTTCGGATGCTGGAAATGTTTATGGGGTTGTGACTATCAGAAAATGATTGGATCATCTTTCAAAACTGTTTTTGAATTATTCACACACCAAAACATGTATATAAACATGTATATTAAAAAACATGTATCTAATTGGGCTTTAATTATGGATAGAAGATGCCAAAATATGCAGTGCAAGGTCATTGTTTACCTGCGTTTTCATGCCACCCCACAACGGGCCACTGTATCTCTTCAATAAAAACTTTTTAAAGCTTTTTTCCTTTAGAAATGCCACGGTGACATATCCATCCATTCATTTTCTTAACTGTCTATCCTGCTATTCGGGGTGGGTGGCTGAAGCCTATCCCAGCTGTCATTGGGCGAGAGGCGGGGTACACCCTGGATTGGTCGCCAGTCAATCGCAGGGCTAACATATAGACAAACAGCCATTCACGCACACACTCACACCTACGGGCAATTTAGAATAATTAATTAACCTACCATGGGCATGTTTTTGGTCTGTGGGAGGAAGCCGGAGTACCCGGAAAGAACCCACGCATACACGCATACACGGGTAGAACATGCAAACTCCACACAGAAAGGCCCACCTTGCCCGAAAGGAGAATCGAACTGGTGACCTTCTTGCCACGGTGGCATGTGTTAGTATAAAATGTTCATACATTATGTGAACTATATGAGCAGGATTACGAGGTGGGTTGCTCTCTCTGGTCCTATCGGGTCCAATAGTCTTGATAAAATCCAGTTGTGTGAGCTAGTCATTATTTTCAAATCTTGTAGTGTGTGCGTGTTTAAGATTTCAGATAAGATAATCAGTTAAAATTTTCCTTATATGTGTGATTCAACCCGGTTTCAGAATCATATAAGATTTTGAAAATCCTGTAGTGTGAGCCAGTCTTAAACAAAAGAAAAAAATACCAATTGTTCAAAAGTGAACAACACACTCTTTTAAAATACATACAATGAGAAATGTTTCTTTTTTGGGGGGAACATGGGACGAATTACTGAGCTGCCAAATGAAGACAAACCAGGGAAAGAAAAGACCCTTGTGGTACGTGATGGCTGAGCAATTTCCATTCAAATGAATGGCAGCTATATCCAGCTAATGATTAAATCAGAGCATTTACTCCTCCGGGATAATCATACGAGGTGGTTCCAGTTGTTGTTCAGCTGTAAATGGAGCCTGAATATCTGTCAGTCCGCTTTTTACATCTCAGTTGACATCTTTTCTCGTAAGACTTTAAAACTTGATGCTGTCCTCCTCTCACCTCCACAGTTTGTACCCTCATTTCTCTTTTGCTGCCTGTGTTTTATAATTAATGAGCGAGGATATCATTCAATATTTAAATGAGTCTTAAATGCTGCACATCACAGTCTGTTACTTTGAGCATTTCTACGACTGAACATTAGAAACGACTCAGACTGTAATTACAGGTGCAGCCATTTAGAGAAACCAGAGTGCAAGAAATTGAAGTTTTATCCAAATTGATATATCCAAGGTCTCTTAATTGCAGAGAGGTCACCGTTTAATGAAGAGGGTTAAAACCAGGGGTCAGCGATGAAATGTGGAAACACTCAGGGGGAGGGAGCTGTAAATGAGGAGGGTAAGTGAACCCAGCACAACATGTTTCATCTGGATGTTAATCTTATCAGAGCTAAGAGGTGCTCACGCTGTGGAATGTAATTACAGGAATTTAGGAGGCAGCAAGATGCCACCATGCTGCTCTGCAAATCTACAACTCAGAGAGAAGAGAGGATGGAGAGGTTGCTTCTAAAAAAATGAAAAGAGCATCTCAGTCTGTCTGATTTGTTCTCTGAAGTGATTCAACGACCATTGCAATGAACCAGTGTAGTAACTTTATGGACGCTTTCAGAGCAGGGCTGCTGATCTCAATTTTAATCACATGAATGAACTGAAAAGGAACCAAAAGAGTTATAAATGAGTTGGTGCATTTCTGTGTTATCAGAAAAATGAGAAAAAAGTAGAATAAATTCAGTTTCGCCTCATTTTTCTTAAACTGAAAATAAAGAATCAATGTAGGGAACACTGTGTACTGTGATTTTGAAGAAGCTGGGGGGTCGATGGTGATGGTGGTGCTGCTGGTTGGTTTCCTGTCACCTTCTCCCTCTGCTGATTTAGCTCGGACCCTCCAGCTCATACATCTCAATAAAGCAACTCGACAGCTTGTTCCTGCTGTAAATTGATGTTTGCAGGATTTAATTTATTTTGGGAACGTGACTCTATCTTCGGCTCTGGAGGAGATTTAATTATGCATGTATGATATAAATAGAGAGGCTGTGGTTGGAAATCTTGGAGGCTCTGTGACCTATGGATGGGCTGGAACATATTTAAATCAGAGGAAAAGGACAGGGAGAGGGAAAATGGAGTGGAAAAGTGAGGAGAAATGGCTTCAGAGGGGAGTTACACATCATTTTACTTGATATTGGAAACCCAGCTGCGCAAATATGAACTCGGTGAGTGTGCTGATACAGTCCCCTGGTTCTTCGAGGAGCCGTTAAGGATGCATTAAAAAAAAAAATGTAAAGAGCAACTGAAGTCACTGAGATGCAAAGAGCTGTTTTCTGATTTGTTTTCTCTCTGTTTGTGTTCAAGTTACTTTTTCAGGGTCTGCAGAATCAATGAATATTATATGGGACAGGTCAAAGGTTGAAATGAGACAGCTAATGCAAATTAGGGTTTCCTTAAAGCTATGTGTTTGATTTAATAAACTCATTTCAGCTGTTTGTTTCAGTCATATTATTGATCCAGTCACAAAGAAGAACCACAGCTCAGAACCAGAACTGTTGATTAGAAAGTAAATCAGGTTTTTAAAGGTCCTGTGTGCTGGAAGTTGTTGGCATTTTTATGTGTAAGCGTATACCTGTGTGAGCATGCACACATTTGTGTAGGTATGGAGGAGGATTAGACGTGTAGTTATAGGAGAGTGGTTCATGTTTACTTGATGGTTTAATCATACTTCAACATTCTTCTTTGTGCTGTTTGATACCTGCTGATCTTGATTGATCAGACACTGATAAAATACCTGTTTGTTCATGTGTTTGTTGGTTCATTGGTTCTTAGTTGGTTGGTTGGTTCGTTTCTTGGTTCTTTGTTGTTTCATTGGTTTGTGGGTTCATTTATTGGTTTGTTGGTTTATCTGTTAATCAGTTCAGTTCTTTGATTAGTTCATTCACTCACATATTGTAGCAATCACGACTGAGTGTGCAATGTGAAGCTGGGTCTCTAAAAAAAAAGCAAATGTGCTAATAGTCACCTCATCAGTACAAGCTAAGGGTTGTTAATTTGATCCTTGATTATCTAAGTTCTCGAATATATATCAGGGGCTTACACAAAATATCAGTGTCATTAACTACATTGTGATTCCCTGATTTCACATTAAAATTTCAAATATGGTGTATTTCAAAAGTAACATGAAAATTTTAGCAGGAACAAATAAGTATTGACTGAACCATTAATAAGAATATTAAGTTGGATGTCATTAGAACAGTAAAGCAAAATAAGTTTTGACTTGACTATGAACAAAAATATTAAATGTGATGTTAACTCTTCTTGTGAGGAGGCTTACAACCCTAGTTTCATGACAGCACAACCAACGAGCAAAACTGAGCAACTTTTTTTGCCATTAGAAATCTTTTTTTTCTTTTAAAATCATTTTTAAGGGCAATAAGATGATGTGCAGTGAGCTAATGATATTATGTGAAACAGAACCCTGATTTGGAGTCCACTCTGTTTCTGAATCTATATAACAACCAGCAATTAACTGTAAAATGTTGAAGTCCAACTATCCTGCTGTGACATTTTCATCACTCTCGTCACCCCTCTGTTTCTGATATAGAGTTTTAAAGCCTACCATGGTCAACAGGGGGCCATATTGGAAATCCTGAACTCAAACAAATTTTCTGTTCTGGAAAATCTGCTTTGAAGCCAAGTGGCTGGTGAGGCCATCTTAGAATTGGGATGGGTGACAGGTCTTCATACTAGCAGCTATTGGGCGTCCATCAGTCTAGTGAGCTGAGCTCTGTCTCTGATCGGGCAAGCTTACAATCTTAATATCTTTCACACTGCATAGTTTGTACCAGACTGTAAACATATTTGTTTCTGCAGTGAAAACAACTTTTATTGGCTTTGAGTGCATGTTACTTCTGGCACTTTCCAGGCCAGATTCTCAGGTACACTTGACAAACAGCAGCTTTTAGCACTTGCATATTGTGTGGTATTTTCATACTGGAGGTCCACAATTCACTGATAGTTTGTGGTGGTAGAGAAATTAGCTTTTCAGACAATTTTCTTTTTTTTTTTTTTTTTTGTTGTTGTTAGTTTGTTTTCTTTTTGTTTTGTTCTTTTTAGCTCAGTCTGTTTGTGGCTCCTGGTGTTTCTTCAACCAGCTCTCAATAGTGCTTTGATAAACTGCAGATTTTAACACTTCTGCACAAGCATCATTACTTCAGACGTGTGGGTTGCAGTTTGAGTCAGGTATGTTTATATGACCCTCTAAACAGAATCCTGAAACAAACACTTTACAGACCCATTCCTCTAATGTGGACTCAGCTGACTGAATACAAAGACACAACCTGACTCCTTGTAACTTCTGTGCTACTGCCAGACAGAAGCTGTTATTTCTACAGCTGCTTGAAGGCACCAGTAATTGTGTATCAGTTGAACAACAGCGATATCAAAATTTCTCCTTGAGAAGGCAATGTTTCTGACTAAAGCACAGGAAATCTGAGACCAGTGCAAGTGTTGCAGAGAGAGAGTGTGAATCAGATGATTGGTTTCTGGGAACGGGGTCCTGGCTAACACAGAGCCTTAGGTTTCGTTAAGGGCCCACATCTATTTTCTCTCTTTCCGGTTCCCCTTGTGGGTTGATCAAAGGATGCGCTCCAAGATCAGTCTGAGCTTTTTAATCCTTTCACTTTTGTCAAAGATAGCAGGAGGAAATAATTGCACTCCAGATAACTAAAGACAACTGAAGAGAGACGAGAAACCTGTAACAAACTTTCAGGGGGTTTGTCACTGTTCATCACCATCTTGAAACTATTTCTGACACCTTGCCTCTCAGAGCCCCCACAGCTTTTATCTAAAGGTCAGCAGGCTCGTGCAGCTTTGTGGTGTTGCTCCATTACAATCCAAAGTACTGACCGAGGTCTCAGCAGCAGACAAATCCTCACCATCCAGAGTCTGTCAAAAAGAAAGTCACGTCTCCTTTCCATGGCAACTACGTCTCCAATCACCTTAAAATAAATACGACTCAGACAGGCACAAGGACGTGCATGAGACAATCTGATCAAAAACACAAACTTCCAGCTCTGCCGAAACTCATTCAACATATCAAAGGAACATATTCCTGCTTTGATGTAACGTTCAGATTGTAATCATAGGCTCTCACAGATACAGGACGTGTTGGGTTGCTGTCAGATGAACAGATTTGATATTAGACAGCGGGTGGGCCAAAAACAGAGGGGCTGGGAGGTGTAGTGACAAATCAATGTGAGGGTCTGTTCCCAGGCAGGAGTGAGGGGGATTGATCAAAGAGCTGATCGGGTGCCAGTTTGCTGTATCAGTGGGAAAAAACATCAAGCATCCATCTGCATATGGCTTTTTAATATTTAATCAGACGGACTGCCAATAAAAAGGGATTTACATCTGAGAGAAAAACACTCTGTATGCACAAACACTCAAAATTGTGCAGCGCTTATTAGGAATTCTTTTGTCAAAGCTCAGATGAATATGGTGTATGAAGTTTTTGGGGTTTAATGATACAACTTTATCACAAAACTGCAGCAGAAGAGCAAGAAGCTGAAGCAAGGGGGGGGTTGTGTGAACAGATATCTGCAGAGCCAGAGCCCACCGCGCAGGTGGACAAAGAGCAAATCAATTACAACCCCTGAAGGAGAGCAGACCTGTAGTCAGCCCCCTTCTGCTATTCACTCCTTCACAATTGAGAGCAGAGAGAATTTCAAAAGCACTGCACTGTAAATACAAAACCACAGGGGCTGCTTGAGCTGGACTCCCCCCTCGTCATATCCAAACCAATTTGAATTAGTAATGTGTAAAGAAGCAGAGGAGACTTTCTTGGGATGCAGTGGAGCCCTGCTTCAGTGCAATGTCATCAAAAAGCAAGAGGAGAGAAATAACTTAAGGGGTGCTAAAAAGGACATTGTTATTGACTGTTGAAAAGATATGACAGAAAAACTTAAAGAGGGGCTGTTGTCATTGTTTTTAGGCTTTATTCTGTCCCTCTGGTATTCTCCGACTACCTTTACATGATTGACAGCTCAAAAAAATCCCTGTTTTTCATCACACTGGTGTTTTAGAAAACTCTCATTTCAGCCTGTATGAAAAGCTTTAAATTAGCTACTGTCTCTAAAACCCCCTGCTGTTTGGGGCAGAGCTATGAGCAGGCCTTGGTGTTTGAGGCCTCTGCCCCTCCAAAACGTCATAAACCAGTCAGGACTAGTGGTAAAATTTGGTATTGATCTGACATCAAGTAAATATAGAATCAGTATTGCAGAAAAAGCAGCTTGTCGATATAAATCATTAATAACACAGATCTTCTAAAACTAATGTTTCTGTTCATGAAAGTGAATAACTACTTCTTCAATCAGGAAACAGTTTTGTGCTTTCATTTTCTCTCTGCTCTGTTGTAAAACAGTAAATCTGAATATTTAGGAATAACTTTTATTTTATTTTAGCATGAAATTATTCATTTTGAGTGCTCAAGTGCAAAGTGAGTGAGAGGAACGCACTTCTAGAAGAGAAAATGAAACTTAAGTTTCGATCTCATCAAGTATCAGCAAGTGCTGATCAACACTGAAACCAACGTTGGTACCAGCCATCCATCCATCCATTTTCTTAACCGTCTATCCTGCTATTCAGGGTTGCGGGTGGCTGTCATTGGGCGAGAGGCAGGGTACACCCTGGATTGGTCGCCAGTCAATCGCAGGGCTGACATAGAGACAAACAACCATTCACGCACACACTCACACCTACGGGCAATTTAGAATAATCAATTAACCTAACGTGGGCATGTTTTTGGTCTGTGGGAGGAAGCCGGAGTACCCGGAGAGAACCCACGCATGCATGGGAGAACATGCAAACTCCACCCAGAAAGGCCAACCATGCCCGCACGGGGAATCGAACCAGCGACCTTCTTGCTGTGAGGCTGGAGCGCTGCCCGCTGCGACACCGTCCAGCTCCATGTCGGTACCAGTGTATCAATATTATCGATCGATTTGCCCACTACTAGCCATGACATCTTGATATGAAGACTTTCTTTTTTTCAAACAAACCATTTTGATAAGTTTACAGACAGATTTATGGATTTCTACAACATATTAATATGTAGCAGCTTGAAAATCTGTTGATTTATACCCATGTTGAAAATATTGAAAAGTGGAGCACCCCCTCTCTAAAGTATCTTTATGTAAATATGAAATAATATGTGCAGATTTAACAACATTGGGATCTAAATTCAGACTGACAATGACAGAGCTGACAGTTTTAGTGTCACAACATGATAAACACCAGATTCATAAAGTTATAATTGACAGTTTAAAAATGACCCACATATTAAAAAAGCTGTCCACATGGTCATGACAGTCCCACTTCCACTGCCACAAATCTACTTTGCTGGTTGCCAGGGATACAATTTAGTTTTTCTCTGATGTCAGCAGGCAGGTACAGCAAAAATAGCAACGGTATAATTAAGTTCATATAATTATGTTACAGACTGTAATAAGGCCTTTATGGTTTGTAGCATGTATGTTCTTTGTGAGTATTCATCAATCAAACATGAGTCACGTCATAGAAAGCACCGGGGAGATCATTAACAATCACAGCAGCCTCATTCCTCAGTAATATCTGCTATTAACATGCCAAGAAAATTGTTTGGGGCGATTACTCTGAGTCACTGTCTCTCAAATGGAAAGTCAAGGGTTTGACCCCAGCTCCTGCACTTACAAGCCAAAGCATCCTTGCGCAAGCCACTGAACCCCAAATTGCTGCCACTGTAATAGTTAAAGGTGTGGGGATGGCTGTGAATGTGTTAGCTAAAATTGCTGGTTTCCTCCAAAAGAAGTCTCTACCATCAGTGTGTGAATGTGATTTGAATGGGGAAGAGAGATCAGAAGTAGTATGAAGCCGTACTTGTTCTTTTGCTTTGAAGCCAAAAATTGAAGAGCTCCCCCTGCTGACTTGCTGCAGTACAGGTCGTAAACTTCACCTTTTCATTGCACAAATAGAAAAGAGGTCAAACAGAAAAATGAAATAGCATGTCGGATAAAAAAAAAAATGTCTTTCAAAACTGGGGTTCTTTCATTATGGGTCATTCTTCACTCCCTGTTTATATCTCACTGCAGGATTGACGTCATAATAAACAGCTGTGTTGACAAATGCAGGCTCCTGCAGGCTTCCGTACCCAAGTAGCAGAGTAGTGGATGAACAGCAAGAGATAAATAACTGAAATAACTGTAAGGGGCCATTTACAAGACAATGGTTTTAGGGTGAAACACAAAGAAATTCCAGCATTTCAGCCTCTCATTTACACGGAAAAGGTGTTTTAGCTGACCTTAAATGGATACTTTTGAAAACGGCCTTTATAGCGGAATTTTTCCAAAACACCCATTTCACCGTGAGTTTTCAATGGAAACACTTATATTATGCTCTGCTCTGTGTGTCCACATTACACTTTAACTGTGGCATGGCCATGCGCAAACCAGACAACAACAACAGTAACAACAGCATACCATCATGTCGTGCTTGTGCTGTTGAATCTGCTGAGAGCTCATATATATATATATATAAAGTGCATTGATTGCACCACTTTAGCAGCCCGTGAAGAAGCATTCAAATCAGATGATGAGCTTATCTCTACTTTTAGCCTCTAAACTGTTGTCATGGATACAGATCCAACAGGTATGTTACCAACTATGGGCCTGGCATTTTCTGTGTTTTCATGTAAAAGCAGATTTTTTTTTCAAAAAGTTTTTGGGGGATTTTCAGGTGAAACACTGTGAAACATTGTCACGTAAACCGGGCCCAACACAAGAGTCAAAGAGTTTATACATGGTGTCTGCTCAAAAATCAATATTGAGATCTGTTCTGCTGTGTACTGAACCCACCTAAGGGATCCTTGAGGTGTTATAGGTAAGTTTTGTGCATTTTTGGTAAGAATTGCATATTAGGCTGTCAGGATATCTAAAATTCACCTCATAATCATCATGGCCCCAAATTATTGTGTTAAAGACTTTATAGCAACATTAACTGAAAATTCAAAGGGGAAAGTGTAATCAGTTTGACGACCACTGTTTCAGATTTTCCTGCAGCCTTCAGTGTCCATAAACACCATACATCTTTCCCTAAAGAGAGAATAAATCAAAACTGGTGAGGAAGCTTTAGGGGCTCAGGTAACCTCCCTTCATTTATCATCTCCTCCTAT
The DNA here is from genome assembly GCA_008086565.1 of Thalassoma bifasciatum. Classification (NCBI taxonomy): domain Eukaryota; kingdom Metazoa; phylum Chordata; class Actinopteri; order Labriformes; family Labridae; genus Thalassoma; species Thalassoma bifasciatum. The sequence goes on from RPOG01000688.1 coordinate 84,823, forward strand.
GCCAGGGGCCATTCATGTGCAAATTGACGTCTTAAACTGCAGAGCAGCCAGCCGAAGTGCGAAGACCCCCTCCCCAGTGGTTCATTCCTGACATTTCACGACACCAGCAAACTTCCTGTTGTACTGCCACCAACTCCAGGGAATCAGGGACATTTATGGATCCAATAATTATGCTGGTTTTCCATGTAATGGCTGGAGCCGCATATCACAGTTGAGCTAACAGCATCTGTTGACAATCAAGCCTTCTCTTTCACCTGCTGTTTCTTCTTTGTCTTTCCTCTGTGGTGGAGCAGGTTGTAAATGAAGTCAGGATGAGGTAAGTTGACATTTCAAAAATCTTAAGGTGACGTCACTGGGATGACATCTATTTCTTATGCGTCCACATTTCTAGTTAAATATTCTGAAACTCCTGACCAAATGTTCATACTTGACTACTTAGTACTGCTATTTTACTGTAAGCAGGCTCAGATATACTGATTATACCAGAATCATGGTTATGTATTTAGGTCTCTGTGATTATAAATCCTGATTAAACATTTTAAAAAAGCCAGAGTCTTGACCATGATTATGGAGTACATTATAAAAGCCAGGGGGCGGTTCAGTTCAGGTCAGCAGGTGGGTGATTGCTACTACAGATTCATATCTCTGCCTGTGAGCGCCTGAGCTGTGTAAACAGTGAGTGTGTGTCGTGACTCGGTACTCGAGGTGGGTTTCCCTCGTAATCCTGTCCTCCACGCTCTAAATGCCACGGGCCTCTCTCCCTTTCCCCGCCCAGCAGCTGAAAATAGATCCTGGCTGTGGCTCTGATGTCATCTTAAGCAGGAGAATAAAGCAGCATTGAGGAAACGGCTCAGCCACCATGACTGTTAAAGAGCAGAAAGTACACCTCATGCTCGGAGGTACACTGGAAACCCATCTGCCATTGAAAGAGGATCAATACACCTTTATGATTATATGTGCATGTAAGTGTGTGTATGTGAGGTTTCAGGTGCTCACGTCTTCTCTTTAAGCCTATAACTCTGTATGTAGCGTTCCCTGGGTTACCACTCCTGACAGAAGCTGCGGTACATATTAGACATGTTTGTGTGTACACATCAAAGTTACTTAATAATTAATACTTATTCTCATACTGAGTAGATTTCATTGTGTCAAATTATAAGTGACAGGGTGCATTTAGTACAATTGAAAGTTCAGTTAACCTGCAGTTGCCCACACCATGAAAAAAATTAATCAGTCAGATCCATGATCCATCTGTTATTTTCAGATTCAATGTAAGAAAAAACAATCAACACCTCTTCATGTTAACTCTTCATGTGAAGCAAAGGTATACTTGTACCACATGAAACAAACTCACCCTGAATACAAACAGAAAAAATTTGGCTAATATTTTTTAAGATTTTAACTTGTCTCAACGTATATTTTAAAGCTCAAAGACTCTGAGTGTATTTTTTTAACAGACAAAGAGCACAGGGTCTTAAAGATGTTTCTGTTACTTAAAGGGGGTTTTAGGGACTTTCCGTAAAAGCTGGCACTTTCCTGAGATAAAGAATTCACTTCTCATGAGCACCATCACACACTATCATGCCTCACCCCAAAGTCTGCATTTGTTTTACAGCAAATGAATGGAGAACAGATCTTTACTTAAACACTACTCTGCTATCTATGGTTTGAAACATGGCAACATTTAAAGTGTGTAAGCTCAGTTTGTAGTATAGTGCCCAGAAGGTGAACAGATTATATGTTTCGTGTTATTCACAGCCCAGTGCTTTTGGATGATTTCATAACATGTAACATTAGAAAATTCTAGTAATGTCCTACCAGTGCTCATCTACTAACTCCAACCTCACCATGCATCACAAACCTAACCTGACTCCCTATTTTATTGAGTGACTCTGATGTTTGAATAGACCATCACAAACAGTTTAAAGGAAGGGTCTGTAGGATTTTGTGTAACTGTTTGTAAATACAACATCCAAATTGGGCCTCTCCCTTGTGGCTCAGTGCCAGGAGCAGCGCATGCCCACTGCCTCTGACCGCATCTCTGCGAACACATTCACCAGCCCCTTGAGCATCTGCAGCATCACATTTCTACATGGGAGAGACTCAAGAGCTGTACACCTGACTTCATTCTCTCTCTGTGTTACAGCTGCTATCTTAGCCGGTCATAATGGCGTCACCCACTCATCCACTCACTTTCATCAACACACAAAGTCACTTGTGCACAAGGCAGGCTGTGATTGAAACGTCTGTGTGAAGAGGCCTATAGCTGACGATTGAGTGGGATTATACCTGTCAAAGTTGAAATTTTATTTTTTTGGAAAATCCTGCCAACCCTACCTTTAACCACTAGCCCGTGCTATGTACATATATATATATATATATATATATGTGTGTGTGTGTGTGTGTGTGTGTGTCTTTATATATGTGTCTATTTATATATAGAAACAACACATCTTCTGACCTTCATCTTGGTAAAACTGCTCCCTGTTATGGCAGGTTTTACAGTGACAAGTTAATTCAAAACGACATATGTCTGAAAATCAGTGCCATGACCCCTGAAGTGCACCAAGCGCTCCACCAGACTTAACACACAGACAGGAGAATCATCACCCACACACAGAAATATTACACGAGAAGACTTGTCTGTCTGAGGTAAAAACCCAACAGCAACATTTGCAAACCTGTCAGACACTTCCCTCTGAATCTTTCCCGTACAGCTCTGTCAGAAAAGTGTTTTCTGAGTTTGATGTGAACACTGTCGTTTCTTTTTATATACCTGGCTGTTTACCAAGAGAATGTGACTTCTCTCCAGGCTGCAGCCTCCTGAAATCAATAATCCTTCTCTGCTCCTAAACACAGCATGCCTCTTAGTTACACAACCCATGTCGCCGTATAGCTTCACATGAGGTGAACCAGCCATCTCTCTTTCTCTCTTTAACTCACACACACACACACACACACACACACACACACACACACACACACACACACACACACACACACACACCAAAGTTGCATGAATCCAGCAGTGGCATCCAAGGGCAGTGAGGCCTCTCCCTCTCATTGACAAGCTGTCTGAATTAGGAAACGCTCCCCGGGCTTCAACAAAGATAAATGACAGCGCTGGAGCAGTAGCTCTGACAAACACAGGAGGGTTTCAGAATGACGGCATGAGTTGAAGGTGTTTGACCAGGAGGAGTTTGCTTTGTGACCCTGAAGTGGTGTTTTCTGACAGTGTTGATACTGTTAATGTTTACATTTTGTACATCCCATCAGTAGATAATTTAAATGAGCATTAGTGACACCTAAAGAACAGTTGTATAAAGTGGAAATATTCTAATCATGGTCTGAGGATGAGTACAGGGTTAACATGAATGATTAAGCCATGCATCAGCCTTCTTTTACAACCAGTAATTACAGCAACAGAGCCACAGTTTGAACACCATAACCCAATTGCGAGAGCGTGTTAACAAGCGAGCATCAAATCTTACAAGTACTCTGAATTTTATTTTAATCTATTGGAAAATTATGAATCTTTGATGATGCAACGGGAGAAAGAAAAGCTGAAAAGAAAAAAAAAAGGATAAACTAATAATCTACATACTTTATAATGGGTGCAGTTCTTCAGTGCCTCTGAATACCAAAGGAGTGTTCCTGTAACACTTGCCCTCTGAAGACACTGACACTGTAGATCATCTTGTTGTTTCAGTATTAATGCTCTACCACAGGCTACAGCTGACAGAAACCTTGGCTCATCATTTGCACATGAAAATAGATGGATAGCTGGGCTTACAGTTTAATATATCCAATAAAAACATACTGATGTTCATCAAAAGATGCACCATAAGAAAATCCCTCTCTTGACTCCACTTGCCTCTGAGGATAATAAACAAAGTTGCACTTCTCAGGAGGAACCCAGCTTTCATTTTCCAATAAATTAATTATGTCACTGAAATGAATCATGTTATAAATTATGTTTACATTTGCATTTTCTGTCGAGACCACAAACAAACTAAAGTCTATCTAATCTCACTTAACTACATTTAGACTGTGCATAGGCTACTTGTATAAAGCTAAATCTCTGTATATTCTGCACAAACTCAACAACTCTTACAGCTGACATTTTTACACAAATGCATTTTCATTATAATATTAAAAATGTGCTTCAAAGTATTCCTAGATTCAGGATCTGAAATATTTTGGGACTACAAATATTGATTTCGAGTCCAAATAGTCGTCATGAAAAATCCAGATACTGATCCTGCCTTAAAACATCCTAACTTATTTTCTCCATATCCCCCCCTAGAGGAGAACATTTTCCTTGGACAGAAGCAGAGTTTGCTGATGTTAATGCAGAGAGACATCTGAGGGACAGGTGAGCTTTGATGATGGCGCTAGTATTTTTCACCACAGTGACATTTACGGAAATCACCAAAAGAAATATTTGACAAAGAAAACAGTCATGTGTTAATTTCATGGCTGCAGTCAGACGTTCTTATGAGTGGTGGTGTTGAAAAGCAGGCATACGGCTAGTTTTAAATTTTAGATTTTGATTATAGAAAAAGAAAAACAATTAAAACAATTTCCCGTATTTATTTTTTTTTAATTTAATCCACCTTTATTATAAGATAAAGCAATAAAACATTGAGCGTTATTCCTTTCTTGGTTTCCATTTCCAGTTTCGAAAAATGGTAGCAGTCTAAAAATCTACGGGAACCTTTTATTATCGTACCTGTTCTCTGAGAAACATAATCATGAGAAACACACACACACACACACACACACACGTGGCTGCTTCGCTTATCAACATGACGGCCTAATTATAGATAGAACATGCTGAAGCCCCCCAGGCTCTCAGCACACATAACCGTCATAAACAAGAGGCATGATGAAATTGTCGCCTCATCCGGCTCCATACTGTCAGCCTCAAGCAAACTCTCCACTAGCCCCTCCACTCTCTCCACGGGGAGGTACCACTTTATCAAACCTGCTGTCAGAAACTGAGGTGATGATGACGCATCAATCAAAGACGGACAGGTGACACACGGCGTGTCACCAGGATTGAATCACATTTACCTGCAATCCTTCAGCAGTCCTTTTTAGGAAACACACGGTATTCTGGATGGCAGGGTCATTTTTAGAAAGCAATATCTCCATAAGGGTCATACTTTTGCTTATTAGTTTGTTGGTTTGCTTATTGGATTTTAATGTGTTGTTTTCATCTGTAAAGTGTCTGAGAATTTTGAAAAGCGCTACACTAAAATAAATTTACTATTATTATTATTATTACTATTCTGTATGCATCTATTTGAAGGCTGCATTTATACTCGGGAGCTTCCCAGTGTAACCAGAGCTTCCCGGCCAAGGGTAAGAGCCTGACTGAAGGACACGATAATGATATGTGAAGGAGCTTCAGGCTGCAGACATCTTTACTGCACAACCTTCTAACCTCCTGATGAGGTGTAGAGGAGATGAGGTCAAGGTACAGGGGCAATTAATGCTTTATAACCTGCTGGCTGTGCCATAAATGTCCATAATGACTTCCTCACTGATTCACCAATAAGCATCTCAGCCATTTCACTGACAATCTGACAAGAAGCAAGACAAACTGACAGGCTCACCAGAGAAATGTTAAGTTACCAAATATGGTCCCAAACACAGGCAGAAAAAATCTCTTTCTCATTAGTATGGCTGGCATCACTTGAATATGCAGATGATTTTCATGATTTGCATGTTCAGGATGAACAGTCTGCTTCCTAAAGTGAGGACCTGTTGACACTGAGGTGATCCTCAGGTTCCTGACCTGTCGGCCTCTGAAACAGATAAGTGCTTTCTCTTTCTCTTTTCTGTCATATTTAAATAGGAAACGTATGCCAAACTGATTTGAGTTATTATGGATAATGTAAGCAGAGCTAGCACCACCAGTGACCAAAGGTGACCACCATAGACTTCCATGTGCTTGTGCTGGTTACATACCACTCTGGTCAAGAGGTTAAATGCCCCTTAAACCAGACGACCTCGTCCCATTTTCAATTATTTGGGCTGTTGGTTTATTGTTTGCATTTAAGTATGGCAGATTTTTTCGCAAAGGATTTTTCTGATACTTTCAATGTTGGTCTTTTGTGGCCCTTCAAAAACTGAGACATACAGACTATGACTTAACATCTTTTAGATACATTTATGTTAGAATAGGTTTGATTAAAGGGGATGCAAAGGCTAAATGAATACTATTCAGCTGTGTGAATGTACTTACATCATTTATATCACTCATAAATCACATGATGGGCTATACCACTCAGAAAGTCTGGCTGTTGTTGAGACCTTTTTGGTAGAATGTACTGAATGTTCATGCCCCAAAAACAGGCTCCATATCACCCCTTTATATCTTCTAGTTTCCAAAAATAACTTCAGAGCCAAACATCGTTGTTGAAATAAACTGTGTTGTGCATAAATGACTCGATGACACAAATAAACCTGTTGTTTCTGCTCCTCTGATATCTGTCACCGGCTGTACTTACGACAGTGTCCTCTCCAGTTTGCTGCCAGTTGAGCCGATTATCTCCCCCAGTGTACAGAACATCTGACCCAGGAAGTCCTTCACACAGGAGAGGAGAGAGCACACATTAGATTACACAGAAGAGACATCAAAACAATGCAACTGATATTTTAAACTGAGCACACAAATTGAACCCAATCTCCAGTATTCCCATGAATTTGTGTAAAAGGCCTTTTACATGACGACAGTTTTATGGTGAAACACAAAGGTGTTGCTGTGTTTTGGTCTGTTATTTACATGAAAACAGCATTTTAGCCAACCTAAAACACAAACTTCTGGAAACAGCCTCCAGAGTGGATTTTGTCTAAAACGCTGTTTCACCGTTGCCATGTTGTTGCCAGTTTTCAGTGGAATTGCTGACCATTGCTGTGTATATACAGAGGTGTGTATCACAGGGCTGGGCCCTATGTATTGACATAATCTGTAAACTAATAGTGTCATAAAACCAAAAAGAAAAGGAGACAAATAAAAAGATCTATTTAATGAACTTTTCACCAAAACATGTAAAGAAAAAAAAAAAGTTACAAGGAAACTGACCAAGAGGGTTGAAATCTGAAGCCAGGCCATGTCAGCTCTGATGCCTGTGTTACAAGGACATTTTTAATTTTACAGTTTGTGAAGTCAAAAACACTACAATATATTTTACCCTCCCTTGAGGAGATTTCTGTTTGTGCTTCTTTTGGCTCCCCCTTCTTTTGGTGATTTTATACTGTAGCTGTGTTGAAAGTGATTTCTGATATGAAGGGTCATCTTTGTCCCTCTTTGGCAGTGAAATATACAAGTGCTGCAAATACAGAAAAGTGATGCAAAAACAGAAAACTGCTGCAAATGCAGAAAAGTGCTGCAAATACAGGATAATGTGTCTCTATTTCAGCGTGTTCGCACCATAAAAAATGTGTCGCTCACTGCCACTTTTTGCATTGCGAAACTTTATAAAAGTCTGTTTCAATTTCTAGTGTGCTGTAAAGTGTCTCACCTGATGTTGACTCCTTCATGATGGTGATTACAGGCATTAAAAGTTGTTGTAAAAAAATCCATTCTTATTCTCAATGGTTTGTTGTCTTTTGGGGCAAAAATCTTATGTATTGCATCTTAAAGCAATACCTGTATAACCTATAGGTAACACACTCCACCAGTACAGTTTTAATTCCAACTCGTAGCCTCTTCCCACATGTCACTCCTCATTCTCCCGCCTCTTCCTGTCCTATCCGCTGTCCTGTCCTTTTCAATCAGAGACACAAAAAGCCAGCCCCAAATAAGAACTTAAAAACACTGAAATAAACTTAATGACCCTGAAAAGACTGGATTCAGTTGAGGGATTTTGAGTTTACAGTTGTAGTCTCAGAGATGAACGGATCCACTCACAACCCAGCCCACACGGTTCACTGTGAGTAGAACAGTGTGAGAGCTTCCTTTGTTGTAGCTGAATAAGTTCAGATGTCGAACAAAAAAAACAGTCAAAGGTCAGTGGTGTGATGTTTAACACATTCAAACATGTTGTCAGCCTACCTTCTGCTCATCCAGGTGGGTAGGCAGGAAAAGAAGGAAAACACAAGTTAGAGGAGAAGCTGAAAAGACAGAAAAACAACAGCTCTAGATGATGTCAAAATCACTTTGATGACTCTGATTAAAATGCAGTTCTGTATTCTTCATAAGAAAAGAAAACACTTGTTCTGAGCTGGTGCCAAGTGCTTTAATCATGAATTATAACCTTAATGCTTGTTGTATCAAAGTTTAATATGAAGTTATCCCATGTTATAATTTATACACTCCTCACACTCTGACAAAGGCTTCATTTGATATTCAATTCATTAATTCAAGGTCGACTCAATTAACCAGAGTCCAGAGTTCGGTGTGAAGAGTCTTGACAGCTGACATATGCAGCAGAAATTATTCTGTTGAGTCAAAAGTATAACTGAATACATTAATAAATAGTTTGTTTAATAAATAATGGAATGAAAAAAAATTGACTTGAAAAAGATAGATCAGCTCAAAAATTTTCCATGAACCTCAGCCAGTTTAACGGGAGTAAAGTTCTGAAATTTATACTCCATACCTTAGCATTAACAATCACACAACTAAAAATTGTCTTTGGGGACATAAAGCTCAAGTATATAATTCAGGTATATTTTCAGCACCTCTCAATCTCTCTGCCTTGTTCTCTTTTATTGATTAATTGATTATTTAGTAGCCTGCACTGGATGTCTTTAAAACAAAGCTAACTGTAGCTTTTGATTGCTTTAAGGAAAATAGTGGTGCTCATTGAAGAGGGGTATTTTTTTTACGTTTTTTTTTTTTTTTTTTTGGCTTTACCTCATCCCTCTGCTACCTGATTTACAGCTCGAATAAATCCCTGGTTTTCTCATCCTGGTGTTTCAGAAAGCCTTCATTTCAGCCTCTATCTGAAACACTTCATTTTAGGTGCTGTCTCTTTAAGGTTACCAGCTACACAAACCCCCTGCCTTCTGATTGGCCAGTCCTCTGGAGACCCCATTGGGAGGTAGAACTATGGGCAGACCTTGAGGCCTGCACCACCAATGTGTCATGGGCAAGTCTTGTGAACATCTCATGCAGATTTAGGGATTTCTTCAACCTTTGACTGTTTGCAGTTTGAAAATCTGTGCACTTGAAGTATGGACCTCCAGAATGTGTTAAATATCGGGAAGAATGATACCCCCTCTTTAAATCATTTTGCACAGGCTACGTTAGCAAAGTGCCATTTTAGACAATAAAAGACAGTCACCAAACAAGCTGCTTACATGTTTTGAAAGGTTGGAGCTCCTGGTATCCACATTGTACCTGTGGTTTAATCAAAGAGAGAAGAAGTACATTAGAGACCTCTTAATAAATATACACCACTGTAACATAACTGCACAATAAAAGCAGATAAATCACTTCTAGAAGAACCCAAATAACGATATTTATTTTCCAATGGTCTGCCCCCCTGGGAGTAAAATCTTGGTCTCTTAATAAACATGTAGTTTCTGGATGAGTCTTGAGGGATTTCACCTAAAGGTATAGATTTGGAGCAGCTCTAAAATGAAATGTGGGATTTCTCGTAGACCTAAGTCACTTTAACGGGTTGCTCCCTCTCTTTCAGATACCAACTCCCCGGGGTAATCCACGGAGAGACACCACCAGGGGTTTCTTTAAAAAGAATTCAGTTCATGTTTGACAAAGGACATCCACTCGTGTGTGGAATAACATTACATAGACATGGTGATTTCTTTAGCTCCTGGACTCTCTGGGTATTCCACTCTCTCTCCACTCTTCTTGTTTTCTGTCATCCTCTTTCTCTAAAATCCACAGAGAGGATGAAAGATGACACAGATATCTGCAGAAACCACCTGCAATCTTTTCACCTCTTTTCTGACCCTTTTTTTTCCCCAGCAAACTCACAGAGCTACATCTTTAACCTGACAATCACTGGCATGCTCTTTGCTTGCAGCACATCCAAAGCTATTCAAGGATGGAGACTGAAAATACGCAGACGAGTTGTAAAAAGAATATTTTATGGACCCAGAGGAGAAGCAGGGCTGTATTGTAGCGTAGCGAGTTACTCTAACTTCATCAGAGATATGCACTGTACTTCTCAGTTGTGTTCTGTTCCCCAAAGAGCAGGCGGGCGAGTGACAGAGACTCAGTGTTGACGTGTCAGTGCTGAAGCCCCGCGGACCTGCTGCTCCTCTGCAGCAGCCAGGAGAGAGAGAGCGAAGCTAAGACGATAAAATGTGACTCTCAGACAAAAAAAAATAATGACAATAATAAAAAAGTGAGCAGCACAGGGTGTACAATGTGCAGAATTTGCATTTCAAAGCAAAAATATTGTAAGGGGGAGCAGTTTGCTGTTTCCAAAACTCCTCTTATTTCCTCTCATTGTATAAAAAAAGTGTTTCCTCGTCTTCCCCTCACCTCAATTTTTGTGCTCATCACCAAGTCTCCTCAAAATTGTAAACACATTTATTCACTAATTTGCATCAGAAAAGTAATTTTTGGAGGAGAAGCAACGCTCCCAAAGGGCTTAGCTTTATCCAACCTAACAGGATAACGTTTGTTAGAAATTGTTCCCTGTGATGGTGTGAAGTGTTCAACACCATTTTCATCCACTGATTCAGGCACTGAACTTATCATGTTGATTCAAAGGGGAAAAAATGCATGATGGGAGCATCACTGTTACTGAAATGGCACCAAAAAAAATTGCAGCTCAAAGCCTTTGCTGTGCTTGGCAGGCTACTTTGTCACATTCACAGGTGACAATGGATGAAAATAGAATCCCTTTTTAATCGTAGGAATCAAAAAGATCACACACTTATCACGTTTGAGATCTGTGAAGCTGTCAGCATGGTGGCTCTGCAGAAACCAGCTGACTCATGTAGTGACACATCTTCTGTTCTTTTTTGTCAAGTTGGAAATAAAATTCTTGATATCTCTGACTTGAGATTTCAACAAATGTAGGAGGCTGATAATAACTGGTTATTTTGCACTCTTCACTATTTCCTCTGAGTTATACATACAGCGCTGTTGTGTGTTAGGTGTCAAGACTACTGTGTTTTTTTTAACTTTACCAAGGATTTTCAAACTTTTCAGCCAAAAAAAACATTACCGGCGACAATCAGCCCACTGTTTTGGCAGCACATTAATAGACCAATGAAAGCAGACAGACAAACAGAAACAAAGGCCTGATATACTTCATTTGGCGGATTAGACTGCCTATTTGCACGTTGCCATGTTTCCTGTTTATATTGCAGCTACAGCCATGACCACTACAATTTTTTCATTCATGTCAGTCACTCTGAAATACTTCCTGAATGAGTGAAGAGCCATCTTTATGATTGTCAGATCACCTTTTTCCAGCCCAGCTGTGTTTGATGCTTGCTTTTTTCAGTTTTTGAAAGCTGATGTCTATGCCATATATGATACAGCCACTGCTATAAAGAAGAACAGAGAGAAAATGCAGCAGAAAAAAGTAATAATAAGTGAACAAGTTAAGTTTTCAATAAGTTTCTTGATTTGAGCTAAGTTCATTATTTATTTTCTTTTGTGCTTTACTTCTCTCACTTTTTCATTTCATTTTGTTAACAATTGTGCTTAGAGTTTGACATATGTGCGACAAGTGTTTGAGGTTTTTTTTGTTTTTTTTTTTCAAATAAACATTGTTTAATACAATGGAGTATTGGGGCCACATTAAGAATTATTTTGTCACATTATTAGTTATTACTTTTTTAACTTCATATTTTACTATGAGATTAAAGTCGAAATTAATTATTTTACTATGAGAATAAAGTCAAAGTTAATTTATTTTTACTACGAGTTTAAAGTAAAAATTAATTATTTTGCTACAAGATTAAAGTAAAAAATAACAATGTTGTTTACTATGAGAATAAAGTCGAAATATAATCGAGGACAGTCTACGAGGAGGAGGAAATGACGACCACGGAGCATTTTATTAAATTATACTTTAACTTGAGTTTTACAAACAAGGAGATACTTCAACTTTTAGCACATCAGACTCTCATCCTCGTTTCATTCTTCTTTTTCTTCTTCTGATTTGATTGTTTCCTTTCCTACTTCCGATACGACTTTACTTTGCCTTTAGTCTTGTGGTAAAATAATTAATTCCAACTTTATTCTCGAAGTAAAATAATTAATTTCAAGTTTATTCTCGTAGTAATACGATTAGATTTGAATTTAATCTCATAGTAAAATATGAAGCAAAAAAAATAAATTCTTAATGTGGCCCTAATACTCCCAAATAGTTTAACACCCTCAAATAGTTTTGTTGTTGGTTTGGAGACTGGAAGAGTGGTTGTCATGGGTATTTTCCTTTTCCTTTGTATTGCCCACCTGCTCCCCTAGACAGGTGCAAAACAAAGAATTACAAAGATTTTATCAGGAAACATGATCAAAGTTCTTCTGAAGATCTGTTTCTGAGTGGTAAAAAGTTTTGTGGTTTATAAGAAATGTTCCTTGGAGAGAATTTCCACCATCCACTGTATGTTCCTGTCCATGTTATCTCGTGCTGTCAATGTTTTTTTTATGGTTTCCTTTCCTCAGCACCTCTGCACACACCGTATATCCTCTTGATAGGCAGGTGATGGTCATGCATGGTCAGGAAAGAGACCACAGCATTGCAGTGTGAAGGAACTGACAACTGTGTGACAAACTAACATTCACGCCCTGCATCAGGAAGAGGCCAGGGTATGAGTTTTGGAAATGTTATGGGTGAAAAAAACACACAGATACTTTTTTTTTTCTTTCATTTTTTAGTCCTGCCATTCGGAAAGGCATAAAGGGGTGAAGCTCCTTTGGAGAATGAAAATAACTAGAGTACCCACTAACACCAGTGTGATTGCCTGCTGCTCTGTGGATCTGGATTCGGCGTACGCCAAGTGTTCGGTTAAAGGTCTTTGAAGAGGGAGTAAAGCAGGAGACTAATGGAAATAACTGAATTGAAAGGGAATGTAAGAGAGGCTCAAACTCTATACCACCAACCCACCGAGGCACCGCAGCTCATCCAGTGTACCAGTTGCAGTGCTCTCCATTTGAAGCACTCCATCTGCCCCACACACTTTCATTAGATCGCCATCCACTGTGCATCGCAGCTAATCTTCAATCCCTCCGCTTCCTCGTTTCAACAGAAACCTCTCCAACCCCCCCACACTCCCTTTGTGAAAACCTCCCTCCACAGTGATGTCAAACGCAGCTCTTTGCTGAGCTTGGATGGGATAAAATGAAATTACAACACAGTAGGATAAAGCCTGAGAGCGATAGCCAAATGAGATTTGAGAGTGGAAGAGCTAAAAAATCTAATGACCTTGATTTACATGGCAGGCGGCGGGGGAGCCAAGGGGCTTCTAATCAGAAATGAAAACTGTTTACGTTTTAAAGCAGTGAAAGTCACCTTCATATCCCACTGTATTCCTTCCTTTGCTTCTTCATCGTGTTGGTAGCAGGTCACGTCAAACAATGTGGAAGCACTCTTGTCTTTAGTGAACTGAGCCTCAGACGTTTGAGCTGCACTAAATGAGATTCTGTGTTGGGGATTTAGGGTGAAGCATTCTTCGTACCAGAGCCACTGTGGTTTATTAAAAAAAAAAAAAAACTTGGATTTTCTCCTCTTTCACAGCTTCACGCTGAGAGATTTACTCATCCTTGTAAAACTCTGCAGTAAGAGCATTACATGGTAGAAAATACCAAGCAAGGTAATTAAAGCTGATTCATGCAGTAATGGTGGAGGAGACGAGTGCAGTGGAGTTATATTTCTGTTCTGTTAGTGTCGTGACAATCAGTGTCATAATGACAGGCTACAGTTTAAGCATCATGAGCTTTTCCCATGAGCATCACAGATCATTATTGGAAAGATGTGGCTCTGGCCGAAGTGTACGCAGGTTGTGGGGATAAATAAATCCTTAAATCATCATCAACAGTAACCAACTACTAAGTCAGAGATTGTCATTTCTTTGTTTGCACTATAGACTGTGTCAAATATGGAATCAGTATATGTGATGCCATCAATCTGATTCTAATACAAAGTTTGATCCTATCTGTCGATTGGGGGTCATGTTGACAATGGGGCGGGCTTTAAGCCTCTTTGCAGACAACAACAAGGTGTCCACATGTCAGTCAAGTTATTCCTTTATATGGGTAAAACTTGTAGGTTTAATGACTTAGTAAAGTAAAATTACATCCCTTTGCTTACAGAAAATGAGGCAATCAGGCTCAAGCCCCTTTTTGAAGGCAGTAGGAATCATCACCTTTGTTTATATTTAGTTTCTGGGGTTACTTCAGCCAACCTCAAGCTCAATGAGTTTTTAAACTGGGAATACAGCAGATCCATGTCCACTCTGTCTGTTTTATTTTGTACTCTCTCATCCGTCAACTCCCACAGGCTCCGTGTCCAGCAAGTAGCAGGACTGCTAGACAGCTGCAATCATATGACAACGAGGAGTTCCCGCTCTTCCCTTGTTCTTGAGATAAAACATTTTTCTGGACTGGTCTAGTAATTGTGGCTCACATCAAGTCTTAAAAAAAAAACATTTTTTTACCTAAAATGAGACATTAACAGTTGCTTGGATTTCATTTTTTGCAGTGTTGGCTTTAAAACTACAGACTTGTTGACTCCGCCTGAGATCGTCATGTCAGTTTTTTGTTATAGCAAAGCATAAACCAGTCTGGTGTTGACATGGTATGTTTTATTTTGAAAGTCACTGGATGTTTTAGTTTCCCAACCACGACTTCCTGTTCCACTGGATCTGCTCTGTGACCATCGATGCATCATTGCTCGAGCAAAAACAGCTGGCTTAACTGTAGGGCTCTGACCTGCTGGAGCTTACATGTAGCCAGAATGAAACAGAGTGGAGTGAGTTAATACATTGACTTTAATGGAAACCTATCAGATCCATAACCATGTGCATCTGTTAGACTTTGGCAGTAACACTTCCAAATGGGCTTCATATGTTTAGATCATGAGTTGCTGCTTTTTTTTACCCATCAAGCCATTCCAGCTTTTGAAATTTTAACCGACTTTAAAAATGTCAAAAAGGGTTTTGTTATATTCTTCAATCAGTTTTAGGCCTCTGTGTTCCTTTCAGCTGTTTGGACACAATCTCAAAGTCACAAAAGATGTGAAACAAGCGTGCACAAAGTGTTTTATATCATAAGAAGTGTTTACATGGCTGTTTGATCAGACTTGGACTCAGGCTGAAAGATTAACTTAAAAAGAGGGAGAGGAATACACAGGGTCAATAACGAGTTTTAATGTAAGGCCTGAATAACTGTGTAGTTTCAAACAAGGGCTGATCTGCAACCCTTTTTGAGACAGCAACAGTTCCCAATCGGATGCTTTAAGAGTCCATATTAACTTTGCTTTGTGCTTTCAAAGGTCTTGTAAGCAGATAAGGGTCCAACAGATGCAAGCACGAAAAGAACAGCATGTCTGATATACTAAAGAAGCATTGTTCACTTAACCTTCATTTATTAGATTATACTTTGAAAGAGGTTTTTGTAAATACATTAGACATGTGCAGGAATCCCACTGCAGTAGAATCAATATTCCTGCGTAACCCAAGCTCTAACATTAACTATTCAACTCGGACCCAAGGCCCCATGAGTCAACTACACTTTGTTATTCTTCACCTCAGCACTGTGAAGAACCCTGTGCAGAACATTGTACGATTTCCTTTCACTTTACATTTTGGTTTCATGCATGTAAGATCAAGGAAAATCAATTCAAACAGGAACGTGTTTCTAAGAGGGGAAGGAACAATGATTTGATGTAAATTTGCATCTTGCACAAAGCCTCTTGTTTTTCTTACAGTCTTGGCTGGAAAGAGGCAGAGTGCAGCATTTATTTAAAATCTAATTACACCTCCCTGCACGGCATGTTAAGTGAAGGTCTGATTCATTCCTTTGGGCTCCGGAGAGAAAATGTAGAACAGCTTTAATTACATTTTCTACTACAAGCAGTGATTGCACACCTGTACTCTCAGTCTGATGGAATTTACCCGATTAGCACCCATGGCTAGGTTTTACTGCTTTTAGTTTCACTGCTACAATCAGTGGTGTTTGTTTGGTCCTTCACTGGAACGGCTTGTTGGGCCTTTAGAGCTCACAGCTTTAATGTTCACTCCACATAACCACAAGTGAAGTAATTCGGTCCACATGACTCAACATCCTTCGCCAAATGTTTGATCCCAATCTCGTCAGTATCAGTGTTAATGATACATGAGAGAGGGGTTGACTCGCTCCTCTGAAAGTGCACATCTTTGTCAATTAAATTAGAGTTTACAATGTTTTTAACCTTTTTAACTGGCCACATCAGCATTTGACCAAACAAACTTCAGCCAATGATCAAACTCTTTTACAACACAACTGATAAAAGCAGTGAGAACACAGAGGAAGTTGATGTAAAAGTAAATGTAGTTTTTCTGTGGTTGACAGTATGCTCCTCACCAACGATAACGGTATCCTATCAGAGGATCAAGTTAACATTACAGATAGCATTTTCTATTTGATAAAGTACAACCATGATTTTTTTTTCCATTAGCTTTGTAATAGAGGGAGAAAATATGAGCAGTGCCATTTTAATATCCCTTTTTAAATAACCAGTCCTTTAATCCTTCCAATAGTTTTTTTTCTCTGTTAGTGACTGCTCAGCTATCAACCACTAATCTTAAGTTTTGTGCACTCCAAACAATCTGAAGTAATATCAAAAATATCCTCCTCAATGTCTGATTGTGCTTTTACAGACATTGTGCTGTGTCTCTGGAATCCTTGTGCTAGCTACATGATTTACAGCTCTTTCTCTCACTGGTGTTTTACGAAACCTTTACTTTAGCCCCAGTCTGAAACGCTATGTTTTTTCTGCCGTCTCCTTTAGGGCTGCTCGCTCTACAAACCCTCTTCTTTCTGATTGGCCAGCACTCTGGAGGTCTGTCAAGGCCAGAGCTATTAACAGACCTTGGTGTTTAAGGTCCACGCTTTCAAATGTCATTAACCATTTGAGAGATCTTTGGGAGATGACCCTATCATTTTGACAAATCTTGTGGAAAATCTGGTGCTATTTTATGGAACAGACCATTCTGAGCAGTTTTCAGACAGTTTTAAGGATTTTTGTGACATTAGAATATGTAGCCAATCTTTGCTATTACTAAGGAAATCCAACACTGTCATTTTAGATCTAGGTTTTACATACAAGGAAGCATGATATACACTTAATAAAAAGAAAAAAGATCATATTGTGGAGTGCTTGCGGTACATTTCTTTACTTTTTCTTTCTTTTTTTGTTTTAATTTTGTTATTACTTTTTTGGTGTTAGACGTTTCTTTCTTCAGCATCAGTGTAGCATTAAGTAAATCCGGTTATGAACAGAGAGGGGTGAAATCTGCAACCTGTTTCATCTTGAGGTTTTTTTGTTGTTGTTTATTTGTTTGTTTTGTTGTGTTTTTTGGATTCAAGTCTTTTCCACAGGAGCATAACACTCAATCCATTTTTTTTTTTACTTTAACTAAATTCGGAACATTAGTTTTATAAATCAACTTGTTGCTTAAATGCAACTTAAGTATTAACATGTTTCTTGCATGTGCTGAAGAGGAGCACTACGTATGTTTGTCCTACTCTGGAAAAAGAAAAGCTTTTTTATCACTGTGAACACACACAACTGTTTATGTTTTGAGTTCAACAAACACTGTCACACTGCCTTAGACACTGACTGGCACCAAATGCAAGTTCAGTCACATCTGAAAAGAGCTTACAACAACAAGACTCACATGGTCCTTGAGTTTGTAGAAAACAGGCTCTATCATCATGCTTCAATAATGCATTTTTCATTACATCTTGTGTGTGTAGCAGCAGTTATGACAATTTCAGGTGTGTGTGATTTATGAAATACTTCACCAGATTGTATTAGAACTCAATAAAGCTGCTAAATCTGACATTCAAACAATAAAAAAAGACCACAGACATGACATGATGTATGTTTTTTGTTGCCACCACCTATGAATTCAGTCCGTTCATCCTCTTTTCCTTTCTTTATGGAAGTCATATATCACTTTGCTCCACATCTATCCATTGTGATCCACTGAGCTAAAAATAACCTGCATGGTGAGGATTCACTTTAATAATTGATTCCCTCTACTGGATGCTCACTTTTATTGGAATACCCTCACATGACCCTGTATCAGGAAGACCACAGTTCCCTCCTGGGGCTGGGTATGAGCCGTATCTGGGCCGCGCTGGAAACGCACTGAACACCTATTTACTCTTAACATTCAGTTTTCAGGAGTCCGACAGTGTGTGTGGTTTAGTCATGAAAACATGGTACAGATGGAGAAAGAGGAGATCTTGCCACCTTCGTTGACCAAGAACAGCTATGTCTTAAACTTTTAGACACTATGGATGTTCATAAGAAAGAAATGATGGGAGCATGTGGCAGCTTGTCTTCTCTATCTCTGTGGTTTTATGGATACTTCCGTTGCAGTTTTGTTCAACACTTTTTGTGCGTTAGCATTATTGAAATATGATTCATTGTGGGCATTTAACCTGTGAGCTGAGCTATGTTTAAACCTTTCCAAAGGTGCACAAAAATGAGCGTCTGCTAACTTTTTGTCATATATGGTTCAACATACTTGACATTTTATGGAGTAGTTCTGAGAAATGCACATAAATTGCCTTAAAAAAAGCAACATTTAGGTTGAACTTGTTTGACTTCATTTAGCTTTTATGATGAATCACTGATCCCTCTCAAAATAAGGAGCAGATATGCTGCTATGTTAAAAACCTTATTGAAGTAGATAGGTGATTTAAGTGCAGTGTTTATCACCTACATGTCAAATGTTTTTTGTAAAGTGTTTGGAATGATTCTGGTCTTTGCTCAGATCTCTTGTTGAAGCGAGGAAAACATAAACTGAATGTTCTTCATGACAGTGAAGATTCCTGCAGTAACCTCAGAGAGATGATGCAAGACACCCCTGTGAGCTTCTGTGTGTGTCGAACGCTGCTTAATAATTCAGCATTAATGATTTCCTTGGTCGGAGATTAAGCCTCCTTACCAAACAGGACAGCTGCTGTCTCAGGGGAGGGAGTTTCAAACCATGAACTTGGACTCATAAATGTAAAATAATCACTTGATTCTCCGCTCTCTGAATAGTTCTGAATGTATTCTTTATTATTCACACCTCTGCATCTTTCACACTTGTCATTTTGTTACAGTGGAACCAGTGAAATGAATAAAAGGCTGATGATTAGCTGTTACAGTCGTTGCTGGGAAAAGCTTTATCTGGTAGCTGAAAAGACCTTTTTAATTTGATTTAGTCTTTTTCAAACCTCTGCAGCTGTCAGATAACACAGCCCAGGTTATTCTTTCTTTTTTTTTTCACTTTGATAGGGCTCCAAAAATCTCAAACATTGTTGTCTCTTTGGAGCAGCTGCCTCTTTCTCCAACTATCTCATCTCAAATGCATGACTGACAGCAGTTGCGCTGATTTTTTGAGCCTCCATTTCAGATGCATTAACAAAATTCACAAAATTCACAAGGCAAGACCCTCAATAAAGGAACTAAAACTGAAGAAAAAAATACTAAAACTGCATTTTACCATCCATGGAAATGTTCTTTTCAATGTGATTAAGGGCAAATGAGCTTATTTTCTAACTTGGCAGTAATTATAAGTGTTCTGTTCATGATTGTATGACCTATTGTACTTTTAAATTGTACTTTTAAATTGTACTTTTAATTAATCAAATTATTTCAGAATTAGTGTTTTATTAAAGTTTTTATGACTTGATTTCTCCATTTGGTAGCTGGGGAATAAATCATTTGTGACAGAGTGGAGTAAAACTTGATGAAATAAGACTTTCTGTCTTCTACCCATTATTATTCCCTCAAACTTGTATTGTTGTCAGTGTAAGGCAGGGATGTCCAAACTAAGGCCCAGGGGCCAATTGTGGCCCGCCGCCTACTTCCATGCAGCCCCCAGCTATCATTTTAATATGTATTAGTTCTGTAACTTAAATTATCATGTTTTAATTGTGTACATTTACAGTTCCCGTCAGATGTTTGAGAAAACCCTAAATATATCTGGTAACATCTTACAAAAATTTGGACTGTGCAAAGGCCACTTCAAAAAAAAAAAAAAAACACATGAGAGGACAAAAGACTGAATTAAAGTTATGAAATGGTGAAGAATAGACAAAAGTTGATGCATAAAATGGTTCAGAATGCAGGATCATAAATATTTGGGGTTAAAAATGTTCTTATAACTGTTGTATAAACAAATGTGATCAATTCCAGATCCTGATCCTGCCATGAAAAAACGACATATTTTTGCCAGGTTAGGTTTTATCTCATAGGTCTGTGATAATAACACTAGCATGTTTGACTAAACTTAGAGACAGTTTTTTGTTTGGTTGTTTGTTTGTCTTTAAGAGAAACTACCAAATCGAAATAGTTTTCAAATTGAGCACTCATTTGTTACTTCCACTGTTAGTAAACATGTCTGTAAGAACCGTCGGTCGTTCTCACAGTATGAGATGTGGCCCTTTTGGAAAAAAGTTTGGACACCCCTGGTGTAAGGACTTTCACCCCAAGCAACATGTTTTAGGTTGAACAACAAGTTTCACTCACTGCAAAGTAAATGAATTCTTACCTGAGTGTTTTGAAACTTACAGGGGATTACAAAGTTCGGGTTTAAAGGTTTATGTCTGGCAGAAAATTTAACTTAAGTGTCTTTAGAAGCTGCTACTGTGCGTCACTTTCACCCTCCATAGTTCCACAATCAGATCAATGAGCTCACACCAGCTGAGATATTTGATCGTAGGACAGAATAAAACGTGTTGCTTGTTTTCACACTCTCTACAGCAGGGGTCTCAAACTCACAGCCCACCACAGTATTTCAGATTTCTGAGCTGACCCTGACTGCAGCAAAATCACTGTCCAAAACCAAGCAGGACAAAAGTATTTTGTACACAAACATCCTCAAACATTGTTCAGTCAAGGTGTTTCTTTCAAATGCAAAAAGAAAGGTAGATGTCAGGAACAGCGTGTAAAGGAGAAGTGTGAGAAAGATTATTTTTGTGGGGTTCAAAGGGAATCACACCTGTCTCACTAAAGTCATTGTTCTTAAGGAGTTTAACCTCAAGCAGCATCATTCATCTAAACATGCAGAGTCGTCTGCAAAGTACCTGAGTGATGAGCGACACAACGAGCTGCACAGTTAAAGGAGGAGCTGTCAACAACAAAATACATTCCAAAGATCAAGAAAGGAGGCAAATCAAAGAACAGGTCCAGATTTACTGATGTCCATCTGCGAGACCAACTAAGCGTTTCATCTGCCACCTCCCTCAGAGCAGATGTGACCCAGCTGTCTGAGAAAAAGGTCTCTCAGGTGTTTGACGGTCGAGCAAGCATTCGAAAACAAAAGCCAAATGTGTTTCAAAACAGTTCATGTTGAGAGGTGCAGTTGTTCTAACAGCTGAGGTTTTTTTATTGTTTTTTCTTCCTCTACTTTTTTTTAGAACTCCTGAAGTGGCCACCTTGAGACAAGACTGAATGCTAAGTGGCCCTCAGGGAATTTGAGTTTGAGACTCTACAGGACGGTACCTGCACACAGATGAGCCTCAAGCTTTTGGTTTAATAAGAGCTTTCCCAGATCAACTTCCATTTGCATCTGATCAATAATTAGAGCTTTAATGGATATGTAAAACACATTCATTAGGGTGACACCAAGGGGAAACTTCTGGTCTAAAAATATGAAGCCCATGCAGAGTACAAGAATCACTTTTACAGCCTGATTAAGACAAAACTGCTCAGGTTTGTAAATCTCATATCTCTCTGGTGGACACTCTACTGGGCTGATTTTTTGGAGGCAACTTGTTGTTCTTGAAGCTATTGAAATGATGAGCTTTGCCCATAGCTGACCTGCTTTGGGCTTTGCACAGCTGACCTGACTGACAGATGGTTTCTATGAGGCCCCTGCTGACGAGAGGCTTCAAAATTCTGTCGGGAACAGATGGATGATATCATAGAGATTACGCCCATTTATTGAACAGCCCACTGTTGAGGCTTTGGATCAGGGGGTTACTTATCATAGACATGCAAACATTAAAGCCATAAATAGTGTTATATTTACTTATCTTTACTTTGTACTTCATTCTAGACCCATAGGTCCATATCTGTATACATAAAAAAATATATAAAAAAACAATTTAAAAGATCGCAATCTGTAGATTTTCATTAATTAAAACACAAAGAAACATTTGCACCAATGTTTCCATTTTGCAAGTTTTACATGGAGATTCATTAACACACTCTGATGTTGTGTCAATGTGTGGGATCAGGTCAAATGAAAACCAAAAGCTGTCACAGAGAGTGTTGAAGCATTTTGTTGATGTGTTTTTAATTGCGCTGCAAGGAATTTACATTTGAAGAAGTGTAGGAATGCTAAAATTTAATTGGCTTTGCACTTTTTTTTTTGCTGTAAATAAAACAATAATGAAGTATTTCTCCATAAAGCTCCCGGGCTCGTCTACCAAGGATTTTCTTTGTATCTTCCTTTCAAAGGTTTACTCTAAAACACATTGAGCCATGTTTCTTTGGTCATATAGTAATAAACAGTATGTAGACAAATCTGCTCTATAAGTCTAGCCTGTTTATGATATGTTGTTAATTGCACAAACTTAAAGTAACACAGCATGTAAGGTAAGAAAGGAAGTATCTGTTTTATGAGACAAAACTAAACATCACCATGAGCTGTCCAACAATGTGACCCCATCACACTGTTTACTGTGGACACAGTTTCAAATGTGCAGCTGCCTTGTTTGAACAGTCCCATTAATTCAAACCAAAGCCTCTTTTATTATTGATTGTAAATTGGGATTTGTTGAATCAATGCAGCAGCCTAGTTGGTTCTGTTGATGTTCACAGTTATTGATCGCGTGGTGATGGGCAGAGGATCAATAGGGGAGATGGGCTCTTTGGCTTCTAATGTACCTGCCCAGCTCTGCTGAGCCCCCTGCTGAGGCTTCCACCCCCTCATGGAAAGAATGAAGCTGCCAAAATAAAAGCGCACTCCCTTACATCCCTCTCTTGAGTGACTTCACATTAAGTCAGGGTTTGAAAAGAATCGACAACAACAGAGAAGCTCTGCAGAACTGTAAACAAACAAAAACACTGTTCTCTTTTCCCTAAATCCTCTGGGAGGCTTTTTGGCCTTGGCTGGCAGCAAAACTCATTGTGCTCATTTTCAAACTGGAAGTATTTTACTCCTCCTCATAAGTTCAGAGGATCTGAGTTTTAAGGCTTTGAAGCACACTGAGGTGAATAATGAGCTTTGACAGAACGTTTAGAGGAAAATCAAGTGACAACAAATATGAAGAAGTATTAAAAAAGCAGCACGAGTTCTGTTTAAACGAATCAACTTCTCATCTTCATTTCAGCTGTGATTTCAAATATAGAATTTTGCCTCCAGCCAATTATCTTCAGTCCAAAACAGTAAAAAGTGAGAGAGATGGAGAGCTGCTGCAGGAGTTGGGGTTTAATTACCTTGCTTAGAGGCGGTGCGGTAATGATTGAGAAGCAAGCTGTGCTGATTTCTTTCCCTCACTGCTCCTTACACAAAACTATCTCAATCTGTCTTAAAAAAAGAAATAAAATAAGATAGTTTAAACTAAACTGTGCCTGCATGGGATCACTTACGTTAATTGCTGTGGATAGTCAATGGTCATGAAGTTTTACTTCATTCAGATGAGGCACATGGAGGACAAAATTGTGCTCCCCACTGTGATATTTATGCAGACCGCCGGGCCTTTAGAGAGTAGATTATTTCAGCTTTATACTTTATAGGCTTGATGTATTCACTCTGATATTTCATAGAGTATCAAACGCATTTAGTACAAAGGTTTTCAGAAATGATGGGTGCCACAACATACTGTGCGTCATTGACTGTGATGAAAACCAAGCCTTAACAAAGGAAGAGCTAACATTAACTCACGGGAGGCATTTTCTCTATATCAATTTTTTTTTCTCTGTAACTTAAAGGCTGGTTTAGACTTCCAAGTCAAAATCACACAATAGTTGCACATGCAGATTTAAGCAAAACATCCTTCCCTGCATCAATGTGTCTGCATCGCTCTGCAATAGTCCTCCGAAACACATGAGAGCAGTGTCGTCTGTGTGACCGTCATATTGCCTATATCTAAGACTGCAACATTTTTGTTCTCGCTATTTTACAGCAATTTTAAAGGGACGATAAGGACTTTCTCAGTGATCTTGAAAAAAGTCTTAACTCTAGGTAAATGCCTGTTCAAAATCAACAATTTAAAATGAGATTATTAGTGCCAAAATAGGCTGTTTGTAAATCCTGTTTCTCAGCTTCTCTATCTGGTCATACTGGACCAGATTGATCTACAGCAAGTCACTACTCCATTAGTACACCACACCAGCTGATGAAGTTTAGCAGCGAGAAGAAGAGATCTGAGTTTTTCCCTGCTGAAAACAATTTCTGTGATTTATTTAGTTATAACAGTGGAAACAGGAGCTGGACTGCCTGACAGAAATGGGACAGAAGAGTAGAAGGAAGCTAAATGGGAGTGTGATAGAGCATGGGCTAAAGGCTAAACACAAGTGAGATGCTAAAACACAGATAAAGCTGTTTGTGACAATGTTCATTACAACCTACATGCAGCAGTTACACTGCAGTGATCTGTTCAAACTTTAGTCTATCAATAAAATGAAAAGTGATGTTATGTTAGCTCTACTCGGTAGATGAGCACTGGTGGGACATAACCAAGATTCACAGTAGTGTTAAAAGTAGTGTTGACAAAAGAGGATATGATCTCCATTTAGCCTGAAATCTGCATCGTTTCAATGGTTGTGAGTAAACTTTGGAGGTGGTAAGCGTTGTAAGGCCAAGTCGACCATGAAGGATAAACCAGGCTTAAAGTCCAGAGGGTTTATATTTTCAATCATTCCCTGATTGATTCTGGGAGATGAAAATATCAATAGAGCTGTGAGGATTTTCTGTTCTGAGGGTTTTTTCTTTCTTTTTTAAAATTCATGGTCAATTCAAGAGAAGCAAAATAATCTTGAGGTTATGATTCACAGTCAGTCTATCAAATGGTTCACAGTTGTATGAAGCGAGAGGCTAAGGTATCATTGATTCCTCTGGGGAGAGTGAAAAAGTTGTAAATGTAACATCACACAACACTTCTATTCATCGAACACAGATTTTTTTTTTTTTTTTTTTTTTTGCCAAGATGAAAATCAAAGTTATAACAGCTGTTCTCAGCAGAGAAACGCTCAGATCAGTAAGTTTGAGTAAATGGGAAAATATGACACAAAGCTTTGAAGGTTGGCTTCTTATGCTGAGAGTATCAGAGTAACTTAACTGCTTTGGGCAGGAACTTGGGGGTCATCAGTTCAAGTCCTGTCACAGGCCAAGTTTTGGAAATTGGGGAGGTAGATACAGAGATTCCTGCTCAGTCCCAGCACACTGGGTTGAAAGAATCCTGTCTGGGTTTATTACAGCCCATGTGTGCATACAGTGTGGGCTTCAACAGACAGAAAACCATATTGCCTGAGGAGATTTATGAATTAAATTAAATGAAATTTGACTAAATTAAAAAACAGGAAGTCATTGCATAATGGAGACTTTGAACTTTGGGTTACATATCCTTTGTATATAAGTTTTTTTAATTTTTTTTCTATGGGAATATTCTAGTTTTCAAAAACAGGTCAAATATTAAACCTTGAAATGAGAGTCAATGAATCAAAATACCATGAATAAAGGAGACCAAAGCAGGATAGTAATCACCTCAGACAGGGCCCTTGTAACCTTGCTGGTGTGAGTCAGCTGGTCAAAGAAGAGTGAGACTGACTGCTGCTATTCTGTGGTTTAACAAAGAAGTGAAAAAGCACGACTGAGAGCTGAAAGAGAAAAGATGTTCCCACTTACACATCAAAGCGCAGGTTCTGCTTCTCTTCAAAGAAGAAATCAAGGACAAACTTCCTCACAAAGTCGGGGTTCAGCGTGTTATCGATCACCTCCGTCCGACCAAACTGGAGAAAAGAAGCAACACGACAGAGAGGAGGAGAGAGTCAACTCCAAGGAGATCAATCTGGTTTTACGCTGGGAGTGAAATGATCAAACACTTTGGATTTGTTCTTCTTAGCTGCACAAGCTCTCATTAGAATGAATGCAGTAGAGAGTGTGAAGCAAAAACAACAAATAAAGATGACAATTTTCCAATCCAACTCTTCATGTTCATTGCAAATACTGATGGTGCAGTATCTCAGTTTATATATCTTCCTGCAATTAATGTCAACAAATAAATGTATCCCCTGTCCGACATTCAAGCTACAGCTTCACCGTCTCACTGTGGGAAACAATGATGGATGTAAAGTGCAGTTCAGCTCTTGTTAAGTATGACACACAAGCACACAGCGGCGGTATAGTTTCTCCTAGAATAGATCTGCATGACCAATGGACAATGGTTTTACACAAACAGCTTTGTGACACAATGTTATAAGCTGTATTACCGTATTCTTCTGATCATGTTTTCCTGAGAAATCTCCTTTGAAAAATTGGGTCGTCTTATTTTCAGGGACTAGGCTTTAAACAGCTGCACTACCTTCTCTCTCCCTCTCTCTCTTCACTCCAAAAACCCCCCCTACAGTGATAGACAACATAAAAAAATGAAGAGAGCTGGGCCTGGGGGTGCTAACCTTTTTTTTTTCCTGCATTTCTGGTTTTCATTTTGCATTATTTTTCCAAACTGTCTTCTATACGGCACTTGCTCATATCTGTCCGAGTGTGCACACTCACATGTTGGTATCAGGGGCTGTAAGGTAGATTATTCGAAAATGTCTTGTCTGTGTGCATCAGGGGTGGAACTCTGCTGTGCGTGATTCAGAGTACAGGAGAGAATTGTGAATGCGCGACCACATAGAGACAGGAACTACGTCCTGTCATGCAAATAAGGTAAATAACACAAGGCTATGTAGTCTTTTAAGTAAAAGCACTAATTATTACACAATTATTTAAAAAAAATCTGTCAGTCTTGTTTTACCATATTTTTTTCCTCTATTGTGATACGAGCTACAGTGTGATGTGGCACCATGCTATAAGCAATACCCAGCCTAACTTCATCTTGTATTAATCAATGTTTTATTACAATATTCAAAGAAAATGGACTTTGTGATAAAACAAGATATTATCATGAAATGGTCTTCTATTTTCTTTTTTTTTTTTTTTTTTTTACAAAAATCTGTCTTAAAAATAGGAAATGCAACATGATGAAAAATGATGCGATGCAACATGTTACAATACAATTCCACAAGATACACAAAGATAAAGGTCAACACATTAAACTACAAAACAAACCCATATGCAAAACCATGAAACTGTTTATGATGTAATAAACGGTGTGTTAAGGTATGGTTCAGAACTAAGTTATGGAGCATGAATAGTGACTGTGACAAGGAAACATTACATTACTTTCTATTTTGGTGTCACCTTTGGAAGCCAAGCAGTGATTTGGTAACACTTCCTGTCACACTGTGCTAAACGTAAAGAGCTCTTTCTCACATAAGTGACTCCCTCGTTGATTGTTCCCCCCATTGTGAGCTAAATCCTCCCCATACATGAACGCTGTCAGGTAGGTGACAGTGATGAGGTATTGATTGGACAAATACCTACAGCCCCCCCACCCGAGGCCCTGCTCTCTTCTGTCAGTCAAACTCAGCTGAGACAAGAAGATCTCCTCCATCAGGCACTAATCTCTGTGGCAGAATGACAGACTGCGCCTAATTAGATATGACTTTAGAGGTAAAGTCAAAACCACATCAATTTTTTTTTTTCCTCTGAGTCCTGTCTTACAGCTTTGTGATAAAAAAAAAAAAAAACTATTGAGTTGAACTGACTGGATCTTTGAAAATAGTAAGTTTTAATCATGAGAATGTTTTGTTGTCATTTTCTCATCTTAGACCAAAATTATCCAATGTGCAGTGTTTGCACGTCTTAAATCACATCTTGTTAATAGATGAAAATAGCTTGAGGAAAGTAGTTGTGGTGAAAATGGAAATAAAGATTTCTTCTGAAATGCTCTGTGAATGATTTCCAACCCAATCAAGATCAACAAATTGGCAGCTCAAGCTCAACACACTTAATCAATAAAAGAAAAAATAGAGACTTGGGACACTCAGAGAATTAAGACCTCATTAATGCAATTTGCTGGAGTGACTCAAAGGAGCTTCAGAAATGACTTGTTTTTCTTCTCTCTCTCTCTCTCTTGGCTTTATTTACGACTTAGGCCCCATTCACACAACATTGTTTCACAGCGTTTCACTCTGAAACACATGAAAATGCAATGAAAAAAATCTGCGTCTGCACAGATACGCTGAGGGACTGAAAACAATGTAGTAGGCATGCCAGGCCTGTAGGTGGTGTTATAACTGTAGAAGCCGTATACGTGACAACTGCATAGAAGCTAAAGAAGATGTGAGCTAGTCGTCTGGAGTATGTATTAAAAACTTCTTCTCTTGTAGCAGAAATAGTGCAATAAGTGCATGTTTTGGTAGAAGGCAGTGAGTAGATTCAGCAGCAGAAGAAGGAAACAGTAGGTTGTTGTTTGGTTTGTGCCTGGCACAGTTAAGCTTTGTTGCGCACGCGCAGGGCTGAGCATGACGTCAGCGTATCCAAGATTTCCCCGGCGCAGTGTTGTTAACTCTGTTAACACAGAGACGGTGAATACAGGGTTTTGGAAAAGTTCCACTCTGGACTGCGTTTTCAAAAAAACTTTTGTTTCACTCGAAAACAGTACTCGTATAAACGGGGTCCCAGATATCTCTGTGACTTACAAGTTGTTGAATACACAGTCAATCCAAAAGAGGGAAAGATGAATTGAAAGGAGTAAAGTTCTTAATCATTTTAAAGAGAGGTGATTCGGATCAAATAATACAAACTTATACCTTCAAATGGGCAGCAGTGTTTAGTGCTACCTGGAGTTGTACTGTACAAAAAGTTGCCTCCAATTGTCTGATCCAAATTCAAATAACCCATATCACACAAATTAACATGCAGCAATACAAGTACATGCACACACACTACTGTAAAATGGGTACAGTTTAGGTGTATTCTGAATTTTCCCTCCAATAGCCTTGAAGAACATCCAGAACTTTCTGTGAGTAGTGTAAAATACCGCTTCCTGTCGCAATGTATCTTCTCTGGGGAGGCCCTAGAGTAGAAGGTGCTGTCTTGACAGAAAACAAAAGAGCCCCTCGCTGACAACTCTGCTCTGCCGAGCCTCCAGTTAGAGCCCTCTGTCTCATTTTTACTTTTTAACAGCTCTCCCTGGTTTCACAGCAGCAGAGCCTGGATTTATGGGGCTGGATTCATGTGGCTGGAGGGGGCAGACTTCTTGGCTCACTATTGCATCACGATCTTTGATCCTGCAGTGACAGCAGCATACTGGAAGTCCATACTGTCTCCTTTCAATAAGAATGTAGAAAAAGGACTCGCAGGAGGGACATTTTTCTGATGTGGTTCCAAAAGGCTGTCATTTCTTTTTTCCCTTTGGCTTTTGTTTCAGGTTGTTTGTTTGTTAGTTTGCAACTTTGGCAAAGAACAGAGGAACACAAGAGACATGCATCAACTCTATGAGGAAAAACAAATATAGCTCTGATATTATGCTGCATCCTGATTTGAACTGCATGAAAATACACTCAAGTCCCCAAAAGTATAACCAATAATATCTTCTACATAAAACATAACAGCAAAGAAAATTACACTCCACTTTTTTTTTGCAGACTCATAATGTCTGTTGATTTTTTTTGCTCCTTTAAAGCTGTTCTTGTTTCTCGCCAAGCTCCAACCCCTCGCCTCCCTCTTGGACTCTGATTTTTCAAAGAGAGAATAAGAAATACAAACTTCCCATGAGGGGGAAGCTTTCTGTTTTTCATGCCAATAACAGTTTTCACACATACTGTCATGGATGGTTTCAGCACATTCCCCCAATTTAGAGCTCACAGCTCCCCTGAAGCATGTCTCTGGACTTAGAGATAAAACTTGACCACCCAAAGGAAAATCCAGGGTAAGAAATGGAAAGCCAGCACCTTTTTTTTCATGTGTTAATAACTTCTTCTCTGTGACATCCACTCTGTGCAGCCTGTAGGATTTCTCCAGGGAAAAACGGACACTATGTGAGAACCAGGGTCCTTCTTTGAGACTGGTACATACAGTAAGTTTTGATCTCTGCCAATAAAGTGGATTTCTTTCAGCAAGAGATGATCCAATCTTACACGAATCTGTTCAGGAGTGAAGGGCGGGAATTGCCGAGGGTGGTGTATGAAACATTGTCCTTGGAGAATACATATTTCAGGATATTCAGTGCCAACTTAACATATTTTTCACTATGTATTTAGTAGTCTGACCCATTAATGAGATAATACAAATGTCTTTGAGGGACTTCTTTCTTTTTCTTTTTCTGGAGATTAATACATATTCTGTGAATGTGATTCTGAGCCGTCCTGTGGGAAATCACAAAGTGCTGCAGCAGTCATGTTGTAGAGGGCAAGGAATTAACAAACCTCCTGGAGCAGAAATGGAGACATGGCTTTATGGAGTACGAGGTTGCACATTTATCTGATGAGCAAATCTACGACCTTCACGTCTTGTGACTTAATTTCAAGATTTATAGTTAATCTCTGTCTGTTAAATCCAATCACTGATACACAAACATGCTCCAGTTATTGAACAGGCTTAAATTCCCAGCTAACAGGTATTAAACTGCACAAAGATGACTTCTGGTGGTCAGTTAGTTATAATACTTTTGATTTCAACATTTATCAAAGAGCTCAATACCTATCTGTAATCCAGGCCATTCTTCCCACTGCTTTTGCCATCAAGTATCTGGTCACCTGGAAATTGTCATGATGTATTTGAAAGTGAAAACAGATTGGATCTTCCTGTAACACTTTCTTCAAAACCACTTTTTACTAGAAACAACACAATAAGGTTATGTATTTATCAGCAGTTACGTACACAACTATCTGAACAGGACAGTAAACTTTGTAAGTGTGTACCATAGTGTAGTAGCCAGCTACTCACAGCCTGGTGCTCTGAGACATGTCTATAACATGCAACATTAGTGAATCCTAGTTTTGTCTTACCAGTGCTCATCTACCAAGTGGAGCAAATGTGACGTCGCTCTTCATTTTATTGATAGACTTTCAAGTTTGAACAGATCACTATTCACAGATTACTGCTGCATGTGGGTTGGAGTGAACTTTATCACAAAAGCTTAACCTGTATTTTAGCCCTGAGGTCGTGCTCTATCACTCTCCTGTTAAGCTTTCTCCTTTTCTGCCAGTCAAGCTCTAGTTTCCAGTGTTACTAAATAAATCATAGTAATCATTTTCTGCAGAGAGAACCACAGATCTCTCTTTTAACTGCTGGACTATTCAACCAACTTGGTTTTGTCAAAAAGACTTCAACTACAAATCAATCTGGTCCTAGTTCCTGTTTGTCTTGCACGTGTTTCAGGTCCATGCTTACTCACTCTCATGAGACCTTTTTTAGATTCTTATAATATTTAATCACAGGTTTTAATTACATTCTAATGGCTGTTTTTTCCCAAAAAAATTTTTCTTATGTTTTTGTTTTGTTGTATTTGGTGCTTTTTAGAGATAACATCTAGCTGGGGTCTACAGACAGAAAACTTGTGATTGAATCTGGCACATTAACAGAACTGTTCATTAATATGCCAGATTCAATCAAATTTAAACCAATACATGCAATAACAATAAATATCCTTAGATGGTTGTTTCATCATCAAATGTGTTTTCTTTATGAGGTGCTTGCCTTCCTCTTTTTTGTCAGCACAAATACTTGTATTTAAATTGAAGAGAAGCTGGTGTAACAAAGAGGATTACAGCATTTGTATGCAAAATGCTTTTTTACGGCATCCTCCTACATTGAAATTAAAGGGAGACAGTCCGTTCCTTTTTTTTACTGCATGAAAAATCTTCTTGCTACACTTTTTCACTGAGCAAAACAGAACTTCAGACTTCCTTTTTTGCTAATATATTTCACAATTCTGAAGTATTTTTCAGAAGTCATGTCCGGTTCTGTTGTTGTGACTTGTAAAAGTTGTCACTGCCTGAAAATAGACGATTAATCTGGCTAACTTTTGATAAAGCCATTCCATGAACACACATTTTAAAACACTTTTCAGTGTCACCAAAAATTAAGCTACTTAATGTTGATGTCCTGATCATCCTTAAATCACCAAACTATGGGACCAGTCACTAAATAAAAACTGACTCCATAGATGTGCTGCTTTTGTCCTTGCATGAAGCTAAGTTGCATCAAGTTCAATCAAGGATGATGCAGCACAGAATAAAGGAAGCTTGTAATGAATGAAGGAAAAACTCTCTGTGAGTCTGAGGAACAAAGTGAAACTCGAGGCGTTCTGACACAAGACATCCATTAATTTGTGTGAGAGCATGTGTTTGCATGTTGTATGTGTATGAGCTGGTTTGTAGTGTGAACATGAAAGAGCCAGGCAGCAATAAGCCAATCAGGGTGGTCTCCTCTGTTTGAGTCTGAATCTGTAATGAAGTGTCTGCGAGTTAAGGAGAACATGGTTCGAACGAAAGCTAAACACAGACAGACAGACTGAAGGCGAGCCCGTCCCAGTGGATCAGGGATCCAGAAATGCTCTCACATTGTGGACACAAAATGTCAGTTGAAATGGGGAAAGCATCATTATTATTGTTATTCCCCAGAAGTTGTTGAGAAAGTAGGTTAGCATGGCTGTGTGCCTCCTGGGGGAACAGGTTAGGATGGTAGGCAGGCACTGTCAGAAAAGAGCTAATGAATGAGCGGAGAGAGGCAGCGGTGTCTGAAACACTGTCACCAGTAACTCAGAACAGCAAAACAGTAAATCACTTTTCAGGGCCAGAGCCAGTTCTCTAGAGGCTGAGAGCAGAGCCTAAGCAGACTGCAATTTTTAATACTTAATATCACTTTAAAAAATAATCACACCCACAGAGTGTTAAACAGGCTGCTAATGCCTGTTTTACACTCTGTGACTCTTCCTTGTTTCTTTTTGGTGTTGGGTAAATAATGGCTTGATACAAACAGTAAAAACTGACCAGAGTGCTCAACTCAAAGAGAAAAGACCTGGACACAGTGATGCACGTCTAGACACAGGCGATGAAAATGGACCGTTGATACAAATGATGAAAAAATTGATTAGCAGTAAGCATGAGCCAAGTTTACACCCTATCAGTGCATTAAATCTAATAGTAGTATACCTCACCATTACAGACATTAACAGCAGGAAAATCGCACCTGTTGGGCTGTTTGTTGTTATCGTGCTTCACAGTCAAAGATGACAAATGCAAAGACAGCAGTGTGGCTCTATACCACAAATTTGGATTCAGAAGACAAAATTTTTCTGTTGATATATGATGTAAGGGAATCGAAGTGTCAAACCAGCAGGCTTCACTCTCATCACTTCTGCAAGTTTGCTTGGCTCTTCCCTTTTGTATCTGTGTCCTTACAAGATGTGTGAGGTGAAATGTTTAAAGAGCATATTGCAGGTTAAATACAACTTTGAATAAAATTATAGGAATGATGCTCAAAAGTATTGTTCTGACGGAACTTTTTAAATTAGTGAACCACTGAGTAACATTAACATGAACATGGATGAGACTGTCGCTGCTGTTAATGAAGAGGAAGAGAAATCTGTATTCCTATACATACGAGGGTCCTGAAGAGCAGGCACATGGCAGGATTGGGAGGAATAAAGGGTAATGGAGAGAAATGAGCTATGGTTTGTGAAAAACAGCGAGTCCTGTTGAGTGATCAGCATTAGCTACAGATATGGAGCCTAATGATGTGAACAGATCAGCATATTTAAAGTTCGAGCTCAGACACAGTATCTTAAAAAGTCTGTAGTAAATGTAAGTGTAAACAACTGCTTGTGGAGTTATTAATAGAGTTACTGGGGCATTGCTGCAGTGCTTGTTCCTCAAAGCAGCTTTCATATTGTTTGTTTTATTTTTTTAGTTCTATGCATTTGAAAACACCACAGACATTTACTCCACTGAAGATCTTTAGCCAAACATTCCTTTTCTCTTTTTTTGTTGTCTTTGATGATTGACCAGCTGTTTGATTAGCTATTTGTTTGTGTATATTGTCATTATCATTTCATCTTTATGTGTATAATAAAATATCTATTTCTTTCTAGATTTTCACTGGGTCACACAGTTACCACTCACCATGTGTGATGCTGTCTATGCAAAGGCTAGTTGGCATGCGCAATTTAATTTTGTTGAATGGGAGTTTCCCATGAGGTGCCTCTGGTATATGACCTTATCTGCACCTGCTGTGCTTTCATGGTAAAATTGGTTAAATGAACGATCATTTGAAGTCGTGCATGCAGCTAACACCTCCATCAAATAGAAAGATTAAATATAAAGTTTAACTTGTGAAATAAGAAGTCAATTTTTTTAGATAAGTTCGAATTCTGAGGAAAAAGTCAAAATTCTGACACTTATCTCAAAATTTTGACTTTATACAGGCAAAAAAAAAACTTTACAAAGCTACTTTCTCATTATTTTATTTCTACCTGACAGGAGTGGGCTTCCATACATCATTCATGTTTCCCTTAATGAAAATGTTCACTTCAAACAGAGAAGAAGTGTTTGAAATAAATGTACAGATTATGGAGCTGCTTTGT
This sequence comes from Thalassoma bifasciatum, assembly GCA_008086565.1. NCBI lineage: Eukaryota > Metazoa > Chordata > Actinopteri > Labriformes > Labridae > Thalassoma > Thalassoma bifasciatum. The sequence continues at coordinate 119,615 of RPOG01000688.1, forward strand.
TGTCTTTGAGCATCTTTTTGCAGAATCTCCAAGAGGCCGGGTAGGCATCCTCTTTTGGGTTTTTTTAGAATATAGTCAAAATGTTTAAAGCAAACACCTCATCAGAAGTCTTTTGTGTGTCTGTTTATGATTTCTTTTGTCATCCCTTTTTAGCTCTGCTAGTCTGGAACAGAAATCTGCAGGAGCTTGCATGGTGCCATACGCCAAAGGTCCCATGTTGATTGTCACTTCTGTCCAACCCAAACTGTGGAGCCATGCAGACACACACACACACACACACACACACACACACGCACACAAATATTAAAGCTTTAGGGGTGGAGTTCATGTTTTAGCTGTAAGGCCACAGCAAAGCCACCACATGAAATGATCTCAGGGTGAAAGCAGGTAAAAACAGTGCGGCTTAATGTGGAATTGAGACAGTTTAGAGAAAGTAAAACTCTCACAAACAAAGAAGCAAAACTATTTCTGACATGAACAAAGAGGAGGGAGTGTTTTGGGTAACAAGCCGAGCACAGAAAGAGATGAGAGGTAGAGTGGGAGATTGGTTTCATATAATGGGATATGAGTCGCTGTCTCCATTCTCTAACACACAAACACACACCCAGACAAAAAGTATCTTTTAATAAGCCCTGCTTTTCGACAGCTTCTCCTTTTGTTGGATAAGTTTCTTCTGCTTTATTTTTCAACTTGAAAAAAAAAATCATGACAGTTTGTTTTGGCAGAGCTGTAATTATTTCCTCCACATAAGAGTGAGAATAAGATTTCTGCTAATTGCATCAAAAAGTGCCGCTAGCTCAATCTGCCAATGTGTTCAGACAGCCCACATACTACAAGCTGGTGACAATACATGTAGCGTGGGGACGCTGCTCCTTTTCCTTTAGCTTGTTGACAGAAAGCTATAGCACCGTCCAAAGAGATGTAAGCGGAGATCGTGGGCAGCTGAGTGGGACCTGGAACCATAAGGAAGAACTCCAACCGAGGCTTCGTTCCAACCTGGCAACACCAGGCCTGAATAAAGCTCCTCTGCTCTTCAATCAGCACAGATTTATAAAAATAAAGAGCAGCCAAAAATACGTTCGCAGCCAAAACACGTGCCTCTTTTGCCACATTAATCAGCAGCAAAAAGGATCTTAAAAGTGTAACTGCAAAAGGAGAAAAGCTTTGGCTGGCTGCTTTGAGATGCAGTGAGGAAAAATAAAGTTTAGCTCCGAGATAAACTTTTATCCTCAGACAGAAGCATAGGAGGGATATTGTGTTTTTTCCCACTCTGATATCTTTGCCTCAAAAATGTATCCTGCACAGTTTTGAATCGGTAAAGGGATTATTGGGTTATCGCTCCCAGCAACCTCATACTTTTTCCTTAACTCAGGCAGGCTTGAAAAGTTTACCCCGATGAGCATTAAAGGAATCTGTGGAAGTCGAGAGCTGTCAATAAAGCTGAGGAGGCAGCAGCTGCTCAGAGTGGAGGGGCTTCACGGGTGGGTTGCCAGTTTAAGTCCTTATGAGTGGACTTATGTCTCCATGGGCAGAAGTAAAGACAGTTGCTGCTGAGGTACCAGTTTGCCCAAGAGCCCTTGTGTTCAGACGTTCATTTCTGATCTCCTCTCTTTCTCTGACATCTCTGTTTTAGTGCAAGTCCAGAAAGTCACATTGATCCATGTGTTGTGATTTCCCCTTTGGTGTAAATAAAGCATGTCTTCTTTCTTCTTCTGTTTTTTCTTCTTCTTACAAGACCAAACCGAGGAGAGTAAAATGGCCAAAAGTGTGTTGCGCTCCTCTTCTCAACACTCACTCAAGGATTTACTCTGCACAATGAGTGAGGTAGTACAGGTCTGTGTGTTTGGAGCAGTTCAAAGCTCTGAAAGTTTTACGATCAAACACTTCAAAATCCTGCTGACACTTGCTTGTTTCTCCCAAATTGCCCACCCAGCTTCACACTCTTATACAGGATTTGTGAAACAGTTCTGCAGTCGGACTTGGAGTAAACATACCAACCGTGTTTTTCCAACATTTCTTCTTTTGCCTCTCTAAGGATATGTTCTTAATAACACTGTCCTAAATTTTAAATCACCTGTTGAAAATCATTTACATTTCTCTGTGCATCGCTCTCTTCATTTGCAACTTTTTAAATGTTTTTGTTCATTTACATTTAGCCTTTGACTGTTTTTAGTCATTGTTTGTTGAACATCTTCAAAGGGAATGTAGAAACTGTCTTCATCCTACTGAGAAGACTGGAGTCAAATTTCTCCAAAAGTAAAGCACAAATATCAGTAACAAACAAAATCACCAGATCTGAAGCACCTGCAGGTACAAATAAAGTGATATACTGTATCAGATATACATGTAAAATTAACAAATTCAGAAAAAGTAAAGATGGTTTTAGTAATAGTCTGTATAGGCTGTTGTTGTATCACTGTGTTAATATGGTCACAATAATAAAAATAATAATTATTTTAGTGATTGTTTGTTAGAGACTTTTTGAACTTAACTAGTTTTTTGCTTTTGTGTTTATTGTTATTTTAACTTTTTTTAAGGTCCCTTGATCGTGAGTTTGAAACTGAAAACCCTTTGTTTGTTAAGAAATCATGTTATTTTGATTATATATTTATTTTACCTTTAACATTTGTTTCTTTTTTTTAATGTTACTTCCTTTAACCCCTAAAGTGCCAGGGTTATAACAGCAATGAACTCAAAATGTATAGTCCCCACAAAGACTTAGAATCAAATCAAGTTGGCATGGGTATGTAAGAGCGACTAGATAAAAAAGAAGATACGATAATGTCATAATATTATTGCTGTCTTTTTCTGATCATTTTAATTGTATAACTGTTTACTTTAAATAACCCATCTCCGATCTTTTTCAAAGCCCTTTTCAAAAAAAGTATTCATGAACATTTTTTGGTAGTTTCCAATGCTGTTTGTCTTCAATGTTTGTCCTATCATAGAGTTTTTCTCAGACAGGTGGATTGGTCCAAGGTGGACACAAATGACGTTGCATCTTTTTTTTTTCAAAGATTATACAGTTTTGGCAGAAAAGCCGTCACAGAGATTATGAAACAGATTAGAAGTAGCTACACGTCTTCATTGGCTATCATTTTATGAACTCTTCAAATCTGATGAAGTCGCCCCCTTCTGGCCATTAGAAAGAATGCAGTTTTACAGTACTTTGAGCTACGAGTCTATTTAATCAGATGTGGTGAGAATTTCATAAGAAGGTTTGATCTTTTTTCTTTTTCCCACTCTGAGTAATGGGTCTTCTGTAACAGCTCAGTGTTCCTGTAGATTTGTGAAGCTGTCTGTGACATACAGCTGAAATTACACAGATATACTGGAGAGCTATTTCTTCAGAAACTGATCAATGCTGCTCTATGGGTGTAAAAACCATTCTTTTACAGTGTGTGTGTGTGTGTATGTGTGTGCATGAATGTCAAAGTGTGTGTGTGTGTATATATATAGGTCTCCTGACAGCATCCTCTGAGACAGATTGAGGCTCTCTGGGATCTATGTGTGTGTGTCTGGACCCCCACTGAGGTGAGACTGATTCTCTTCGATAACACAGAGCTCAAATTACTGCAAAACAGAGCCTGAGAGGCACTGAGACAGAAAAGAGAGAGAGTGGCAGCCAGAAAAATGAGTTTTCTGTATGTTTGCTCAGCCACGCTGTACCAGGACTGACCTTGCACGGCATCTTGGGTGATTTTCCAACTTATGAATTCCTATATTTGGCTGCTCAGCTTTCACAGAGGGGCTTAGTTTTTATTGCATTCTGTTTGCTATAAAACACTCTGATCGGTGTGACCGTCACAGACATATTGCTCCATGTCTGATTCAACACTCTTTAGCGCTGACCCTTGGAGGAAAGCCTGGGACAGTTTTTCATATTTCAGTTTGTTTGTGTTATAATAAATGTGCCAGGACAGACAAACGCCTCTAAAGTCAGGTTATCTCTGCTTCAGACTTGTGTTTTGAGATGTGCTCCTGTGCCTTTCATCATTACCTTCAATAATACGCAGAGGAACAGTTTTAAATGTAACACCAGGGCTGCTGGTTAAGCTCATTGTGCTATGAAAGGAATCTGACGCAGTATTAGGACTTTGAAGCAGAGTGCAGGAGAGACAGATGCTGTGTGTAACTCTTCTGAGAGGAGGAGAGGCTCAAGACAAGAGGCTTTTTGAGGGCTTCAAACATGTCAGAGGACAGAGCCACCAGGAGAATATCAGAAGAGGTGAGGCTTTGGATTTAAGAGCTGACTAAGAGCAAAGTTTCTAATGAGTCACATAAATATGAGTAGGGTCATGACGGGGTTAACCACACTACTGGTGGAGTGATCGGTAATGAAGTCGATGCTGTCCTCTGTAATGACTTTGCATTTCCCCCTGTTTCTGTTGATAGGGCCTTAACTCACAACCAGAACTGAATGTGGTTTGTCCAGAGCTTTTTCCTCACAACATCATTAAGGCATTTTTATATTTTGATGAATGCCTTATATTTTGTCCCTTTCAACATTTCCCTATTAAAACTCCACAGCATCTTCCTGCTGCAGCTGTGGTGGGAAATGATGCCACTGGACTCTTGGAAGGTAAATTTCACTTCAATTATAAAGTGCATACGGAAAGTATTCTCATGTTACTGCCTCATTAAAAAATGAGTAATTTTTTCCCTCAAAATTCTACACACAACACCTCATAATGACAAACGGCAACAACTGAAATCTCACATGTGCATAAGACTTCACAGCCTTTTTTCAATACTTAGTTGATGCACCTTTGGCTACAATTAAAGCCTCAAGTCTTTTTTGAATATGATGCCTCAAGCTTGGTTCACCGATCTTTGGACAGTTTGGTTCATTCCACTTTGCAGCATCTCTCAGGCTCCATCAGTCTGGGCTCTGGTTGGGCCCCTCAAGAACTTTCACAGCGTTGTCCTGAAGCCACTTCTTCCACAACTTTGGGTCATTGTCTTGCTGAGAGATAAACCATCGTCAAAAGTGCTCTGAAGCAGGTTTTCTTCCACGATGTCTCTGTACTTTGCTGCATTTATCTTTACCTCAGTCCTGAAAAGTCTCCCAGTTCCTGCTGCTGAAAAACATCCCCACAACATGAAGCTGCACCACCATGCTTCACTGTAGAGATAAAAATGATCAGGTGATGAGCAGTGTTGGGTTTTCTCTAAACATGATGCCTGGTATTCATGCCAAAGAGTTCAATTTTTGTCTCATCAGAGCAGAGCAGAGAGTTTTCTTTCTCATGGTCTGAGAGTTCCCCAGGTGCCTTTTAACAAACTTCAGGCGGGCTGCCTTTTACTATAGAGTGGCTTCAGTCTGGACGCTCTACCATACAGGCCTGACTGATCAATTACTGTAGAGATGGTTGTCCTTCTGGAAGGTTCTCTTCTCTTCACAGAGGACCACTGGAGCTCTGATAAAGTCACCATCAGGTTCTTGGTGGCTTCTCTGGCTGAGGCTTCACTAACACGACAACAGTTTCAGAGTGAAAATCAAAAGTATTGTAGCATTTCGGCTTCACATTTAAATGGAAACAGCGTTTTAGCCTAACCAAAATGCAAAATTTTGAAAAAGGCCTACAGAGTGGAAATTTTCTGAATCGCCCAATAACCATTGGCGTGTAAACAGCAAGCCGGAGTTTTCACTTGAAATGCTGACCTCACACTTTGGGCATTACACTCTCATTGTGGCATGGCCATGCGCAAAGAGGGACAATAACATCAACAGGAACAATGGCAGACCACCTTGTTGTGGTGAAACTTCCGACTGCCTTTCAACAAAATGTGCATCTAATGCACCATTTCTGCAATTAGTGGTGAAGCATTCGATATATACAACAGATGATCAGGCTCCAAATTGTTGTCATGCAAACAGGTCCTACAGTTACCTTATCCATCTGTAGGCCGTGTCCTTGTACACAGATTTTTTTCACTGCGTTTTTGGTGCAGCAGGGTGGCATTGTTTTAAATAGTTATTCAAAAAAGTCCAGTTTATGAAAAGCATTTCATTGTGTACATTTGATCACCAAATCAAGATGCCAATCAGATTGTTTTCACTGTGTCAGAAATGAAAATGAATGTCATGAAATGTATGACCAGTAGCAGATTGGCACTGAAATTCTCCGGGATTTAAAGAAGTAAACCATTGCCAAAGCCCCTTGCTCTATCTAAAACCTTTCAATAATCCACTCTTGGCCCATCTGACTCGATGGAGCATGGGCTCAGCTTGCAATCCTTTGTATTATCACTAATGTAATAGTGCAGTCATGGCACCCAGCAGTTGTGATGTATAAGGAGCAGAGCTGGGAAAGAAAAAAGGAAAAAAACACTTGATCTCAGTTTCAACCCTTACTTATGGTCCAGAGCTCTGGGAGAGGATCAAGTGAATGATATTGTGGGCACAATCTAGCGATCTATTTGCGGGGAGCCAAGGGTTAATCCAGGGAAGGATCCCAGACAGCTTCAGGGGGCTTGACGTGGAGCTGCTTCTTGTACAGAGACAGTTCAGCTGAAGAGGAGGCCTCCTGGGTGATGTCCTTCAGGGTGATGATCAACTGAGAGACCCAGAGGTGAAAAGATACCAGGCTGGAGGGTTTACATTTCTCAGCTGGACTCAGATCCTTCAGGAGGAGTCCAACACATTTCTGGGAGACAGGAAATCTTGAGCGTATACCTCAGGAGAAGAGTTTGCATCAGGTCTATAGCCTCCAGGGTGAAATCCTGCCCGAACGAACAGACGCTCACTTGAGTGAAGTGTTTAACATTCGTGTTACCCAACATCTAAGTGGTAATTTGACAATCACTACTTTGCACAGCAGGCTCTGCTGGAACAGCACTTTGATTTCCTGCTTGTGTATAGTTCTGCTGGCAGGTGGCAGAGATTACTGCAGAATAAAATGTTAATATGCGTTTGTTATTAAATCCACCATGGGGAGTTTGAAATCAGAGAAGTCCCCAGCAGTTTATCCTTTTATATTTGACTGAAACGTTGACTGAAGTAAAACATTAGTGGGTATATTTTGATATCATGCTGAAATAAAAGCAAATTACTTTTTAGGAGATCAACTATTAGTCTAATGTGTCTATTAAGTTTTACTTTAAAAAGACTGACAGAAGCCCCTCTAACTTCATATCTAAAAGTTCAGCACAGACGACCAAAGTAACTCCAGATTCAGAAACTTGAAACCAACTCGTACTTAATGTCACTATTTCCATGTGATAATTAAAATAGTTTTTATTGGTGCTGTTTGTGGATCAGACACAGAACACACAGGTTTAACAAATTAGAGCCTGATGAGTCTTTTGTTTCCAAGAATAAAATATAAGCTAACAGCTTTCCATTGCTCTTGAAGTATTAAAAGAATGTGTTAATAAAGGATTGTCATTTCTGAAGACGGTTTCATTAGTATAGCTGTCAACAGACCTTGTAAACCAGAGCTTACAAAGCTTCTAGGGAAAAGAAAACAGACATAGTGCAGCTTCAAGGATATTTCAGGTCGAAGCTAATGAACATCAATATCATAATATGGCAGATAGTCTTGGATGCACAGGATGTAAGGAGTAAAAGACTTAATTTGGGTTGAGGACCATCCTGTGTCTTGACGGGCTGCAAATCCAAACCCCCAACTAAGTGCTGATGAAATGTTTTTAGATATACTTCTTGACTTTTTTGTTCCATAACCCTCAGGATCTTTGAAGAAATTCAAAATAGCTGTTTAACTGTGTCCCACCTCAGATGGCTGTTGAGGCAGTTCTCACAGTAAACCACATTTATTTCAAGTCATTCTCACACTGTTACCTGAAGGTCTGATGAGGGACATCATTACTATGTTAGACCATCTACAACTGTTTGAAGAAAACCTTGTTTTTTGTTGACAATAATGATCTTCTATCTTTCATAAACATCCCGATATGCACCTAAAATCTAAAGACATTTGACTCACCTCTCTCCACTCTTTGGTCCCCAGGCCTTGCACATACAACACCACCACTGAAACACACACAAGAAAGACACTGTTAGAATTACATTTGCATTTTAAAATCAATCCCGCTGAAAATACAAAAGTTGCCATCTGCCTGTATAAGAAATAATAAAATAAAACAAAGAAGCTCTGCAACATGGTCACTAATTCACTTGCAAACTCTTTCTTTATTCATTAAGTTGCACAAGCTGAAATAAGCATTACGGACTCCAAAATGTAGACAGATATACACCACAGCTGGAAAGTTTGTAACACCATTAAGAGTAAATATTCACAAAAATGTTTTCTAAAATTCACATAAAAGTGTGTCTCTGAGAAATGAATTAAAGTATGAGAACAATAGGCTGTACTCCAGTTGTGCCTGTGGGGAATTGTTGATGCTGCAGAAAAATAACAGAAAATTGGAAGAAAATTCAGCCATTTAACTGATTCAGCCACAAAACAGATAATAACTTCAGATAAACGGATAACTTCCCTCCAGGCAGGACGCAGACGTCTTTTTTCAAAACAAAATTACATTTTTTAATGGAGAAAAGTTTTAAGCCTGGGGATTCAACTAAGGTGTTTTTGTATGAGAGAGATTGTGATTTCAATGGGATGTATTTATTTTATCAATTTACGGAAAAATTTCTCTGTTTGTCGAATGTGTTTCTGCCTTTATAATTTGAAGCATAAAACTAACAGAACTGAAAGCTAATGAACTTTTTTTTTTTTTTTATCAGTCATTGAGTCATAGATTTATTCCAATAACCATGTATGATAAACAACTATCATAAATAAAACTATTAGAGGAAAAACCCCTGACTGTTGTAATTAAAACACTTTATTGATCAGGCTCTCTTACCAGTCACCAGGCTGCAATAAATATTTGATTCTGATTGCTTTAAACCCCATAATGATGGAAATTAATTATCAAGAGCAAAGGTAATGCTGAGAACAACCTGATTACATTCCTGATAACAAATCAACCCACAGAGAGGATCCAATGTGCCTTTTTATGACTTCAACTCTTCCTGTTAACAGTGAGAGAAAAATACTCTTCAACAACATAGAGGATGTTTTTAGTGCCACTCTCTATTTATTTAGGGAGCACAAAACTTCAGACTGGAAGTATAAACTGACTGGCTGAGCAGTCACCTGAAGAGAAAAGAAGACGAGAAGGGTATAGCACACACACACACACACTGAAACACTTTCAGAACCACAGCACTGTGTTTCGACTGACGGCTCGTTGGTTTTCCAAACACTCTTAGACTCTTCAGGCCTCTGCTACAGGTTGAAAAGGAACTTCACCTTTTTCAAAAATAGGTCCAGAGAAATCCAAAAAACTCAAACGTAGAAAAAAAAAAGCACAAGCAAACTGAATGCTGTTTGCACTTAGAGAATTCTTTTCTGGTGTCTGTCAGGAAAAAGATGACCCACTCACACTGAGACTGACAGATTACAGAAGTGATGAGTAAGAGATGACATGAAGGGAGTTAAGTTTAGTGATATTAGATTATTCTAGTGTATCTACACCTACACAGATATTTGCTTTCAACTCCTCTTCATCTCCTCTTTCTCATGTTCTGCCCTTCTTCTGTTTGCTCTCCCTGACCTTGACTTTTCTTGTCTGCTTCTTCTCTCTTTCACTCTTTGCTTGTCTTGACTACTTCTTTGATTTTCTTCTTCTATGTTTTCTCTTTTCAAACCTCTCTTTCACTTCTCCTTCTCCTCCCATCCCCACTCCTTCATCCCATTTCCCATCACACTTTCTACTCCACATCCTGCTCCGTCTCTTTCTCTCCACCCTTGCCCTCTTTTCTCCAACCTTTCTTTCCTCTCCTCTGATCTCTCCCTCTCTTCAAAGCAGCAGAGGGAGCCTGGTGTTTCTGCCTCAGTAGGACAGGAGGCCAGTCGACCACGACGACCCAGCCTCTGCTGGGACCTGCACATCCCAATTCTCTCTGCTCCGCTCTTCAAAGGAGAGAGGAAAAAGAAAGAGGGGAGAAAAACAGGGTCAAGCTAAATTAATAAATACCGCAACAGCGAGAAAGAGGCGAGAGGTCGAGAGTTTAGAGACGGTTGGCTAACTGATCCCATTTGGTGGAAAAACAGAAAGTGAAGCACTCATGAGAGCACTGATGGAGTGTGCGTTGCAATGTGTGTGTATATATACATGTGTTACGGCAGGAAGAAGCCTTTAACCATACAATCAGACACACACACACACATGTACTGTGTATGTTCCTTAGATGTTGGAGTGTACTCATCAAACATTTACAAAAGATAGATATATTGATAGATGGAAAGACTATCTTGCACATTGTTTCCCACAATGCACAGCATTCATAGCTGCATTGCTGAACACCTGAGTAGATTATGCAAAAGAGTACAGTGAGGTATGGAGAAAAAAAAGGTATTTGCAAATCACTACCAGACCAGCAGAGGGCAGCCATAGAAGAAACTGGTCTCTTTATGGTTTTGATTTTGCTTTATTGTACTGCAGATGGATTTGTTGACACTTGAAAGGAGATAAGCACATAAGACAAAGCCATTAACAGAGGAAGCCGTTTCTAAAAGCCGCTTTGACTCAAAAAACACTGGACAGCATGAAGAGTGATTTGGCTGAAGAATGAGTGCATTGATAGAGGGCTTTGAGTAGGACACATCCTTCTCAAACAGCTTTAGATTGTCACAAAATACTCATTCGATGAGGAGATTATGGTGTGTATGTAAACTAAACTAGAATGAAAGACTTCTCCTGTGTTTCAGCAGCTGTTGCAAACGTGATATCCACTGACATGTTCAGCTGAAGGTCTCCTGCTGAGAGTCACTCTTTAGATCAGATCATTGGGACAAGCAAAAGAATATTACTCATCCCTCCTCCCAACAGCTTATTTTCTTACTTGTATGTGTGTATCAACGTAGTTACTTAAACATCTGCAGCTAGTCAGCTTTTAGTGTTGTCTGTTTAAAGGGACTGTGAGGACTGTCTGAGTGATCTTGAAAGAGTCTCATATCAAATATATGTCTGATCATAATCTCCAATTCAAAATGAGATTATCAGAGCTAATAAAGATTATTACTTAATGCCAATTCCTAGCCTCCCAATCAGATCGGACTGAACTTGATTGATTAACAGAAAATCAAAGTCTCGATGACAACAGCAAGCTGTCTGACCAAGTGAGAAGAGAGAACTGTGTTTCTCTCTGCTGAAAATAATTTTGGTGATTTATTCAGAAGTAATGGTGGAATGAGGAGCTGGTTTGTCTGACAGAAAAGGGACAGAAGGGCAGAAGAAAGCTAAACAGGAGAGTGATAGAGCATGAGCTAAAGGCTAAAACACACTCTGAGCTGTATGTCCTAATGTTCATTCTAGCCCACATGCAGCTGTTGTAATGCAACCTTAGAGTCTTTCAATAAAATATCGAGAGTGACATTACGATGTCTCTGCTTGGTGAGGTTGCATTTTGTAGATGAGCACTGGTAGGACATAACCAGGATTTCCTAACATTACATGGTACCGATATGTCTCAGAGCACCAGACTGTAGCGCCAAATATAGCCACTAAATATATCATGAACAAAGAAAAGTAGCGTTAAAAAGAAGATTCAATCTCCTTTCACTTTCAAAATAATTACATCATGACAGTTTGCGCCAGTCCTTTGGCGAAAGGAGTCACTGCAATCCACTTCGTATGGATTCTCCTCACCGCCACTTTAAGACAAATCTAGCCTCCACGGTGTTTTATACTGTCAGCACCCAGACTCATGAGACTGTAAATGTTATTCAGGTTGTAATCATAACGTGTGCACGTCACTTTACAAAACTTTTCTTATCATTATTAAATAAGTGTGCTCTGCAGATCTACTGGCTTAAAAGATATCAAGAATCTATACATGCATGCAAAGATGACAAGTTAAAATTAAAAGACTCAAAGGTGGATTTTTAAAAAATGACATCACTGATTCAAGCAGAGCAACTATGTACTGAAGATGTTATCTCAAGGCATTTTGCAGGGATACAACTCTATATTTCTCTGCAAAAACTTCAAAGCAGCAGCCTATAGTTTGGGCTTCTTAAAGATTTGTGAGGTAGATTATTGATGTAAGGAGAAACCCATCAGGGGGAGCTTTGCCTGGTCAGCTCGACTCCCCCTAAAGGACAGATGATAACTGGAGTCAGAAATCTAATCTCACAGACATTTTCAGAGATGAAAGCACAGCAGTCCACCAGCTTCTACTGTACATAAAAACACTCACAGCTTTAGCAGCAGGATTTTGTGGGATGCAAAAGAAGCACAGTCAAGCATCACAGTGTCATCTGGGTCACTATCACACAGGGAATAGAAGCAACACTCAGCGGTCCATCTACGTGTGTACATGATTTAAGAAGCAGAGAAGAGGCTGCTCAGTGCGGTTTGAAAGGAAACTAATGTGCATGAAGAGAATCCTCAGAAAAACAGCATTATAGTAGCAGCCATTCTTAATATAAAACCACCACAGGCCTTGGAATAAATATCAGATGTAATAAAGGGTTTCTGGAACACAGTGCTCTTCGGAGGAACCTTCAGATAGGATTGTGACCTTGATTAAATAGAGAGACAGCTTTAGATATTCAAAGAAAGGCTGTTTTTAAAGCATCACAGGCTGTAAAAGAAGTGAACCTGGTCTTTGTGGCGAAAACCATTTGTTTGTGAACACAGCTTCTGAAACCTTGAGCTCGGTATTTTCTCTGCCCCCGTGTTGTTTACAAAATCAGAAGTGACCATTTATGGAAGCAGGGATTTACAGGCTTAACTAGTTCATTAAAAGATGACAGATCAAGGTCCAACTAAGTGGCAGGTAGAAAGGCTCAAATCAGGCCAAGCTTTACTATTTTTCTGCTTTTATGAAACCATTATTAACAAAAGTAAAACAAAAACAAACTTGGCTTTGACCAGTAGCACTGAGTATGTTTTCCACTGAGGGGTTCAACAATATCCAAAATACATACATATACATTATCAAAACAGTGCATCGAGTTGAATTGAATTGCAGTATTTCAGATAATCACACTTGGTTTAATTTGGTAAAAGTTCATCATTCTTTTTTGTATTTAGTCTCACATTGTTTTCCTTTAGTGTGCACATTTTTACTATGTAAGATTATACACATTTCTGTTCACTAATCCTTGTCTCTTTTTGTCTCCTGAGTTACCTGACTGCTGGGGGAGGAGAAAACTTCCTGGTGTGTGCAAAAGGCGTGGCCAAGGGCTCCAGACCCAGAGCCCATTGGGAGACACCAAATGCCAACATGCCATGGGGGGGGATTTCGGATTTCTTAGTTTAGTTTGTATTAGGTTTCACCCAATGTCTGTGTTTTCCCCTGGTGTTGGAATTGGTTTGGCCAAACCACGATATATGTTGCCCCACTGTTTTATTCTGTTAGGTTTGTTTGTGCTTGTGTTGACACTTGGGTTCAGTTTGAGTTGAGTTATGTTAAGTTGACCTCTTTTATAGACCTAGTGATTATAAAGTATGAGTTGACTGTTTGTTTAATTATTTTGCGCAAATAAAATCCCACGTGTAAAAAAAAAAAAAAAAAAAAAAAAAAAGCCTTACTGCTTGGTCCCTGACAGCTCTTTATATGCATTTGCCTCAGAGAATGAAAATATTTTGGGAAAATGTGCTCCAAGATGCAGCTCCAGCACCTTCAAATTTAATTCTTCCATTCTGCAGCATTTATTTCTGTAATGTCAATGCATTCCCACTCCTTCATCAATCAGGGCTAACTTTTAGTATTCCCTATGTTGTGTATTACAGACCTAAAAGGCACCCTTCTGCCTTTGTGTGTGTAAAATAGTCCAGGGGACAGAAGATAAAAAGGTTCAGTTTGGTTTAAGGAGATGGCTTGGTCACAACAGACTTCAATGAGAAATCAATTGCAAGTTACAGATTTGAGCCATGCAAAGGTTTTTTCTTAACTTTAACCAAGTAAGGATTTGTTCATGGGTCCCATGAACAGGTCTTAACTTTTAATCAGCAGTGTATATTGTTTCCACATATTTGGTTTAACACATAATGTCCATTGACAAAACTGAAATATAGATAGGCATTATTGGAGTTTTGAATGTCTGCAACATTTGCAGTTGAGAAAGCATTTTAGTGACTAAATAATTAAACAAGGGCAATAAGACATGTTCATTTACGCTACATTAATCATGAATACCTTCATAAATTGAGAGCATTACATAATTCAAGCTGTTAATGGTCAAACGCTGTACAAAATCGATGGACTAAGTGTAGATTTAACGGCATGATAAAGAACATTAAACCACTTTTCAAGTATAGCTCCTGATGAATTTTACATGTGTATTATATTAACCTCAACAAGCTGCTCTATTTTACATGTTGTTAGGTAAGTGAGATCTTGCCTTTTGTTTCAAATCCCCCCAACTACCAGACCGGTGAGGAAAACTATTCTCTATCATCTCTCGTGCTACAGCAAAAGCCAAGCACTGAGGTAAAGGATAGCTGGGTCATGATGGAACCTCTTCTATTATTTTGCGCTTAAGTCCAGATTTTTGAGCTCATGCTATTAAGCAAACAATGTGAGCGGTACATTAAATGGGTCCAAAGTTTGAACAATTTTCAGAATCTGCTTCATTTGCCTCATTTACTTCATTCACAGAGCCGTGTGAAGTTGCATGTACTCAAATTATATTGTTGAGTTATGTACTTTGGGGGATTTTGAAGTATTCTGACGTATTGATATGTTGCTCAAGTTGCTTCATCAGCCATATTTTTGCTAATTATGTTACATAATCTTTTATATTTGCTCGCAAAAATTCTCAGGATAATGAAGTGTTTCAAGTTAATTCCTGAAAAAGCGATCAACATGAGCCAAATATGTCAAAATACATAGTTTGTTCTGTTGGACTCAATTCTATTACAGACTTGAGGGTCTTCTCGTAAAAAACAACCTTATATTCTAGTCATACGATATTCCATCCATCCATCCATTTCCTCTGCTTATTCGGGTTATGGGGGCAGCGATATGATATTGAGCCGTAAATTATGAATGAAGAACCAATGATCTTTTTTTATGCAGGTCAGACCTTACACAACCCCTGACACACATTCACTTATCGTCCGTCATCCTGTGAAGGGTCAATACAGAATGTTTTGCGTCCATCGACTCCATCGTCTTATCTACAGGCGAGGATCCACCTCGTGAGCGGGGTCAGTCATTTATCAGAGGCTGTCAGTGCTGCGTGACATTATCCGCACATATCGACCCCGCCCTGTTGTGGCCGGACGCCCGGTTCAGAAAGAGGCCTCTGACCAGGGACATGAAAGAGCTGAGGGGGCATCGTGGTCGCAGCCAGTCCAGCCTCCAGCTTTTCCCCGGTGGGGAGGAAGGGTTTGAAGTTCAGGACCCCTCTGACACAATCATTATCCTGCATCATGGTTCTCCACCTCCACCCACCTCCGCCCACCTCTAAAGACTAATCTATGAGACAGGTCGATAAAGTACCCCCAGTCTGCTACCTGACAGTGTGTGTGTCTGCGCACAAATGCACGTGTGTGTGTATGAGTGTGTTAAAGCCTACTGACCCTACCTAGCTTTGGCAAACAGAAAAAAAAAATCTATCTTCAGTTTTGTTTCTTTGTTTTCCTCTGTGTGATATGAATAATATTTCAAATCCCCCTGTTTGTATAGAAGGTTATTAAATATAAATCATGACTACACATTTTCTCCGACATTTTTCAACTTGATAAGTACAAAACACAGACACAATGATACGCATAGATATTGCTCATCTTGAAATCTGTCTAAAAGGATGTACTGTGAACCAGATCAGTGTCAGAAACTCATTATGTTTGCAGAATGAGATGATGTTCATGAAAGTCTATGAGCAGAGTGAAGGATATAAAAGATCTGTAATTCTTTCTAATAGACAGAGAGAAAATCGCCTTCACTCTTAAAAGTGTCATATTATTAAAACCCACTGAAAACCAGACAATTCTTCTTCATTTTAGATTATTTTGGTCACCTTTATGTTACATTATAACGCTCTTGTTCGTATGCTTTAAGGAGTTAAAAACCTGTTTGTGATCAAGAAAAGGTCAATTCTCGCTTCAGAGACCAAGAAGACAACAACATTGTGTTCTTTTTAAGCAGGGTTGTGTGAAGCATTTGCAATGTTCGAACCACATGGGGCGCCAAAGATCATCTGACAACAACTGCAGATAGATTGAATTAAACATTAAACAACATTATAAACATTGAGTTTTCATAGTTTTCAGTCCTTATTGTGTAAGAATGTGTCATCAACAGAGCCCTCATCATCTAATCAGGTCAAGAAGAGATCCTGAGTTACTATGTCATGTATTTGTGCAAACTGTGAGCCCCTGCACACCAGCTGAGAGAGCTGCTCGCTGTCTCTGTAACGACACTGTTCCATCAAACTATTGGAATCAGACAATACTGCACCATCTCAATTTACAGACTTTCTTTAACTTCAAGGAATTCAATCAGAGGGCGAAAAACGCTGAATGGAAATGGATCCTGAAATTAAGTTTTGGCATTTTCTTCTTATTTTTTGTGTTTATTATCAGGCCTTTTGTACATGTATCAGTCACGCCAACACTTAAACCTTTCAGCTTCTGATGCATCCGAACCAAAACATTTGCACAAGTGCACTTTGAACAACTAGTTTTTTTCTAAAAGGTTTGCACAATCTCTGCAAAAAAAAAATTCGACCTGTGATGTTCCTCTTTCAGCCAATGTGTGTTTATTATGGAAACTGTACTCGGGCTTTTAAGGGAGCCAACAAATACACACAGGGTGCAGAACAGATGAATAAAAGAAAAGCACAGAAAAACAGAGTACATTTTGTCCAAAAATGTCAAAAAGAAGATCATCCTTGATCATAAAACCTCTTCTGAGGTTTCTGAATGATTTTGAAAAAAAAAAAAAAAGTATCTGAATGAGCAACTTTCATGTGAAAAATAGTAATAGTGGATGTGATGAATGAAGCCCTCTCTATCTGGTTTTTACTTCCTCTACTTTATTGTATGTGTGGATTGAGGCTTATACTGACAATAATAATAATATTTTACATGTAAATAGCATCTTTCAAGGAACCCAAGGCCGTTTTATAATGGTGAAAAAAGACGATGTATTGAATTGTGTGGTGCCTTTTTAGAACAGTGTACCAAGTCATATTCTTATTCAATGGGCATAATTTAATGTTTATAATATGCAATTTAAAGTGTGTGCATCATGCAGAGCTTCTGTGCTTTTTTAGAGCCATGTACCAAGTCATTTTGAACAATGTGAGCATTAATGAGATTTTTATTCTGTCCTTTGTACTGCACAGTGCACTTAAGCAGCTGAATATTTTTCTCCACTACTTTCAGTTTCAGTTTTTTTCCCATGATGAGGAGCAACCATCCTTGGTTTGT
The DNA here is from genome assembly GCA_008086565.1 of Thalassoma bifasciatum. Classification (NCBI taxonomy): domain Eukaryota; kingdom Metazoa; phylum Chordata; class Actinopteri; order Labriformes; family Labridae; genus Thalassoma; species Thalassoma bifasciatum. Next base: position 137,036 of record RPOG01000688.1, read on the forward strand.
GACCCTGAGGAACTCTTGAAGATAGAGAGGACATAGGATGGGATGGAGGTTCTGATGATGCAGTCAGAGCCCTTTGTTTTTCTTTTTTTTTTCACTAAATAAGACTCATAAATGTTATTTTACATTTGTTTTATATTGTACATATTTTAAGTATTTCCTTTAAAATTTGTTTATTTTTGTGTTTAATTGCTGTGTTCTTTTTCTTCACTTCACCTGTAAAAGCCAAATAAGTTTTTGTGTCTTTCTTTATTTTTAACTGTTTTACTCTCATATGAAATGCAATAAATTGTAAAAAGTTAACCAGAAATTGAATGTTCTGACTCAAATATTCCAGAAAAATGGCCAAAGCACTTACTCACATGACATTTTCTGCCTTTTTCATGGTCAAAAGAAGCTTTAAAAAAAAGTACCAGCAGTCAAAAGCTCTTTTTCCAGATCTAGGTGAAACATCTGATCAAACAAAGTTCCCCCCTGCTGTAAATGTTTCTGCCCGATTATGCTCTCAAAGCACCATAGAAGCAAATTTGCTATGTTTCACCAATTACAACCAATTTTTACCACTGCTTCACTCCGTTTCCCTGTTTTTTTCATTGGCTTCTGACACAACCCATGGTCATTTAAACACATCACTGAAATTATATAACCCTATAACCACTGAGTCATATGGAGGAAACTAACATTTGTTGGTCATGATTTCAGGGATCTCTAGTTGAGCTGCACTGTGACCAAAATGCATAAAATGTCAGAGTAAGAGACAAAGGTCATGTTGACTCCAACATCAGAGACTTAAACAGATGATCAGTACTCTGCAGGTGAAGGAACATGCATGTTTTGCATGTTTACAGTGGTTTTCTCCCACCAAAATGAAGCATTGGAAAGTGTCTGACTTACACCAACATCAGTGTCTGGGTCGGTGTTTCCTAAAAGTGTCTGACTTCTGTAGTTGAGTCAGCTTCCCTGCAGGTTTCTCAGTAATGGGAAACCAGACTCATATATATATCCTGAGGGTCGTACACTGACTACAAAAAAGTGCTTCAAAGAAAAAAAAACACTGAAAGAAAAAAGAAACTAATTCTTTGTTCCAGGTAAGCTTGAGGTTTTAAAAGAGTCAAAAACAGTGTCCCCATTCAGGGCTGCATAAAGTGCAGTGTTGCATCCAAGGTCCCCCCATTTAACTTTTCCACATCCTTCCTGCATTTGACAAAGTTTTTTAAGATCTGAGTGAAAATCTGAGTTTTTTCTTGAACCATATAACTACACAGGGATGAACATAAAGAATTTGTATGATATCTGATATAAAAGCTATCAAGCACAATGTAAATACTTTTTTTCAGTTTATCCTCTTAAGACCCGAGTATTTGTCTGCTGGGATTTTATTTTATTTCTCCTTGCTATTTTGGATCAGTAAGACCTAATAAGTATAAAAACTAAATTTGGTCTTTATACAGGAAGTTATGTTTTTAGTGTTATAAGTGTTTCTGTTCATAACTACACTTTTTTTCTCACTGAAATGGGTGTAAAGTTGTGATTTCACTAAATAATGAGGTGGGGAGTATCCCTAAATGTGGCCAATAGATTGGAGTTTTAAAAAATGAAGTTTCATGGGTCTGAGAGGCAGCAATATAATGGACACATGTGGAGGCCAGGTCTTAAGAGGTTAAATAAAGTTTGATTTTAGATCAAAAAGACACCTTCAAAACTTGCTTTTTTCTGCCTTGACCCATTAATGAGACCTGTCTAAATTTCCACCCATGAGTTTTTCTGATCTTTAAGTCTCTTGTGCTTTAAATCTATCAAACAAACATGCCTCTGTAGCTCTGACTGTGGTGTAATAGAACACAGAGCAGCTCGTCCTCGGGAGGATTGAAAGTTACACAGCACCTGCTGCAAACCTGATTTGTTTTGACTCCACTTTTTGAGATATAAAGCAACATGAGCTCACTGGGGGTTTGTTGGGTTGTATTGTACAACAAACGTTCAAAGAGAAGTTTTTTTTTCTTTCGGTGACATTTCTGTTTGAGCTCTGACACCGAGATCTGAGCTCCTTTTATCCGAGGTACAAAGAAACGCAGCCGCTGTGGAAGACGGGACCCGAGCAGCACACAAACACACACTTACTATCAAACAGCAACATAGAAAACATTAACACATCAGTGCACTGTGACACAGCACATACACGGGACAAAATAACATGTGAACTCATGATATTCAGTTGTTGTTTTTTGCTTGTTTTTTTGTTTTGTTTTTTTGTTTTGTTTTGTTTTGTTTTGAACTTTTTTTCTTTTGCCTGTCAAGAATCTAACCTGTGATGATTCCAAATTTCTGTTTAGCTTCTTTGTGTTTCATCCACCATGTGGCTGCTCCGTCTGAAGGTAACATTAACTCTAAACCTGTCAGCTCTTTGAATATCATTGCAACACTTCTCTTCTAGTTTTGTTTTTAACTACTTGGATCCAAAGCTGGTGCTCCTTGTTGGCTTCGGTAATGCCATGTTTGCCATCATCCTTGAATCACTGCTTAAAAATGTGTTTGTAAAAGTAAAAACAGTGGGGGTTCGAGTCCTGACCCCGACAAACTTCAGACGCTTACAACATGAAGGCCAGTATTACAATAATATTAAAACACGTTAAAACATGATCACAAGGGATAATCTTCGGGGCCAAAATAGTGTCCTAAACCTTAAAACAAGCTCTTCAACAAACAGATGGTTGTTGGGCTTATTTAATGTACTAACATGTTGCATGTTTCAAATACTCAACCATCAGCCATTTTTATAAAGAGCACCCTGAAAAACTGAAGTATCCGGGCATTAAACTTTGCCACATTGCCTGAAACAGTTACAGTGGATAGTTACAGTGGGTTACATTACAACAGTTGGGAGGTAAACACCGTCGTCTCATAGTGAGGGGGCAGGAGCGTTTCTGTGTGGAGTAACATGTTGTCCCAGTGCGTATGTGGGATCTATCAGGAGTCTACAGCCTCCTTAAAAAAATCATCAAACCACCCAAGGTCAGGTGTTTGCTACCACTGCCTTAAATGACTACAAGAAACACTTTTTATGTCTCTGTGATGGTTAATTCATCTGGATTTGTGAGCTCTTTAATCAAAATTAATGATGTAATTCTAAAACAAAGTAATAGTTGTCATCCATGAATTCACACATACACTAGGTGTTACAGATGGGGCCTGGTAGTCTGCAGGTTACCCATCATTCAGAGCACCTGTCCTCATCACACCCGGCCTGTGCTCATCAGCCAGACTAAATTTAAAAAGGGGGTTTCCTCCCCTCACTAAATGTGTGTCACATGGACGACCAACACCTGCAGTTGGTTAGTTAGTGTATGTGTGAGTTTTTGGAGAGTTATGTGAGTGTATGGGGGGGGAAGAAAGGGTGTCCAGAGTTTTGTTTAAGGAGTTTGAATCTCAGAAGAGATCATTTTTGTTCTTGTCTTTTCCACACCAGGTGGACTTGGAGTTCTGTTTTGAGGCCTATTTTTAAGTTAGTCTACTTTTCTGGTAGAATCAGTGGGTAGATGTGGAGATTTAAAACCTCCACTCCACCTTTTCGAACCCAGAGGCTATTTTTGCGTTCTTCTTTATGTTGGTGTGGGTTTGTCTTTGTTCGTTTCCTTGCGTTTGATCACTGTCATTCACATTAAACCTTGCAGAAACGTACCAGTAGTATTACTTCTAGACTTCTAGGATGAAAAAAAATTAAGTCATTTCAGTGAGAGAGATTAAAATAAAACATCAAAAGAAACAAACCGCCACAAAAACTGCTTTACATCAAAGCCCCAATCCTTTTTTCCATTTTGAATGTTTTTTTTACAGAAAGAAATTGGCAAAGAGAATATGAAATATTTTTAGCTACAACATTGCTGTTCAGGGAGTGAAACACTCACAGCTCAGCGCTTTACTGTTCCTCTTTAAATACCCTATTTTTGCCAACCAAGAATATATCGTGCATGGGGAAACTTAACCAGAAAAAAATCACAGGACTTTCTTTAAGGGAGTAGTTTGAGAGGCACTGATAAAAATTAAAATAGATTAAAAACACTTGTTTGGCTCCTTTACAGTTCTGGGAATACAAACAAAAAGTTGACACGAATGAAAGTTGAACCATTCTGAAGAAAATACAAAGACAAACTCAGGTTATTCTGCACAAAAAAATCTCTACTTCCCAACATCAGCTGTAGCCCTTTCTTGACAGCAGTGTAATTAATTTTCTGTCATCGCCTGTCACTGAAAATACTGATAGGTCTTTCTCTTTGTCATCCCCCCCTTTTCCTTTTTTTCCTTTCTCAATCTCTGTGATCTTTGGCTTTAACTGAAGAGTTAATCACAGCTACTCTGTCTCCCACTTCTCATTGCTGCCTGTACCCTGTGTGTGCGTGTGTGTGTGTGTGTGTGTGTGTGTGTGTGTGTGTGTGTGTGTGTGTGTGCCATGACCTGCAGCAATCATTAAGTGTCACCGATTATTTGCCCTAATTGGAAAAAGACTTGACTTAAAGTCTATCAGTTGACCCCTGGGACACGGCTTTTCATTCAGCGCTCCTGTCGTATTGAGTCTGTGAACGCTGTGGGAGACAATCACTGTTAGTGCTCACTGAAGCCTGCTGGGCACAGATAAGGTTCATGAAGAAGTGATTTAATAATCACTCCATGAAATTGAACACATTTGGTGTTTGGTGACATAAATTGCATCGGGGAGATAAAATGACCCATGAGTTGAAATAAAAAACATGAGAAGTGATTTTGATTAAGAAAAAGAATAGTAGCACTCACCGGGGTCTGACTTGGAGAAGGTGTCCATGTCTAACAAGTTCCTGAAACAAAAGAAGAGACAGTGTTAGACTCTCAAAGACCTTATGTGTTACAGAGAAAGTGTTTTTCATTAGAGGTCTAGAAACGTTAGGGGGCAGGACCTGCACACTTAACATTTGCAGCGTTTTTATTTCACCCTCTATCCACAACAGGATGACACCCACCTGGGACTGACTTGGCTGAATAACTCTTAAACAATCTTTGTGCCTGATGGTGTGAATGTGTCTCTGTCAGTTCCTGGTGGTAAAAAGTGTTTTTGCAGCGTCTTTTTCAGTGGGGAGCTCCTGTCCCTGATGGCGCTGCAGTGTTTGGAAGGTGGAGGTGTGATCCAAAGAGAGACTTGTTGCTGTTGAACATTGTTTGGGGTAAAATTACAGACCCTTGGGTATTCAGTTTAAGTCTTCAAAGCTGTAGACATGAGAATGGCATTAAATCAAAGAAGTCCTTTAAAAGGGAAGTTTAATGGAGACGCTTCATGACTGGTGTTCAGCGTGCTACTGTTTTCCAGTTTGGGTTTCAATCTGCTCATCTCAAGTATTCATTCTGAAAAGTGCTTCTTTAGGTGAAACAGTTTTCACATTTTCGATGAAGTTTGAGGTGCAAATTAAACAGATGAAGCAGCAAACACTTCCCTTCAAGCTGACATTTAAAACCAAAAACCCCAAAAAGAAGCTCCCATTGAAAGCAGCACAGTCCTTCTTCTCCCTCCTTGAGGCATTTGTTTTTCCTGCAAGAACAGCTTCTCCTTTCCTCTGAGTGATACAGCTCCACACAGACACACACAGCCCTGTGTGTAATTACCTTGGGCTTTTTTTAAAAAATGTGTCTCTGTTTATTTAAATTCAGCTCAACCACCAACAAGACGAGCAAACTGGAAAAATACAAACCAAGGTGCAAACTCTCAGTACATGGCTATAAAATAAAGTTGACACACGCGTAAGAGGCTTTTATGTTTCCTCATTTTGTCGCTGCAGCAAGGGAAATTAATGGCACGCACATACACACACTCTCACACACATCAAATCTCTGCCAGGATTACAACCCAATTTCCTCCCAACAACTTGACACATTAGAGGGAATTGACTGTGGAAACAAACAGTGTTCGGTTAAGAGCCGAGGGGCAGAGAGTGACAGATTGAGACGCCGCTCTCTGGAGGGTCCGTACTGTAGCAGTCAGTCAGGGCGGCGAGGGGCGGCAGTGTGTGCTTCCACGTGTGTTGATACCGGTGTGTTGGTGTTCATGCATAGCTCCTAATATTGCACTCCTCCCCTGCTAATCACCTGTTTTCCAGTTTTCACCTCTTTAGAGACAAATAGTAATGTGAACAAGAATGTTTACAGAGAGTCGTGATGAATACAGAACTTTAAAATGTCTAAAAAAATCCTCTATCGTCTAATACTGGTGTGTCCAACATGATATAAGCACGCTCAGTGACATTTGATGCCAAGAGGTTGTTTGTCCAGGGGAGGAAACACAAAGAACTCCATATAATTTCTCTGTTTTTTCAGTGTCTTTTTACAAACACTAGCTCCCACAAGCCCAAAATCTTCACCTGGAAAATATCAATAACTTGACAGCCTGGCCGGTTATGATGTGAGCTGTGAAAAATGGACCTGTCAGTCTTCAAGTCCAGACGTGTCTGCAACGACAGCACACAGTCACACCTTTTATTGAAGATAATCTCAGAAGAATACAGAGAAAAAGAGGGGGATGTAAAGAAACACAGCACCAAAAGAGAGAGACACTCAGTTTTAGAAGAGAAGTTAAAATCTATTTTTAGTTCAGGCGGAAAACTCTGGCTTAAAAATGAGTGTAAAAGTACTGAAGTTCCTTCTACAGCCACCAGAGGCTGGCTTTGTGAGTTGCATATACACTGCCTGGCCAAAAGAATAAGTCATCACCTGGATTTAACTAAGCAAATGGTTACAAGCCTCTTATTGGATCTGAGCTGGTAACAAGTTTTTTAACCCCTCAAGCAGATGCAGTCAGTAACTTCTCATTTCTTAAACAATCATAGAGAAAGACACATCCTGTGGTTGTAGAAAAGATGTTAGTCTGTTCAAGAAGAGTCAAATCATTGGCTGCATCAAGCAGAGAAAACATCGAAGGAGATTGAAGAATCTACTAAAACTGGGTTAAAAACTGTCCAACGTATTAGGGAAAACTGGATAGATGGTGGGAAAATATCGTCTTTGAGGAAGAAATGTAGTTGGAAAAAAAAATTACTGAATGATCGGTGATCGGTGATCACTTCATCCTTTAGCCAAATCAAATCAAAGAAAAGCAACAGTAAAACTCAGGAGTATATCTACAGTAAGAGTGAGAGCATTTTCATATGCAAGGGAACTCAAGGGATTGGAATTGAACTGCTGTGTAACCTCAAAAAAACACTAATTACCAAGGCTAACAGGTAAAAAAGGCTCGAGTTTGCCAGTTTCTCTGGTTGAAAATATCGTTATGCTGTTTGCAAACTGTTTGTTACGAATGAACAAATCCTATGAGTGAACTACACAGAACTGAATCACTCACAGAAAAGAATCGTTCATCACTCAACTTCTCAACTTGCGCTCTCTTGTCTCTCTCCTTGACCGTAAGAGTCACCCAAGCCCGCCCTCCCTCTTCATGTCTCTTCATGTCTCACTGAACCAACAGAACAGAGTTGGTCTGGAGCCCTTTGTCGCTCAAGCTCGCCCTTACGCATTCCTCCAAAATTTAGGAAAAAGCAAATCCTTTATTTGATATCAGGGTGTTGTGACAATGTATATGCTTTTCACAGCAACTATAAGTATGCAAACTGTAGCTTTATCCCACTAAATTCTCATCTCGTTCACTTATTATTCACTCAGTAAGATCGCGAGCAGAACTAAGTGTCCAGTTGTGTTTAACTTCATTAAATTCTGATTGGCTGGTAGAGCTTCAAGAAACACTGAACAATTTGGTAACCAATCACTTTACTAAACTGAGTCCATTGATTCAGTACACTGAAATTAACTGCTTTTCCCATCAATAGTCAAAAAGTGCATGTTATTGTCATGACTAAAGCAAATGTCATTGCCACAGAAGCCGACATGTCATGTGTTCACAGACTCTTGTTGGTGAATGAACAAGAAAAACTTCAACATGTGAACACCTTTGACCCAATCACACTAACCTGGAGTAAACTCTTGAGGTCTCAAAGATGAACAAGCTTAGCTTAAAACTGGCAGATATGAGTTATTTTTACATGTGGATTCATTTACACTTGCACAGTCAGCACTGTTTGGTTGTATTGAGTTATCAAAATGACCTTGAGTGATGAATAGTGTTGATTTCTGCTATAACTTAGAGAAGTGTAGCATTAAATAGCAAATATCTCTACCTGATGAAACGCAATAATTTAAGATTCAAAGAAAAAAATGTTAAGGCATTTGCTATAAAAAACCTGTACACAGGTGATTTTGCGTGTGTTCATATGTGCCTCAGATTGCTGCCTGGTACATACCGTGTGTGTCTGCAGGGAACTGGAGACATTTCCTGAGGGATTTCCTGCTGATTCTGTCTCCCATTTAATGCTTAATCTTGTCATCTCACATGCCCCTATGTCACTTTTATTTATGACTGCCGACAAGATGCGTGCGTTCACAATCAGAGATATTCTATCAAACAATCTCCTGTAATCATCGGCGGCAACTGGTGAAAGTTTTGAGGTCATAGCCTTGAGGAAATCGAATCGGAACTGACACATCTGCGAAACGAGGCTCATACTTTTGTTGTTTTTGATGAATTCTTTATTGTTTTTCTACTGAGTTTCCTGCATGTCTCTTCTGGTGTGTTGGCGTGTGTATTGAGGGATTTATTAGGGTTGCTTGTTAACAGGAGCTCAACTCCAATATGGGGACAGCTCCCATGCCTATGAAAAACAAGGGGCAATGAACCAGGAGACAGAACAAGCTGCTTTTCTGCAGAAACAACAAAATAATTAGATATACATCCATCTGGGACAGCTGTCTGTCCCCTGGAAAATGACGACGTATGAAAGAGTTTGTTTGGTGCTGCGTTTTTTTTTTTTCCTCATGGCAGAAAAATAACATCTGTGAGATGCTCATTAAGAGAAATTGATTTTTGTTTATTAAGTGGTCTTATACTCCAGACCTTCAGGACATGATGTGGGGGAGTTAGGTCTCCAAACGGAGCCCTTCCCTGCTGGGATTGACATTCTCCCACTGACAAGTCCTGGCTCCCTGCGCTCACTGGCCTACCTGGCATTTCACTCTGAAAGCAGTGGCGACGACAGTTTTTAGCATCAGACCACCTACCACAGAGCACAGACATCAGAGGCTCAATGCACCGCTCAAATACCAAGAGAAAGAGCATCGACATATAGAGAGCATTACAAACCTATCACCCTGATGAGATAGAAACTCAGCTCTGTGACCCCATCGCCGATTATTTATAGTAGTAAAATCCAGGATCCAGCCTTAATGCAAGAGACTGGAGTCTTTTTTTCACCTGTAGCATTTACTGTTTGAAAATGTCATCGTCGTGATGTGAGATCCTGTTTCATAATCTTAACAGTGAGTGAAAAGAAGCAGCAAGCAACTCATGGGCTTTTTCACAGCCCCTGAATGTGGGTTTCATACCTTTACCCTCCTTTTTTTAAGGACTCTCAGGGTGTGGTGACCTCAGCTTTCTGTAAATCATCCCACTTATTTACTCCTGATCAGAATGTTAAGACCAGTTGATAAAGTGAAAACAAATCCCTTTTACACTGATGTGGCTTAAAAAGGTTCTAAGCAGGGTTTCAAAATGCATATGGAGATAATGGGACAGGGACAAAAACCAAATGAGTAAACAATTTATTGAAAACAACAATTAAAGTGGAATAGCCTTCTCATCAGCTGATCAAAAGTTTACAATCACAGCCTTAAAAAGACAAAATCTGCACCAAATTGTGAGTATAACGTCATTTTCTGTCAGGTTTTCATACTGTCATGACCTCCTCATGGCAAAGGCTGAAAATTTTCTCTCTTTGAATATGGTCAGATTGTTGAGCTGCATAAGCAAAGACCTCTCAGAACGCAACACCATCACTGCTGAGATTGGATGCCGTAAAACAGCCATTTTGAATTTCTTCAAAGAGCCTGAGGTTGTGTCACAAAAAAAGTCGCAAAAAAATTCACCAGAGCTGAGCCTGAAGATCTGATTGGCTGTCCATCAAGACACAGGACAGTCCTCGACCCAAACAAAGGCTGTCACTGGTGCCAACTGCAGCCCAATAACCATCAAATGGTGTCTGAGAGAAGAGCTTTAAGAATAAAAACCTCTCCAAAGGCTTTGTCTCCTTCCATTAAATTGCCCATTTGGACTTTGACAGAAAGCAGCAAACATGAGACATGACAGGTGAAAGGAAGTTAGATTCTCTGAGGAGAAAGAAATGACCCTGGACTGTCCTGATGGCGTCCAACATTACGACATGACAAGGAGATCCTACTGAGATGTTTTCTACGTGGCACAGTAGAGGGGGCGCCATCATGATCTGCTTTTTCCCACAATGGAACAATTAGAGCTAATGGTTGTACAGGGGCGCAGACAGCAGCTGGTTATTTGTAGGTGTTGCCGAGGAGTGTCCTTCATGACTGAGGGCCCTGGTCTGTGTGCGAATGACTGGGTTCTTCAACAGGACGACGTATTTCACAGTGGCCTGACGAAGGACTTCTTCTTCCAGAGGAATAATCTCACTCTTTCTTTCTCCCCTTCATTTGAACCACATTGAGAACATTATGGGATGGATGGAGAGCAAAGTTTCTACCAATTGTAGCAACGTTTTCACTTTGCCTTTTGGAAACACTCACATCAAACATGAACAAACAAATGTTTGAAGTGATCAACAAGAATGGTGGAGCTCCTCATTACTGAGTCCTTTTTTCAAACCTTTATTTCTATTTTAAGGGTTTTCAGGGATTTTTGGAGCTGTGGTCTAAAACTGTATGTAAAAAATGCAAATTAGTGCAATTTTTTAGCTGGTCTTAAGATTGGTCTGCTGTATTGTTGAGTCCAAGTTTTTGCACTTTCGAATAGCTCAACTCAACACCATAGAAGGCAATTTCAGTTCATGGACTTCATAAAACAGTGCTCCAGTTTCAGTAACATCAGCCAATGGTTTCAAAAGAAGTGATAAGAAGCCTAAAGATGGCGTTCTGGGGGGTTTTCTGCTTGCCAACAGCTACACTATGACCACCTGTAAGTACAATAAGCTGCACCTGATTACGCAAAACGCCTGCAATTATAGGAAATTTCAGCTCGTATCGAGTTGTAAGGAATGAAAAAATCTTGTGACGGGTTCAAACCGCTTTTGTACTACAAGTATCTTAGCAAGCCTCATGACTCATATCAATTCACTGAAAGGATCGTTATTGTAATCACCATCTTTATACTATTTTAACCACTTTATATGAACAGACCTTTCACATTTGATGTCACTTTGTCCATGTGCTCTGGCCTGGTTGATAAAAGAGACATATTTTGTACTAGATGTCGGTGTTGAATGAATATCTCTCCACAATAAACTGTAATTGAGATATTTAACTGTTATTGTCTTCTTTTGGACAGTGAAGTGTGTAGGACAGTGGTTCCCAACCTTTCCTTACTCAGGGCCCACTTTTAAGTCGCAGAAACGATTGTGGCCCAGCTCTGACCCAATAAGTGCGGAGGCTATATAATGCCTTGAAAAAAGCCCCATTTGCAAAAATGACCCAATATGTTATTTAAAAATGCGATAAAACCCAAAATGTAATGAGTGGTCTATATCATACCTCAATTTGGTTAGTCTCATGTTCTGTGTGTGATACATAATGTTTATGTTCAAAAATTTCCAACAGAAACTGTGTTTCTAGGCTCTCTGATCTATATATCCATCACAGTGCTGGACTAAATCATGTATGAGTGTTTAATAATATGTACACTTCACAGGAGAGTCACAGTCAGTGGACAGATTAACGTCTTCCCTGGATTCTATTCCAATTTATCATCAACTCAACAAGAAAACGTACTCTCAAAGAAAAATCAAAGAGAAAAAAAGGTAAATTTGAGTCATCCCAAAAAGAGGAAACAGGAAATATGTCATGTGGAAGTTGTCACTCATAGTAACAAGCCTAAAAATAATTATCACCTGACTCTGCAGGTCCCCCCAGCTATACGGAGTGTTTTCCTCCCTGTTGCTCAGAGCAACCTTGTTTCCAGAAGCAGCAGGGATCTTTTTCAGTGGAAAGGCTCTGATAAACCCACTGTGCACTCCCTGCCCAGCAACACACAACAGGCAGAGACAGCAGTAAGTTCTCTAATACACCGCAGAACCAGCAGCTGGGGACACAGATCATTTTCTCTGGAGATGTTTAGGATTCAGAATGGGACAAAATTTACCAAACAAGCAGGAACAAAGGATTTAAAAAGGTCTGATGTTTCTTCATTAACAGATTTATTCTGTTTGCTGATGTTTTCAGTGGAGGATCAACAGCTTCTCCTCTCTTCTTTTCTTGCTTCTACTGTTCCCTCTCTATTCATTTCTCCTGTCTGTCTCTTCTCATGTCATCTCTCATTTACCCCTGTCTTCTCTCCTTTACTCTTATCTTTTTTTCTCCCGTTCCTTTCTCTTCTCTCATCTTTTCTCACAAATTAGAAATATCACAGTCTCGAAAACACTGACAGAAACACGCTCAAGACTTGGTTTTCAGTGGAACAGTTCATTATTGATCAGCGAGAGAAAAGAGGAAGGAGATCAGACTCTGACCTGACGTATCGTTCAGACATTCTGCCCACACTGCACCCTTGCTAAGGTCCCAGAGGGTGGCACCAACCAGCACTCAAAATCCTTGTACAATTCTAGTATTTCTTTTGGCAGATGCTTTTGTTCAAAGCTATGTATGACACATGCAATGATTTACACTGGAAGGAAAAACCTTAGTAAGTGAGATAAAATACTTAAAGTTTTTTTGGCCACAGGTGCTGCCATCTAGTGCCAGAAAAAAGTGTATTTTGGGGGGATCGCACTCGTAGAAGCAACCTTAGCTTAACCAATAGTGAGCCAAACCAATCTAGTTGCACTGCTTCACTCCTCCATCATAATCAAGCATTTAAGGAGGGGGTTCTCTGCCTTCCTGTATTTTAACATGGATATCAAACCACAAAACTGAATGTTTATGCAAAGCATGTGCAGATTGTCATAAAGCTACATGTTCATATGGCTTAGGAATCCCCTGACTCTGTGTGTGGACAGTTTAAAACAACTCGTTCTAATAATAGCACTAGATCTTTACAAGACTTGCTAAAATGATGACTTCATGGCATAAGGGTCTCTACTGGTAAACGACCAGGGCTTTAAACCAGAATTTTTTCACGTCATTCCGAATAGCAACAGTATTTTAACTTTTTTTCGGTTTTGGGTTGCAGCCCAAAATTTACTTTCTTGAAGAACCCATATATTTTGTTCCTGAATCAGTTAATATTGTTCCATGTCAGCCATAGGACTTTAAGTTGATAGGTGTAACATTAACACTTTCTAATGGGCTGTTATTTCCCCCAACAAACATTACAATTCACTAGACCTGTGCATCAACAGGGGGTAACATTGAGGTCAGTTTGTCACTGACTCGAGGGCAGGTCACCTGATTTAATTCACAGACCAGAAGAAAGTACAAATTCGTCCCTACAAACGAACACACTACATAATTGTTTCTTCACTCAACCTGCTGACCTGCGTATGTTGGCACTGAGCAGCTGATTTGGCAAAAGTCTAAATTATTATCTGTATCATATCCCAGCCAACTCCAGCTGTCTTGCGGGTGTGACTGAAATTTCCTCTGCCTCTTGTTTACATTTTGAGTGACCTTCCCCAGCTTTTGACTAAAGGTTTAGAAAATGCTTTATCAGTTAAATGAATGAAAAAAGGGCTGGACTGCAATCTGTGTTCAGCTGTTGAATCTGATATTTTTAGTATTGACCAGCTTCCATTGTTTTTAATGTTCCAGTTCTGCTCTGAATCTTCAAAATTTCAACAGTTTCTGGTTTCGCTTTTGTTCCACAAAGCAGTTTAAAGCCTTGTACAAGACATGATAGAGAGGTGGCTTCAAACATCAAGGTCTGCCTGTAGCTCTGCCCCTGAACACTTCCAGAAGGCTGGTAAATCAGAGGAAAGAGTTTGTGGGGCAGGGGGCCTTAAAGAGACAGCAGCTTAAATGAGCCTTTTATATAGAAGCTGAAATAAGGATTTTGAACCACAAATCAGAGAAAAATAGGGATTTTTTTGAGCTATCGACCATGTGAAGCTACTACAGGGGTATAACAGAGACATAATAAAGACTATAAATGCACAGTACCCCCTCTTTGAATTAAATAGATTAAGGCTTTGAGACAATACACCTCTTTTGAAGGTAAAGTAAGTCTTCTTGCAGGAAAAGTGAAAGAGATTTCCCCTCTGAGACACCCTAAAAACAAACTGTTACTCAGTTTATGCCAGTCCCTACTTACAGTCAGTATTTTTCCTTGGTTATGACAGGGCTGCCATCCCTGTCAGAGTGTGTTGTAGGTTTATAGATATATTGGGGTTAATAGATGCTTTGCTTGTTTAAGAGGAGAGGTGGTTTATTTCCACGCGTCTCATTTAAACAATGGTGAGGCAGCAGTAATCATAGCAGACTGCAGGGTGGCTGCCACGCTCAGCTTGTCTAATAGGATCTGGAGGAGCAGCGTTTGGGTGGCAGTCGGGCAGGCTGCCACTTATGTAAGACAGAAGAAAAACTGTTTCCTTCCACGGTATCTGACTGCCTGTCCAACCCAAATACACACTGACATATCATCTGACAGAGCTGTTTACAGACACTGATACGCGGCGCTCACACTGCAGCCAAGCTTGACTCATTCTTGGAACCTGGTCTGTAAGGCCGAGCAGCCATATTGTCATTGAGAAGTGATCATGGCAGATTTGTGTATTTACACAGCACAATAATTTTCATTTGTCACGGATCTTGTTTTTTTTTTATGGCTGAACAGTCAGACAGATTTGGACTCAGAACAAGCCTGTTAAGCGAGGAGAGAAAAATGTGCAACGTTTTATAACAGAGCTCTGATGGAAGCCAAGAAGTGATCGGTAAAAGAGCCTTTCTTAATGCTGTCTTCAAAGTCTGTGTAAAGTGGAGAAAACTCTGTGTTCTCAGATTATTACACCACAAAGAAAAGTGTTATTGACCACCCAGCCAAACTTGAATGATCGGGAAAGTTTAAGAAAGTGTTCTGAGGAAAAGAAAAAGTCAGCACAAAGAAAAGTCTGTTGACTGCTCTCAAAGAAGCATCTTGCCATGTAGTTCAATACATGACCCAGTCTACGAGGCCCTGGTCTGTTTCCAACACTGACAAAGCGAATCCCAGCTACAGTGAGAATTATATTCCTGAGTTTTCATGAGCCTCATGTTGCTTTCGTTTTTGGTTTATCAGAGTTAAAAAAAAAAAAAAAACAGACTACAAATTAACTGAGTCATTTTTGGTTGGCCATGAGAGTTGACACTGTTTTTTGCACCAGCACCACAGGCCAGTGTTTTCTGTTCATCAGATGCTGTTCAACATTTTAGTGCTCAGTATCCTCAGCACAAAGTCACCTTTTACCACCAATCAGAGTCACGACTATTGAACCTACTTTTCAACAGCAGCAGAGGTCCTTATATGAGAGAATAGATGTATTCCATTTTTAAGGAACTATACTCAGGTCCTGCAGATAAACAACGTTGAAACAGCCACATTCCTCTCTTATTCCCCCATCCCATATTTAAATATTAAGTCACAATTCTATGATGCAGCCATGTTTGGTTTTGTCTGATACCATTAGAAACTGGTGTCATTGTGTGCACTTGCTATAAAAAAAAAGAAATTAAACATATTTACAGTCCAGAACTTCAGTTTCTATGACTGAAATTGATTTAAAAAAAGGAAAAAGAAAGTTTTCAAGTTGAGTAAAATCAAAAGTGTGAGAAAGCTGAGGTCTGGCACAAAGTCTGGCCAAAAGAATGTGCAGTAAAAACGAGTGAGGGAGAGCGATTATGCTCTGATTACTTTGCACAATAAGTGCCCATGTCCAGCTTCAATAATTGAATAGGAGGGATTTTCAGAATCAGGTTAAAGCTGTTTGGCCGTGAACCTCAGTGAATTCAAACTCACAATAGCATGGACATTTGACCCCCTTGAAGTGAACAGCTACTTCAGTTTTTTTCCAAAATGCAGTGGTTTCTATGGTAGAATTGCAAAGTAACCTTTGTCAAAGGTTCTTTCTGTAAGTGTTTTTTCATGGTCTTAGGGCATGAAAAAAAATATATTTATATACATTTCTTATTCAAATAGTTGAATGTTATTTTTAGAAAATAACAAATATGCATTAGTAGGTTTAAAAACCTTTCAAAAGTAAAACATAGAAAGTTAAAATGTGTGAAAATACGTTTCTTTGTCTTGCAAAGCAGAAAAACAAAATGACTTTGTAATCTGCAATCACAAAAACACAGTTTTATCATTTTAACACTAAGTTCATACTGCTTTGTTTTATCTTTTTCATACGCTAACTGGAGTGGACATGTCTGTAACTTTCTGGGAAAAATATGTTTGAAACAAATGGAAAACTTTTTTTTTAATGCCCTGAAAACAACAAAAACACTTGAAGAAAGGTTTATTCAGCTTTCCATTTTTCATGCATCAGAGCATTAAAATGATAATTACATTCTAGTCTAGAAGTCCTGAAGCTCTCTGAATTTCTCTGAGTATCTTGTTACCACCTTTTTCTATCAAAATACACCTACAGTTCACAGGTCAACCCTTAGATCCAGAGAAATAACATGCCTTTGAAATTAAATCTTTGTGTATTTTGTGATATTCATTTGTTATGAGCATCCTCACAGGTATGTTCTTTCACTCAACTTACCAGCGAGTAATGTTGGAGGTTTTGATGCCTTTCCTAAACAAAGGCAATGAAATGTTAAGTCCATAAGACGACTGACGGACTCATCACCAGGTCCCTCGTGGTCATCTCACTTTGTGTCTTTACGACATCCCATGACTTTACGACTGTGACCATGATGGATTTCTCGTTTGTCATTCTACTTCTCGAAGAAGTTTCCAAAAGTACTCCAAACTGAAGCAGCCACAATGACTTTCTGAAGAAAACATAATTAGAAAAACTACTCCCAACAAACTTTACACCACAGGAAATCTGGCAGGATAATCCGAGGAAACATCAAAACCAGAACTCTGCTGACGTTTGTTGGAAAAGGGAGAATCAGGCCCAAAATCTGCTTCATTATCTTGAAGTTTGTTCCTCACTTCAGCTCCTCAATGAGCCAGCAGATACTCCAAACATTGTCTTTGTCCCTAGTTGGGTTTTCAGTCAATACAGAAGGACGAGGAAGAGGGAAAAAACATACTATTTATGAATGTGAATGAGGACGTTTCTGAGATTCACTCAAGTTTTCCACTTCATCTCTGGAGTAAACACACTAAAGAATTTCTCTTCCTTCTTGTCCTTCTGTGACGTCAAGCACGTGCCATGTTCATATTACTTGAAGCAGATGTGAGTGGTCAGCAGCAGCTGCCTGCCTTTCATGTCATAAATGTGCTCATTCTGAGCAGGAACATGAATCATCCCAACTCTCTCCAGAATCTCATTTCCCTTTCCCACTCGCATTTTAGCCATTTGAACAGTGCCCAGCATCTTCACCTGAATGGAAGAAGGAATCTACCTCATTACCACCTGCTGTGGCTTTGAGCTACAACACTGTTTGAGGATGAAACCATTAAAGAGAAAGAGGAGATGGGAGAGAATAGATGGACTCTGACATACAGCAAAGACGTTTCTTTTTCCCCTTTGGGTGAATCCTCCCTTATTACAATACAATCTGACGTACGTGAAGATCAAAAAGTGAGAACGAGCAGCCACCTCAGAGGGTCTTTACGAAATTAAGTCACATATTCACCTCCGGATAACCTGCTCCGTCCTGGAGATGGTCACGCAATAATGAGACAGTGTGGCTACATGAAAAAGTGTTTACAGCAACCGAGAGTCAAGTATCTGTCAAAACACATCTCCGTCCCAGACAGAGCATGATGAAAGGATCTGAGGTGGGAGGATGTTGATGTTGTAGCGGCTCAGATCAGAGTTCAGGGTTCGGCTCGTTTTTCGAGAGGCAGAAAAGCAGAAAGAATGACAAGATCGACACGACACAGCGGAGCAGGATCAAACCTCGACTCTACCTGAGAAATTGTTTCTTTCAATAGAGAAGTTTGTTTCATGTGACAGGTGCAACTGGGGGTGCATGTTACCATGGAAAACAACAGTTTATGACATGCACAAAAAAGTGGCTGATTGCTCCATGCTACTCAGGGGATTCACAAAATGCACCCATATAGAGAACATCACGCAAAAACAGGAACAGATGACATGTGTAAAAGTGTACCATCATATCTAAAGGTGAAACTATGTCATACCTGCAAATATTTTACTTTGACAAAGCAGGAGAAATAGAATAAGGAATTAGTGTATTCAACCCTAAGACACAGAAAAATATTGGTGATGGTGCTAAAAAAAACAAACTACAAACTTTTGATGATTTTTGGAGTGACCGTGTGAACTGGAAACCTTCAGCTGAACAAATCATTGGATGTCCAGTTTACAACAGCTGTTCAAACACATTAGGAGCTAACAGGCTAACTGTGGTGCTGTGCTGCACATAGCTATGCCAGCCTTCACTTCCTCCTGTCTTCACTTCATATGGTGACATTGTTTCTGAGTGATCTTGTTGCTGTGTTACTGCCCTCTACTGGTCTGGCTGTCTGTTGCAATGATGTTTGTTTTTCTTCTCCATATGTCATTGACCCAATTTACTGTATCAATGTGGGTCAAAAGGGCCATATCTTGCCATAGCAGGGAGAATTGAATAGGCAGTAATGGGGTCTGTAGTGGTATGACTAATGTTTAACAGCCATCCAGAAAGTGCATTAAGGTAGAAGAGAGTTATGGTTCTGTTAGGCTTCCATATAGGTTAATACACTGTTGTAAGAACAAAACTATTTTTTTTTCTTGTTTATCTTAGGATGTGGTGCTCTCTGCTTTTCTGACTCACCCTGTGATAAGGTTTTTTTTTCCAAGTACTTGTTATATATCGTATTTGTTGAGTTTTAACAGCTCTCTCTTCATGCATTGCTGCAAAGAAAGAGCATTTTTTGGCTTCCTTCGTTTCATGTCATATTGTTACAGTAATTAATGATCATAATGGCTTCTCACAGAAAAAGTCTTGTGTAGTGTTTTTTTTTCTTTTTTCTTTTAATAACAGATGTTGTTCCAGCCCTGTGGCTCATGCAGATGGGTAAATTAGTGAGATGTGACTCCATGACAGATTTTGGACTGGTTTAACGTTGTTTACTGACCACGACAAGGGTCAGAGTTATTAGACCTGAACCATCTCAACATGCAGTAATGAAATAAGAAGTTTTTAACTTTTTCATTCAAAGTGACAGATCATGAAGCGAGACTTTTCCTTCCATTTCACTACGTCAGACATGAACCAGCTTTGTTCATGCTGCTCTTATTTGCTCCTGTCAAATCAAAAAGCTTTCCTTAAGACTGTTGTGGAGGGTTAAATTATTCCATATGTGTTATTTCAGTACAGTGGTTTTCAAACCGTGGGGCACAGGCCAAAGGAGTTGTTGATACAAAATTGTAATTTAGAGCACACGTTTGCAGTTGTTACTTGTAATACTTCAGCCATGAAAGTGACAACTTCCTTCGTTTGTGAGTAAGTTGATGTTTCCAGGCAATGAAAAAGTTGATACCCAGAGGCATATGTGCAACTTCACTCAGCAAACTTTGAAGTTCTCTTCACACAAATTAACAACGCTGTTTTCATGTCTTTTTTTCATAATAAAAACATTATGATACAGATTTGAAAAACGTGCAACAAATGCTTCATCAGGTCCAGGGTGTTGAGAAGTCTAGATAGCAAGAGACCTCTCTGATACAGGATATTGCTCAGATTTAAGCCTTTGAATTGACTTGCTGTGTTTGATGCTCTTGTATGGTGTTATTAGTTAATCCTGTCAATAAACTTGTTTTAGATCACCACGTATTTGATGTTGAACCACAGATTTCATTCACCAACAATGAAAGTCCTGACCACCCAAACACAAAATCTTCCAAATACTCTTTAAGTCAAACATTATTTTAAGAATAAACAAACAGTAAGCGATGATCAGGAAGCGATGACGGTTGCTAGCTGGCAATTCATAGTGGTTACAACTACTGCTGTTGCCACAAACTAAGAAAATGGGCCCCCAGCTGATAGTCATCCAATATACTTGTGCCATCATTGCTGAGTTTGTAGCTATCCAGCCTCTTGATTGGCTGTTGTTTCATTACATGTAATGATCCACAGTGAGTTTGCTCTGCTGTCCTCAGGGACATTGAATCATGAGGTCTGGAAATGTAAAATATTTAGAAATTCAAAGTGATGCAGCCACTATGTCAGTCTGAGCTGATAAAAAATGGTCTTAGTTGAGCCTCTTTGACTGCTGTAAACGTAATTAAAGCAAACTGTGAGACCATATCCTGACAGAAGAGCCAAAACAAAGAGCCTAAAACCACTAGACCTCACCGTCGAGCTTAAGCAGGATCATTTGATCAACCAGCTTATCAGATTTTTGTGACTCTTGATTGTTGCAGCTCTGAGGTTTTGGCTTTTGGAGCAGCACCAGAGCCCAGTGTTATTCTGAAAGCCCAGGTGTTACTAATAACATTTGTGGAGGCTTGTTCAGCCGGCAAGTCAGCGAGCCAACAAACACAGTTCACCCGGAGCTGGGACGAGGCCACGTGAATGGAGCGGAGCCAACATTTAAGTCATTAACTACACCTGAGTTTGGCAACACGACAGCCTCGGCTCCACAGCCAGAGGTTTCTTTCTCTTCCTGTAAAGTGTTGAGCTCAGCCCACACACTGTTTCTCTCTCTCTCTCTCTCTCTCTCTCTCTCTTTGGTATCACAGCTGAAGTCCAGCAGTGAGGATCATTTATAGGGACCCTCTAAGTCAACCCCATTCTGTCAGTGTCAGAGACTAAACCGGCCTCTCTCTAACCCCTCTGGACTAGTGGGGCCGATGGACATGAACAACCAGCAGCAGCTTGTCACAATTAGCAACATCAGGTCCTATAACATACAAATAACACTGCTTTCATTTGAGAATATGACTTCTATCACTGCGGCAAGTGCCAGGAGTGTTTCCTAGAAGCCTTGTTAGGAAACAAAACATCACCTTCTGACCCAAGTGCTTGAAGCATCCTTCTTGTGAAAACTCATTTCTGATGCAGACTTTTTCCACTCATTACCCTTTATCAGGTATTAAAGTCACAAAATGAAATTACCCCTTAATGCCAGAGGTGAAGGCTGACACAGAGGGGTCACAAGATAATTCTTCACCAAAAAAATCAATTTGTCATCCTAGCAGGGGTGTGTCCGGACAGTTTTGACTCAGGTGTCTCCTCCCAAGGCTGACGAAAGCAAGGGTGGCCAGGTATGTATGCGCATATAACAATCCTCTCTGTCATCATGAAGTCTTCCAACTACCATCACTAAGATATTATGGTTGTTGTATTTCAGAGACACAGCCTTGTATACATATATAACACAAACCAATGGCTGTATACAATAGACTGCATATAGAATGGACAGCGTGGCTCCGCCTTTCACCACCCCACAGTTCTGAAGTCAAGAGGACCTCATCACAGGCACCTCAATTGTGCAGCCAGAGACTGGGCAGTAGAGACCACAGAGAATCTTAGTGGAGCAGACGACAAAAAAATATATATATATTTTTATATATATATATATATATATATAAAAGTCTTTTTTTTTCTTTTGAAAGTCTAATCTTTCCTCGGCTCTATTTCCAGACATATGTCACGTTTCATGAAAAAAACAACACATGAATGGTAGCTGTCAATCATCATTTAACATACCTTAAAACCTAGTTTTTAACATCTAATAAGCCTAGCTAATGAAAAAACTTCACAGAAAAACGAAGACTTAAACACAGTGCAGCCATATAACATCTTCTTATCACCCCAGGATACGGATGTGAGAGAAATTTCTATGAGGTGCAATAATTTTTTCAAGTTTTACCATCTCTAACCTGAAATGTTTGACGAGACACTTTTTGACGTATACTGCAGCCAGTCAACAGGGGGAGCAGTTTTTTCAGAGACCTCGGTTAGCGCCGACTGTCATGGTGTCCATATCTTGTACAGTCTATGCTATACACCTGTTTTGTCTTATGTGTATGTGCTGTTAAATTTTCAACTTTGATAAAATTAACATTCAACCAAGTGCTGCTGCATTGACTCCAAGTTTGTCATCTGCTCTCCTAGACTGTGAGTTAAAATTCATGCCATAAGTCAGGGTTTTTTTTCAACCTTTTTTCAGAGTGCCACATCTAGTTTTGTGAAAATGGCCAAGGGCCAGCAGCTCTTACTGATGTATCGACAAACCCTGAAGGTAGCATATGCATGCTTTACTTGTTGACTATTTCTTTCAGTGATGTCTCTAAAAAAGTGTGGTCAAATGTCCTAGTTTTGTCATTACAGACTGAAATCAAAGCTCACTCGTCCCTCAGGTGTCTCTTGATACCAGATGATAAGTGGTCAGGTTACCTCAGTGTTACGTGCTGTGTAAACATCAGCAAACTCTGCTTCTAACTAAGGGAAATGATCTCCACTGGGGGGTGATATGGGGAAAGTGTGTCAGCATGTTTTTCTTTTAGCAGGGTCAGGGTCAGTTAATTTTGACCCCAATTATTTCATATCTTGCATTCTGAACCATTTTTTATGCTCTATTTTTGTCTTTTCTGCACCATTCCCCAACTTACTTATAGCCTTGTTTGGACTCTCAGATGAGAAATACATTAGTTTGAAGAAGTCAACTGTAAGAGTTGTTGAATTTCGTCAGATTATACAGAGCTTTATTCTTAAACAAGTAGCCTGTGCACAATCAGAGTGTAGTTTGGTAAGATGTTACTAGATTTACTTTGGTTTTGTTAGTGACCTTGGCAGAAAATGTAAATGTAGACATAATTTAGAGAATGATTCACTCGATACAAAGAAATGATGATAGCTGGGAGCTGTGTGAAAATGGACCTTGAGCTGTGTTTGGTCCATGCGCCTGACTTTGGACATACAGTACAGTCCAAAAGTTTGGACACACCTTCTCATTCAGGTTTTTCTTCTTTTTTTCATGACTATTTACATTGTAGATGCTCACTGAAGGCATCAAAACTATGAATGAACACATGTGGAGATGTATCGAACAAAAAACGGTGAAATAACTGAAAACATGTTTTATATCCTAGTTTCTTCAAAATAACCACCCTTTACTCTGATTACTGCTTAGCACACTCTTGGCATTTTTCAAGAGGTCGTGACCTGAAATGGTTTTCACTTCACAGCTGTGTCTTATCAGGGTTAATTAGAGGAAATTCTTGCTTTATCAATGAGGTTAGGACCATCAGTTGTGTTGTGCAGAAGTCAGGTTAATACACAGTCGACAGCCCTATTAGACAACTGTTAAAATTCATACTATGGCAAGAACCAATCAGTTAACTAAAGAAAAATGAGTGGCCATCATAACTTTAAGAAATGAAGGTCAGTCAGTCCAGTGAATAGTCATGAAAATAAAGAAAACGCAAATCAAAAGATTTAAAGCTCCCTCTGCTGACCAGCTGTGGTATAAGTCATGAACTCTAACCTTGGTGTAATAACATATGAAGCTTGGGTCAAACTATAACATTAAGATGCAATCTAGATGAATGTTTCTGAAACATTGTTTATATCAAATTTTGAATTAATTAATAAGCTACCATGCTGATTTTTTTCTTTCCATGTGCGCATTCTTCTTGGGGGTATTGGTTTAATTTGTTATTTCTTTAAAAGAAAAAAAATGATGATGATGATGAGAGATTGACCATGTACAAATCTAATCTTCTGCAGCTTATGTGCTCCAGAGCAGAACAGTAGGAGAAGAATGAGGAGAGAAAATGTGACGAAACATATGAGCCACTGAACTTTCCATCAACATGAGTATCGCTTCAAGTCAACACAAGAGTCTGTTCTGCTGTGGACTGCACCAACCTGAGGGATATCCTGACATTTTATCAGTCAGTTAAATGTGTGTCTTATCGTGAGCGGGTGTGGGGTTGATCTCTGTGGCTTCACCAGCTCAGTATGTCAGATCTTATCCAGGCAGAAATGAAGGCATGTTTAGTCTATTAGAGACACAGTCACTGCTCTCATTTCTAGTTATTTCCTTTATATTCTTTGATTTTGGAAGATTATTGCTGAAGATGTTAAATCAGTAATTAGTTCTCACATTGTTGCCTGGAAACTCGGATTAGAAGGAAAAACAATTGATCCAGCTGAAATCTTTGAGACTGTATACTGGCTGCGTCAGGTAACGGATGAGGAAAAATTCAGCAAGGATTTAAAAATCATACTGACAGTTTTCAGGGAAACACTTCAGCAGTCCTAAATATATTCTCCATTCTTAAAACTCTTTTTTTTCAGTCACTGAGCAGTTTTTGTTTATCATCAGGGTGTGTGCAGATCCAAACACATCCACATTTACATTCTGATTTGAGCCCACAGCTCACAGTTTAAAAACCAGGGTGGAGGCGTGTGCACAACAGCTCCCAAAATACATTTCCTTTTCTTACTCTTCTCTTTTGTTTCACCTAATTCCCAGTCTTTCTCCTCCATTATGTCTGATTTTCTCTGACTTTGCAGCCCTGTCCTTGAGACTCACTTTAGACTTATTCCATGTATGCACTTTGTTTTAGCTGGTGTGTTAATGCAACTCACCTTTCTGCTTCTTTTTTTTTATATTCATACATTTATGTTCACTAATTTTCATGCTTTGATTCAACATCACAACTTAAAAACACACATGCAGAATTGGTGCTTCTCTTCCTCTTGAGGAGTTTTAAAGATGATGAAGCACACTTGATGCAGACTCATGTTAGACAGCACTTTCACACTGGTTTATCCTATTGTTGGATGGTTCAAGTCCATCCCTTTTCTTCCTCCTCAGGCCTCATTAAAATATCTATTGTCCAAAGCACAATCCGCGCTCCCTCTCTGTCTCCTCTGAGCTGCTGGCACATTTAATATCCACGCATTCATGTGATCTCAGAGTTGCGCTCTCCGGAGCTCTCCAAGGTACTCAGAATAAATCCTGGTACTGTTGGTAACTGCACGCCCACTCACTTCTACACCCACAGCGCATGCAAATTCTTCCTTAGAAATAAGAGTTGCGCCGCGCACGATGGACACAATACTGCAGGAAAACATGCGTAAAAGTGTAAGAAGCAAAGAAAAAGGCACGAAACTGCGCACAGAAACACCAGCGCCTCTTCACATAACCATAACCATATCCAGTATCACACATTCTGACATGAGTGAAAACGTGAATGACAGCTTGTGAACAGCAGCTATGTTTGGTTAAATGTGCGTTTTGGTGTTTACCTGCAAGAAACGGTGACTTCAATCTTGGTCGCAGGTACGGTGGAGTTGAGTGGGTCGAATTCCCCGATAGTCGCCATGGTTGAGCGGTTTTTTTTAATCACTTCTGCTGAATCCTTGAAGTTCTCACTTGTATGAGAGCTCTGATTTTCCGTCCAGTGGAGATGGAGAGTCAGAGAGGGACTGTGCCGGCTCCGGCTGTAGTAGTTGGTGCTGCTGACAGGCTGTGGAGCACTGTTGAGGAAGGTTAGGAGGCATACCTGAGGATGAGGCTTTCATTCATGGCGAGAGGGGAGAGAGAGAGAGAGAGAGAGAGAGAGAGAGAGAGAGAGAGAGAGAGAGAGGTGGATCCAGAAGCTCCTCTGCTGCTCATTTCTCTTCATCCATCGCCAGGTGGAGGCAGAGACCTCCACAAGTTCTTCAGCGTCTGGCCAACTTGTAGTCTGTGTATGGGGGGTCATCAGTGCCACGAAGTGTGTGTGGGTTGTAAAAAGGCAAGTGCAATTCAAGAGACTTTTGAAGTATCATGAACCTCTTCCTATCATCCATATTACACATTTTTAAAGGGAATTTTGAAGTGGTCTTGAAACGTCTGATCTCTGCCTGATCATAATCTTCTATTTAAAATGAGGTTCTCAGCACTAAAAAAGTTATTTCTAACTGCTAATTTCTAGCGTCCTGATTGGGTCAGGCTTGACTAGATTGATTTATGGCGAGTCAAAGTCTCTATGGAAACGCCATGCTGGCTGACAAAGTTGAACAATGAGAACAGAGATCTGTTTTTTTCTCTGCTGTAAACAATTTCTTGAATTTATTGACTATAGTGGACACTGGAACTGTCTGATAGGAAAGAATCAGAAGAGCAGAAGAAAGCTAATCGAGAGGGTGATAGAACACGAGTTTAAGGCTTAAATACAGGCTAAAAGATAAACATGAGCCACAGGCTAAAACACGAGTTAAGCTGTTTGTCATAATTCTTATTTCAACCCACATGCAGCAGCTCTACTGCTGTGAAAACCTGAGAGTCGATCAATAAATTGAAGAGCCAGGTTACATTTACTCTGCTTGGTAGATGAGCACTGGTAGGACATAACCAGGATTCACAAACGTTACACAGTACTTATGTGTCTCAGAGCACCAGGCTGTTAGTAGCACTTTTATTGTCATTATTATAATTATGACTGGTAAACTACAGTACAAACTCACAAAGTTTGCTTGTTGTCAAACAACAGTGCTCCATAACTGTTAATAGATACATGACCTTGTCACTTTATATCTTATGTCAAAAGTTGTCTTGAACAAAGAAGAGTAGCATTCAAAAGAAGATCCAATCTACTGTCACTCTCAAAACAAATACATCAAATCCTTTGACCACTGGAGTCGCTTCAATCCATTTCGTATGGATTCTCCTCACAGTCACTTTAACTGCTTTCCATGTTCCCTTTTTATTTTCCACAATCTTTTTTGCTATTGTGTCTATGGGATAAGAAGAAAAAAATACATCATAGTTAATTTAATGTATTCTGTTACTTATATTGCTTTAATACTGGTCTGAGATGATAGCCTGAGCACCAGTTTTGCTAAAATGGCTGAGCTGGCAGCAGATGCAGACCTTGTAAATTTTGCTTGTAGGATCCAATTACAGTGAGAACATTTGGTAAATCTCTCAAGCTTTTCAGTCAAATTGTGGAAAACAAAGAGAAAATGGCTGTTTAATAACTGAAAAAAGAAAATCAAAAGAAAGACAAGATCTAATGACAAACCAATTAGGGTCCAGTTTCCATCAAAATACCAGTGTAGAGATTTAAAAAGCAAAATGCAGGTCTATGCCAAGTTTTCTCAACTAACATTTTAAACCTACTTTCAAGGGAATACGTCTTAGTTCAAGTGCTGCAGAGGGATTCAAAACAATAATCATTTCAATCCTAGGATTCAGGATTTATCATAACACATATATGATATGAGAACAGAGTTGGACAAAACAAACCAGAATTTACTCACCTGTAGATTCACGTTGTACCCTGGTGTTAATTCCTGAACCTGTTAAATGTGATCTCCTGCCACACACTCTGACTTTGTGCATACAGCTGCTAAGAAAGAGCATTTTGTTCTTTTCTTTCTCTCCTCATCAGCAGAATGTTTTTAAGTCCTCAAAAGCTGAGGTTTTTTTTGTCTTCACAAACCAGTTTCTGCAGAAAGTGAGTTGGGGTTTTTTTCTGTCTCAGCATGTGAGAGGGGTGTGAAGGAGATCTGCTGGTAAAAGTAAAAGCTCTAAATTCTATCAGAACTTTTCACATACTTCATACAATGACAGATGTAGATTTTGACAAAGGTTGACTTTTATTGAGGAGTTTGGACCTGACCTGAAATACGTAGCATTCATTTTTAAGCATGTTTGCAAAGCACTTGAGGACGATAAATTGAGTTTGAGTAATCTGCACTGATTTCTGATTAACTGAGCTCAACATGTTAAATTAACGGCTCAACTAATTTTACAGAGCTCTAAACCTTCCTTTTTCCAAAGAGCTCTAATACAGGAATATGTATTATAAGACACAGATAAGAAAAAGAAAGAGTCATAAGAGAGAACGAGGAGGAGAAGCAGGAGAATCCAAACACAGACACAGTTTGAAGCCTGTCATGCATCTGTCTTTTTGGCATTAATAGCCCCGCCTACATTAACAGGCTCATTAGATTTTAACAGCTGCCTACAGTCCATCAGCAGCAAGTTTAATTTAGTCCCATCAAAAGTCAATTAGCTGGATAAATATTTAGTGGATGGGTGATTCAGCGAGTCAATCTGAGGCAGCAGGGAGATGTGGTGATAGAGGGAACACTGTGTTACTGGGTTCAGGTCAAGTTTTCATCCGTCTGAGGCATTATTGCATGAATTAACCTTTAACTTCACTATAAAAGAGGGAAATGTAAGACAGTCCTTATCGCAACAAGATGAATTCACATATTTGGTTTCTTGAAAATACAAAGCTTGCATTTAAACACGTGACCCAGAAATCTTATTCAATGGCCATAAGGGAGATTATCTAACACATAACCTCAGCTCAGCCTCTAACAGAGGAAGGCTGTGTGCTGTGAGACTCATCATTATTATGGAAAGAAATGATGATCATTCAGCACAATAACAGCAGAAAGTTCCAGAAATTCAGAGTCATGACAAGAAGAAGCATAACGCTCACGGTCAACTGGAGTTCCCCCAGATTTACTTTCCATCACTTTTCAGAGAAAGATTTCTGACATGATGTTGGTCACACAAGCGGGAATTGATTCTAAAATCAAACTCGGCAGAGACATTGAAGTTTGAGGCCCATTCCTACTAGATGAGGCTGGTGTGGGGTGGAAACATGTTTTCTGAGCCCTATACTTGTATTTTTCATTTGTATTTTCAGGTTGAATGTCATCATTGCTGGACAGGACAGTGGGCAGCCTAGGGAACCAGGAGAGAGATAATGGGGAGTTACCTGCAGGGACCACATGCAGAAGTGGTCAAAACTGCAGTTCTTCAAGAGTCCACTTGAGGTCGACCTCAGAAACACCGACACACTCATTGAAAAACCTGAGTTTTACCTAGCAAAAAACAATGTTTACGGCCTGGCTCAAACTTCTTGAGTCTGAATAGCTCATTTCTCTATCAACACAGGCTGTATAATGACACCAGGTCACCATCCCACTCCAGTTTTGTTCAAACCAAGCCCAACCAGCCCCAACATCAGAATCAGAACATACGTTTTTTATCGTGAGTGATTGTGGATTGGAGCAGGATGCAATCTTATTTGAGGGCTGAGGGGTAAGAACCAGAGCAGCAGGGTGGGACTTTGAATAGGGAGTGATGGAAGCAGACACTTTTTCAGAGCAGGAGTGACTACATAGGGATGATTTCTTTTGTTTGTTTGTTTGTTTTTTGGCACATTTCATTTTTTAGAGGGGGGCCTGGATTTTCCTTAAAAAATAAATGCCAACTTTTTCAGGAATAGTCTTGCTCAATCATCATCTTGGCATCATTCAAGTTGGCATTTATACATGTGTGTCAGTGTCAGTCTCTGCCTCAACCCCCTCCTCTGCCTATATGCTGTCATTTTGGTTGTCTCAGGACGTGTTTCGGTGGAGAGTAGTCACAGTGACCCCAGCCGATCACAGCGCGCCCAGTATGCAGGTGACTTTGCATTTAGTTGATGGTGAGTGGGTGAAGCCATCCCAAGCAGCTATGATTGCAGCGAGAAAGAATGCTACAATATTTGCAGGACACCTCATTTATGTGCAGAAAGTCAGGTGTACAGCTCTTGAATCTCTCCGAAGTAGAAATGAGCTGCTGCAGGTGCTCGCTTAACTGGTTAGTGTGGTCATGTGGCGATGGATATGAGTTGGCAATGAGCTACAATTAGAGGTGGTGGGTGTGAGCTGCTGCTGGCACTAAGCCAACTGGGGGAGCCCAGTTTGGGTGTTGTATTTACAGTGACGAAAATTCCTGCAGACCCTACCTTTCAAGTTCTTCAACTTTTGAGTCGTACCCACATTAGACCATGACCTACCTGAATGAGAGGAAGGAACTCTGTAGCTGTCTGCAAAGAGGCTAAAGGCTCATCTCTTTACAAAATCCAAACTTGAACAAGTTCAGTATTTCCAATATGGCCCCTGTCAAGGCTCCAAAACTCTGTATGACAAACAAACTGGTGACATCATTGACTCTACATCCATACATTACACTATCTATGGTTTGGAACGATCTTGGTTTTTATTGTCTTGATTTTACCAGATATTTGTTGTCATCCAATTTTTTTCAAATGCTTGTGCCTGGTTTATGTTTGTCCTTTTTCAGTGGTGGGGGTCAGGACCCACCAATAGGGGAGTTGCAAAATGTCTTTCATTGTAAAAACACCATCAATACTTGCATATTTTTTGCATTACTGTAAAAATGTCAACTAAACTAATAGGGATTAAACTTGATATGAAACAGTGCAAGCAGAAAGTTTTCCATCTATTTTCCACGTTTCTTTGTTGAAGACCGCGAAAGGTGACTAACCCTGGAAAACTGTGGCATCATTGTCTGCAAAACTTGATTAAGTATGTATTCCTTTTTTTGTTGTTTTGTCTGTTTTTGAATTGGCCAATTAGTGCACTCCTACAACAGGGGACACCAATTTCCAACACTGATGTTTTAGGGTTTGCAAGCTAAAAAGTTTGAGAAACCTTGCTGCACAGAACTTATTTTGTTGAAAACACACAAAAAATTATGAATAATAATAATAACAAAAATCACAATCAGAAGACGTTAGCATGTCAAACTTTGTTTTAATTCAGAGTTGCAACCTGCAGCTCAGGTTACTTCAGTGTCACCTCCCGACCGCCAACGTGTACAGAAAATAAAACAAAAAAAAAAAGAAAAAGATAATTCAATTACTTAAAATTTTTAAATGCACTGCCTGTACAAAGAAAAATCTTTACACAGAGAACAAAAAGATGAGTGCAATGCAGCATTTTAATGACACATAAAAATTTAAACAAATAAAACCATTATTGGCTGCGATTGAAATAAAAAGAAAAATTCATGCAGTGAAAAAGTGACAAACTGAGTGAGAAACATAAAGAAGAGTATTTAAAGCACCTCAGGATGAGAACTGTTTGAGACTGACAGTAATGCTGTAGCGAGAGAGTCGTCTGATTGGCAGCTTGATATGAGAAATCCTCCGCAGGATAGAAATAAAAAAACAAAACAAAACAAAACAAAACAAAGCTTAAGACCTGGAGGGAAGATGATGTAACAACCGAAAAGTTTCAAAAGAGAAAAATATAGGGACACAAATTGAAGCGGTTTGACAGCGCAGGCGGAGAACAAAACATGTAGAGAAATTATGTCTGTGTACAGTCAGAGTTAAACTTAGGATGTGGTTCAGCTCAGCAGAAAGACTTTGATTTAGGGAAAAAAGCTTAGATGAAAATACAACAAACACACTGACAACGCCTCAATATATGAAACTGACCCTCACATTTCTGTTAAAAGAACGTCAATCCAGACTCTTCAGGTATTTTGTTTGCATGTTGTTAAATATTTGTGCTGTTTCTTCGTATGCTTCTTTAATGAAATACAACCTGATGAAAGCTCTGTTGAGAAAACGGACATGATGTAAACCTATTAAATCCTCCAAATTAGTCTTCAAAGGCAGTGAAAACCTGTTTCTGTGTATAAACAGACTAAGACTCCACTTCATCGGCCTCTACAGGGTGTCAGTAAGACTCGACAGCTTTAAGTCACTGCACTGTGAATAATGCTGGTTATCCTGCAGCCACCTGGATGATAAAAGAGAAAAACCCCACAGGCTGTATTACAGTGCTGATGCTGATAATGCTCCGCTCTGACTTTCCATTAAGCTGCAAACACCTAAAGCTCTTAAAGCTATTTCAGAAAAACAAAAAACCCAGAACTAGAGCTGAAGATGTGAAGATGTGAAGATGTGAATCAGTTAGGCTGATCAAAAAAAAGGCACAACAAAAGGTCCTGAGGTACAGCAGCTGTCAGAACTATTTGGAAAACCTGACAAGCTCCTTTCAATCAAAATCCATCAGCAGAAATCTCTGGAGAGAAATGACTCAAAGGTTGTGCGATTTGAGCTGGAGGGAAATCTGAGCAGAGGCAGGAGTCAAGTGGACCATCAATAAAGACATTAGAAGGCATTTGGTTCATAGATTTGCTACCACAGCGTTCAGTGCCTTTTGTGCTACCACAGAAGAAAAGACTGGATGTTCACTCAAGAATATGAAGATATTATGACACAGAGTGTAGAAAACATGAGGATGTAGGCGGTAAGGATGTTTTCTGATTCAGACCAAAGACTTCACTGGAAACAGATAAATAGTCAGATGTGACGGCAGAATGGCAAAACCTAAAACACTTCAGCAGTTTGCTACTTTCCTGATAAAATGATTACAAAGAAACAATATTCCACAGAATGAAACACTTCTGTGCCAGTCGAAGTGTCCTCCTTAACATTTAATTTTCTTTTAATGCATGTGGATCAGCATTAAGCTGCTGTCTCTGATATTAATTTCCAAAGGATCAAAGCAGTTGATTCATGTCTGAAGAGGAAAGAAGTGCACACAGTGATGGTTGTAAGAAAACATGAGAGAGTCTTATAATGAGTAGTGAAAAAGTTCAAAAAGGAAGTCTTTCCATCACTGCCACTGTCATTTTTAAATCTACTTTTGCCGTCTGAAGTTGTCGTCTGCCTTTTGAACACAGAACATTTCTGATTGGATGAGTGATGTGAACCTTTGCATGAGTACATTTTTTAATCTCACTCACTTCCATCTCAAAAGTTTACTTTGTGAGGTGAAGCTTTCAAGGAGTCTTGGTGAAGATGACATAAACTGATGTGATGTGTTTGATTCCTCAATAACCAGAGGTGTGAGCTGGTGACTTAGTCATCGACCACAGTGCAAGAAAAAAAAAGGTTTTCCTTCTAATTTAAGCTTTTCACTCAGACTTGTAACCGTTGTTGGACACTTCTGCTCATGGGCACACTGCAAAAACTGAAATGTAAGCAAGTCATGTCTAATTTTGATATGAGCCACATTCAACTGACAAGACCTGAAAAATGTCTTACTTCAAGTTATTTAAATACAAAAATTAGGTTTGAATTGCTTGTAACAAGTAAAAAAAAACTGCAGGATAAGAAAAAATAAGAAAAATTTGCTTGTCAAGTTTCTTGAAATTAGAGCAATGTCTTAATAAACTTTTTCCTACCCCAACTGGCAGATTTTTCTGACTTGTTACAAGCAGTAAAAACCTGATTTTTGTCTTGAAATAACTTGGAAAAAGAAAATTTTAGACTTGTTGGTTGGATGTAGCCAAGATAATTCTTACGAAGATTAAGACAATGAAATGCTCAGATTTCAGTTTTTGCAGTGCATGTTCATGCAACACTTCACTAAACTGGTTAGTTTAAAGTATCATGAGCCTTTATGACCATACTGACTGAGTGAGTGACAGTTGAATCATCAAAGAGCTAATGAACTCTGCCTTTCTTTGTCCGCTCTAGCTTTCTATCATCTGACACTTTCCGTAACTTTCTGAAAACAACCGTTGGGCTCAAACAAGTAGAGCCCACATGCAGAGAGGTAAAGCAAGGACCCAAACTTCTCGATTCAGTTTGTGAACTTATTCTACCTCAAAACGTTTCTAAACCCTCACACATCGTGGTATAAGGTTAACTTTCATGGATATGTTTGTTTGAAACTGGGTTACCTTACTAAAACAGACTGGAATTCATAATCAGGTCAGGAGATTTGCAGGCATGCTGGTAATGACATGACAAAATAGGGGCACTTACTCCAGATGTATCGCACTGGCTTCAAAGAGAACGAGCTGCTGTTTTTCTGCCCTAAAACATGCGGTGTAGTCACAGTATGACGGAATCACATCACTGCCTTCAAATTAAACAGAAAAAACGAATCTCTCTGCTCGGATCAATAAAGAGTAGCAGCACAAAACATGAGAACTGATAAACATGTCACTCCCTGGTCACAGGAAGGAATCTGTGACATTAAGAAAGTGATAAAGAGGAGCGGAGGAATTCTTTAAATTCTCTGCCTGTAGTTTGTACAAAGCCCATCTACTCAGCCATTTACATTTAACCATCCCTTTTTTGATACCGCGGCTGAAACCTGACCCACAGACAGACTCATTACTGAAGATTAAAGGTCCAAAGAAAAGCTGCTGAAGCCCTTAAAAAATAATCCAGGCATGAAAAAAATAAAAACAAAGATGAAAAGGATAAAAGTAATGCTTCACCCCTGACTGGAACAGAGATGTTTGGCACTTAATTGTACTCAGTCTGGACATTTTTGATGGATGGAAGCAGAAGGAAGGTCTGAAGTCATATTGAGCAGGTTCAGACGATGGCGTTTGTTCCGCGGAGGCCGACCCCGCGGGCGAACTGCTCCAGCAGACCAGTGATGGCGCCGGAGGGGCTGGGTGCTGAGGACTTGAGACCCACAGTGGAGCTGTAGGCTGCCAGGAAGACTTCCCGCACCGCCTCCAGACGGGCCTGACGCTCGGAGGGGAAGGGACACCTGGAGGGGAGGGAGGAAGGAGGGGGAGGACACAACAGGGAGCAAGATAAGAGGACAGGAAGATAAAGGTTAAGGGAGGTAAATCACTCTTCTTCAGCTTAAATAAGAGGGAAGCAGAACAAAGTAATCAGAGGAGAAAGAACTGAATAAGTCTGGCAGAGGAGGTCTGGATCCACCCCACAATGTAGTCCTAAATTAACCATCACAGGACTCCCCCACTCATCACGTCTCTTCCTTCTTTTTCCTGCTTTCTCTCATTCTCATCGAATCAAAACCAGTAGATGTTATTTTTCTTCTCCGACTGCGAATGATGCTGGCAGGGCACACTCAATTTGGCAGCCGGATCAAGCAGAAATTAAAATGGCTACCCTGCTGGGAGCGGAGAGTGGGAGGATGAGTCAGAGGGAGAACCCGGTGGAAAATTTGTCTCCCTTGATTCTCATCTTCATCTCTCGCTCGGTTCAGTGGGGGGACAGAAAGAAGCCAGGGAAAATGTGCGCTCGACAAGAAGCGATCTCTGATGAATGGAAATGCAATCCCACGTTCGGCTGACTGACGACTGCTTTTGAAGAACACTGTTCTGAGTCTTTACTGAAAAAACTTCAACCTGCTCAACGTCGGAAAAGTCATTTTTCTATGAAATGGCCTTCATGTCACTTTGACAAACACAGTCATGACCGCTTTTTTAGTTGCACCTGTTCATCTGCTCATTGCGCAAATGTCTAAACAGCCAATCACATGTTAGCAACTCAGTGCATTTAGTCACGTAGACATGCTTAATTTCAAACCCTGCTGGGATTTTCACCCACAACCATCTCTAGAATTTACAGAGAAAAGTCTCAAAGAGAGAAAATCTCAAGTGAGCAGCAGTTTTCTGGGACTAAATGTCCTGTTGATGCCAGAGGTCAGAGGGGAACAGACAGACTGGTTGGAGCTGACAAAAAGTCAACAGGAACTCAAATAACCACTGGTTACAACAAAGGTCTGCAGAGGAGACTCTCTGAACACACAACACGTCAGCTAAGAACAGGAAACTGAGTCTACAATTCATACAGGCTCAACCAAACTGGAGCATAGAGACTGAAAAACGTCTCCTGGTCTGATGAGTCTGGATTTTTTCTCCACATTCAGATGGTCACTCAGAGTTTGGGTGTAAACAACATGAAAACATTGATCCATCCTGTCTTTTATCAACTCTTCAGCTGCTGCTGCTGCTGTTGGTGTAACGGTGTGGAGGAGATTTTCTTGGCTCACTTTAGTCCCCTTAGAACCAACTGAGCCTGTTTTCAAGTCCACAGCCTACCTGAGTATTGTTACTGACCATGTTCATCACTTTATGAGCTCAGTGTAACTATCTTCTGATGGAGACTTTCAACAGGATAACACTCCATGTCACAAAGCTGAAATCATCTCAAACTGGTTTCTTGAACACAATGATGAGTTCTCTGTTCTGCAACGACCTCCACAGTCACCAGATCTCAGTCTAAAAGAGCTCCTCTGGGATGTGGTGGAACGAGATTCTCATCATGGATGTTTAACCTACAAATCTGCAGCAACTGTGGGATGCGTTCATGTCAACATGGGGCAAAATTTCTAAGGAAATGATTCGAGCACCTTGTTGAATCAATTCTTCAGAGAATAAAGACAGATCTGAAGTCTAAAGAGAGTCAGACCAGAGACCAGGATGGATTGCTTAATAAAGTGGAAGGTGAATGTGTATAAAATGCATATGATACCCTACAGGCAGAGTAAGAAAGAGCTGTCACGCTCAATTAAAACTCGAGATCCCTGCGTGGAATTTGTTTTCCACCTGTCTCCGGTTAGCTATTTCACGCAGACACGTTTGTCCCTCACACCAGGCTCCATGAGTCTAAAGTCGTCACAGGTACATGGACAACAGTTTTCCGCACACAGATAGTGTGACTCAACCATCTCTTAGAAAGAAAAGACAATGGTTTTAGTCCTCGGGTAAACTGGAGGGGACATGGTGGTCTTGTTTTCCGGGGTTACTCACATTCGCCCACTGGGTCCCTCATCCTGAAAGCTGAAGGGCAGGGGGGAGTCGTAGGCAGCAGCAACAGCAGACGACGCGGAGGAGGCTGAGGCCTGAGGTGGAGGGAAATGAGCGTGGTCATGGATACTGCCACAACCTGAAACTATCTGCCAACTGCCGTACTCTGTGGAGACGGAGGACCCTGACCGCGCGTAGTCTGCTGCTAACCTGAGGGAGAGGGACAGATATCACATTAGCCACGGACGAGCTGCAGTTTGAGGTCACAGGCTCTGAAATGAAGACGCTCCGTGTCTCTGGTTATCATCCAAAATTTACTTCCCTGATGCTAAGTGTGTTTAAAAAAAGGACTGCACGCAAAGCGGGAGTTCATTATCTCACTCACCGTCTCCCAGGGACAGCCAATGGGCTGCTACCAGTGCGTGTGACTCCTTGTTCTGATTGGTTGGAGGAGGAGGAGCTGGAAGACCTGGCTTCATTGAGTGGATGGGAGAGCTGCTCTTCCAGAGGGATTTGTTTATTCCAAACAACCATCTGAGGAGAGGAGGCTGTGGCTTTTCTCCTGAGGAGAGACAGGTTACATCAACATCCACAGAGGAGGAGGACGAGGAGGAGGAAAAGGATGAAGAAGAGGAGGAGGAAAGCATGCATTGCTGGCAGAGAACTTGTACTCACTGACTCATTCAAATGCTTTTTTTTTCTCATGATGTTTTATTCAGTTTCCATCGTTTGGTTGCATAAATTCAATTAAACATACTGATGCAGTCACAAAGCCCTAAATCATCACTATCTGGTTAATTAACTCAATTAAAAATGTGGTTTTGAGATGTATATTTTAAAACTAAAGGCTTGGAATAAACTTTTATTCGTGTTCAGTGACTTTACTCACCAGCTGGAGGCCTGGTGTTGGCCGGAGAACAGGTCCACATTGTCGTTGGTGAGACTGGAGGCTCCACCTGCCTCTTCGGTGATGAGGGAAAACTCGCTGCTGAGACTCGTCACGCTGCCACGATCCCTCAACTCTGAAAGCAAACACACAGCAGGTCTGTGAATCCAGGTTCTTATCAAAGTAAACCAGAAGACGCTCAGAGAGATTAGAGCAGGAAAAAGAGCGCAGCAAAACCAGGCCAGGAGGGTTTGGTTTGAGAGGTAAAACTTTTGTAAAATCATGCATTTGACGCAGATTCTGCTCATGCTGTGTGCCTTTCTTGAATAATCTCATGTCATACTTTGTGTATCTGAAGCGGACACCGTCTCTTCCAAAGTGAGTCCACTTCAGCATGGATTCCGCATCTTATATGATTTTAAACAGACATGTTGTGGGAAATGAACCGTGATATTTGTTATGGCACAAAAACCTACCCACTACAGCTACTTGTGACTGTATTTTGTCCATTTTGCACTATTTTTTCAAGTACCTTCTGACTTTTTCCAGGTTGTATCCCAAATTATCCTGTTTTTTGTTTTTGTTTTTTTGTTTTTTTGCCCATTTTTGACACTTCTCGGTCTTTTTACTCTTTTTTGCCACTTTTGGTCCATTTATACCGTCTGACTATTTTTTATTCCCAAGTTTCATCTACATTTTCTTACTATTTTTTTGTTGACTTGAGCCATTTTTACCTATTTTAACTGTTTGGTTTTTTTTTGGTCACTTTTTTCACCATTTTTTACTACTTTCTGACTTTTTTCCAAGATTTTTCCAAATTTTCTTGCCATTCTTTGTTGCTTTTGGCCCATTTTGCTTCTGTCTGAGTATTTTCCAGGTGATACTCCAATTTTCTCGCTTATTTTTGTTGCTTTTTGGCAATTTTTGCCACTTATAACTATTCATTTTCTTTTCTTTCTATTCTTTGCTGTTTTTGTCTTTTTTTTTTTACTACTTAGATTATTTCCTTTGTAAAGGTAGTTTTTAACAGTTTTTCTCTGGTTGAGCAAGGTTGAGTAACCCTGGTATAGAGCAAAACATATGCACTGCAAAAAAAGCTGGTATTTTGACACATTTCAGGCTAAAGAAATATTTGCACTGTCTGGGGTTAGAACATTGCAACAGCACAAATTATTATTTGTTTGTTTCCATACACAACAGTGGCAGCCATTGTTGTATGATCTTCTTTATATTTCCTCTTTTCAAAGTGTCTCAAATAAACAAAACTTTCCAATCAAAATCTTTGGTTCACTTTCTATATGAAAAATGTAACTCTCATGAAAAATCAGGCTTTTGGAGACTATTGTTGCAAATTGCAAATCCCCTCCTTTCCCCTATCCAAGTTGAAAGTGTGAGAGTTTTGACCTGACACAATAAATTCTTCAGGCAGATGGTTGAATCACAGTTTTACTATTACATGAAGAAAGCAGATGAACCTAGATCAAATCATCTTTTTAAGAGATATGTGTGTAACCTGAATACTGAATGGTCCCCCATCATCTCAGGAGACTCAGCACAGAACAGGAATAATAAAAAGCCTTTTAAACCCATGAAATGTATCAGCTTTGACATGAAGCAGCACACTTACGAGAAAGTCTCTGAAGGCTCGCCTGAAAGTTGAAAGGCTGCACATACAAAGGTTTATGATGCAACATGTTTTGGATTCAGGCCTTGAAATGTTCTAACAAGATAAAAGCGCTGTGTTATCACCCGAGGTCTCTCTGCTCTATGTCTGTATCAGACACTTTCTGGGTTATTCCTCATTGCATCATACCGGAGGCAAGAGACGGGGCTCCCAACGCAGCTACGAGTACATAACAGAAAAGAGTGAAAGTGATTTAACAATGAGGGCTGAGATTTAATGAAACTCTAATACTACAAAACACTTTTCTGCTTGGATTTGTGACTTCTGAATAAAGATAGTTCTAGAAAGGAGAACATGGGCATCGTTTTAAAATGCTGAAATTTTGTCTATGGGACTGTGTGACAAAGTAAACCTATTTAGGGTGTGTTTTCTGTCTATTAAATCGGACTTATTTGGATATTTGTCAACAGACAAGAAATAAATAAAGCAGATGCTAAAAAGTGGCCAACCACTGAATCATTTACACACTTTTCAACAGAGACAATGTATGATCAAATTTTTGGGCATAACATAACAAAGAAATTAGTCATTTTTTCATCAACTAGTAATTCTGGTGACATTGAGATTTTAGAAAAGGTGAGTGATCAGTAAAACACAACCTGTTACTGCTTCTACTGATGAGTCACCCGCTTCCCAAAGTCCTAAACCTCCAAAGCCTTTGGCCAGATGGACAGCTAGAGCCAGAACATCACTGGGGTTATCGAGTAGGCACCTCCTGTCACTGGTGTTTTCTAAAGCTAGACCCATGACACCTCAAAGAGGCTCAACACTTCCCGTCAATGACAGCTCCCACTGTCCATCATGTCCATCAGCAGAATAATCTAATTAACCCAACCCACTCAGTACTGTCAACTTGAAAGGAACCAGACTCCAGGTAGTGACAACACTGACAATACCAAAAGTGCCCTTAGCTCCTTAGTTAGAGAAAAAACAATGAAGGCAGAGCTAAGAAAAGAAGCTGGTCTAGGGGGAACTCAACCTCTCATTCCTACTGGGCTTAGCTGTGCTCTGTCCCCTTAAGACAGAAAAGTAAGATAAAAGAAAGAACAGGAATATTGAGAGATGTTTTTCCTGTAATTTTGGCCCCTGGCTTGTATCATTTATCCACAGACTAGTTTGAAGTGCCTCATGTCACATTTTCTGTACCATCTTTCCCAGACTTTCATTCATTCCCAATGCCCCTGTGAAGTTAATTATTTTGTTGACTAGCAGCATATATCCTGTCCATATACTTTCCTTATGGTACAGGCTTTTTTTTCAGTGGAGACTATGGATGAGTACAAGTACTCCCCCTGTTGCCCCCATTATTTGAGTAACATTTTGTTACTCGCACACATGTGCAAGTCCTACTTTTGGCTACAAAACTTGAACTCACACAGCCTTACATGTGTGACCCAGTTGTTTACACCTAACTGAATTTTCCAGGTGATGAAATAATTAACTGGGTACAAACATGACTTCTACGGCCACAACTTCAGCCCACTAAGCAAGAGCTCAGCAAAAAAAAAAAAGTTTTACAGCAGCTACGGCAGCTCTTTAGGAACATTTTATTTCACCAAAAGCAAAAGCAAAGAAAGTGCAGAAGAATGCAGCCCAGAAAAGTGATGTCTGGAAGTACTACAGCAGAAATTATGAAGGTCATAGGAAGTGCAAGATATGTGGCATTAAACTTGCAGACTTTACAGATGCAGATGGCGAGGTTGCACCCCATGAGGTTCCCCCACACACAAGTGGGTTTCCTCCCACCCTGTTTCCTACTCTATCCAGTGGCCTGTCCTCTCCCATTAAAGGCATGAAAAAGCCAGAAAAAAATGCATTCTTTAGTTTGAGGTTTAACAACATGCTTGAACAAGGAGAAAACAGCATTTGTTCGCCTTGCTTGCAGACATCACTGTGACCAAACCAGAGGCGGAGATTAGCCTGCTAATAACCAAAGTGGTAACAAGAGATATGCTCCTATAAAGTTTTGTGGAAGAAGAAGGCTCCAGAGAGCTGATAGCGTCTTTTGAGTCTGAGCACAAGTCACCATAGTGGAGAACAACAGCTAGAGAGCAACAAAGATGTATGAAAAGTTTGTAATTACAGTCAAGGAGGTCTGAGTCTGACAGGTCTGTTTTAGCCTACGGTTCAATAAAAGAA
The DNA here is from genome assembly GCA_008086565.1 of Thalassoma bifasciatum. Classification (NCBI taxonomy): domain Eukaryota; kingdom Metazoa; phylum Chordata; class Actinopteri; order Labriformes; family Labridae; genus Thalassoma; species Thalassoma bifasciatum. The sequence continues at coordinate 178,220 of RPOG01000688.1, forward strand.
TCTGTGAGTACTTCAGTGCTAGTTGATCATGTAATTGTAGTATTACCGTAAAGTCACATCCAGAGGAGAGATCCAAAATGTGCAGTATGAAAACATTTCTTTCCTTTGTTACAGTTGCTAAAAATCTCTCTCCCTGGCACACTGACCCCATTGATCTTTCAATCAATTTCCTATTCTTATAATCCACTGTCCTTAAATACGTTTCTGGTATCTGAAGTTATTAGCTCCAACAACTTGAACCCATAGATGAGAACTAGATTTCCGAGCAGCTATGCATATAGGCACAGCTGGTAACAACAAAATAATACAAACAATGGTTTAATAATTAAAATTAACAATGTGAAGTGTTTCTGTACATCTCTCAGAGCTCCATGTCTCCTGTATGTAGGCCTGTGTGGAGAGAGGGATGTGTGAGGCACGACATGACTTACTTAACTGGCAGAGGTCCTCCACAGTGAAATCACTGTCTTTGAAGTGGGAGTTCTTCCTTCTGAAAAAAGATGAAAATAACATCTGAGATCAAAAGCAGAGGAAGGCTCCAGAAGCTGGTGATTCATGCAGTTATTCATCTACTGTATGAGTGTTACTACACAGCTGCAGCAACAGCTAGACGAGGCTTAATGATCATTATTTCTGACAATAGGGAGGAGAGAAGGACAGACAGAAGGGTGATAGACATACAGAAAGCGAGAAAACAAGAAAAAACAATCACACTGTATCAAAAAGAACATAAAATATGAAAGATAGCAGAAATAAAGGGTGATATACCTCTGTTTTTTAACAGCAGAGAACTTCTCTGAGACAATGTGCTTCAAAAAATTGAAGCAAAAAAAGAAAATCTGAGGGAGAAAAAAACAGTTTGGATGAGTGATTTTATTCTTTTATATAAAAGAGATTCAACTTCATTTTCCAACAATCTTACAGTCAAACAGCAGCTAACAGTTACGGTCAAGCATCCAACCCACATCGGTTTATTGCAGGTGGATACAAAGAGAGGGTGGATGGTCCCCAGAGCGAAATATCAACAAGAACATAACAGCCCTTCAGCTACAAATTTCAACTCAAATATATCCCAACAGCACAAGCAAATAAACACAGATTACAGTGAAATAAACAAAAGAGGAGTGATCTCTGTATCAAAGGATCAAAGCCATGTCAAGATTTTCAGCAGAAAGTCTTTAAAATCGGACAAACATTTCACAGAGTTATATGTCGAGACGATATAACTGCAAAGGTTCTGCTGATTCAATTTAATTTCCTTCATTTGTAAAACCTCTGCATCGCATCTGTGGACCTGAAATCAATTTTTCATTTCTTCTGCTTTTGTTTCAAATCAGACTGATCTCAATAAATTTATCTTCACCTCAAACACGCTCCAACAAGAAAATTACTTATTGATATTAGAAGTTGATGGCTAGACTGATATGAATAAAACTGCTATGATCAGTAGATAAATCCAGGTATGTGATTGGCATTAGGCAATAAAAGGAGGGAAATCTATCCCCAATTCCACACTGCACACACGCCCACAGTGGTTCATGCATGTCAAGCCAAATTTAGAATTCAATCCAAGGTAATTTGAAACAATTATCTGCTTTTTAACTACTTTAAATGTCAAGCACATCTATGGAATGTGACAGAAAGACAAATCTGATCAATGGAGGCCTCACACTGCATGTTAAAGAATCTGCTGGAGGAGTCCATGGCTGAATCTAAAAGTCCCCCCTAAACCCTAAACCCTAAACCCTGAGCCCTAAACCCTGAGCTCTTAAGGACTTCATTGATGTCACCTAGAAAGTGACTGAGTGCACAAGACTACTCGGGCTCAGAATGATAAAACCAGGAATGGGACAGCACTATTTCTCCCATGATCTGCATGTATGTGTAGCTTCTTAGCAGAATTACGATTTTTTATTGAACAATTTTAAGTTTCTAGTAAGTCCAAAGCCCAAGGGACAAACTGTCACTTTTTCCCCTTTTCAAAAACAACTTAATATTTACCCATGAACTTTTCTTATCCAGTTAAAAGAGCTTAACCACACAAGTGAGAGAATAACACTATATGAACATAAACATTCTTAATATAAAGATTGGTTGCACCAATCTGATCCTTGCATCAGGTATAAGTTAGAAACTCAAAAGGTTTAATTACATATGTGACATAGGGCCCACACATTCAGTGCATTCAGAAAGTAATAAAATCCCTTTATTTTTTCCACATTCTATGTTACAGCCTCACTCCAAAATGGATTAAATTAATCTTTTTTCTTGAAAATTCTGCACATAACAACCCATGATGACAAGCAAAAAAAGTTGTTTTTGTTTTGAAATTTTGCAAATTCATTAAAAATGAAAAACTAAGCCTGCTGTTTTGCACAGGCTGAAGCAGTTCTGAACCTCACTGAGATAAAAGCAGATCACATTCTTTGATATGATGCCGTATGAAGTACTAATTGAATCAGGAAATATTAAAATTGAGTCAGCACAACGTCCCTGTGTTGTTTACTGGCAGCAAACAAAATCAGCTGACTGCACTCGCTGACGGTAATTCAGCACAACAGTTAAAAAAAGAGTCACCATCATCATGACCATCAATGCCTGGGATGTCCTTTATTTCACTAAACATCATGTAAACCTCCACAATCTTACATCAATATTTTCATATAGGGATACTGTATGAGTTATGCCTTCATTAAATCTAAAACAAAAACTCAGAAGAGCTACAGCCCTGCAAAGACTCAGAGAACAAACACAACATCAGTCAGAGATGAACTCACCTCCTCCCCTTTGGAGAGTCGATCTGGCAGCATGTGACTGCAAACAGACAAAGAAGAAAAGCGTTTTATTCTTGTTTCCACATCCCCACAAACTCTAAGAATCAAAGCCTATAATCCTGCATTAATTAAATTCAAACTTAAAGAGTTTTGTGTGAGCACTTTGAAAGAAGATGTAATAATGATTAAAAACACTGCAGCGTCTATCTACTGAAGACTTTCACGCATCTCTTTGAAGTCGTTTTCTGTCGCACTCTTCTCTTTTCAGTGCTTCTATGCGCATCGTATTAATAAGAGAAAAGGTTTGTTTCTGTGACACTATGATTTGCTTTCTTTGACAACGACAGGAACACTTTGATAACTAAGAATTCAGGAGCATAACTACAGAATCTAATTGACTTTCCAGAGATGGGTGATTATTTTCTACAAGTGTTTTAGCACAAGCCTCAAAACCTCTTCATTCAGCAGCCAACTTTGGAAAAGATAAACAATAACAAGTAATGTCTAAAACTCAGTCTTCATTAACTTTAATGGTTCTGTTCGTGACAATTTCATCAAAATAAGAGATGACCTTTGTCTCCCACTTTCAGTGAACGTCTCTTTCTCTGTACCTGTTTAGCATTTAGAAAATCTTTCGGGGTTCCTGTCAGTAACTATATATATATGATCAGTTGAAAGATGATAAGAGTAGAAAGTTTGGTTCATGGTCTGACTCAAGGTGATTATCAAATCAGAGTAACACAGTCAGGTTTGGCTGTAGCAGAAGCATTTAAATGTGTATAGCCCATGAAAATCAAATTTCAGATGTCGCTAATATGTGCTTGCTACATCTGCTCAACTTCTCTGCCTTGTGGGAGGGAATCAGGATTTATGAGGACACTTTGAGTGCAAGCAAACATTTTTTTGTATGTATTGCTGACCTTGTTAATTGATATACAATCAACAGTCTTCTCATTAACACCCTAAAAAGTAAATATGAATGTTTTGTTTGATGAGTTCCTTTAGCTTCTTGCTTCATTTAATACTCTCTCTTTGACCTACTGGTGTATAATTACATGGGGGATTTTAACCAGACAGTCTCTGATCAGCTGAAACTCAGGACATCTCTTGTGATTAACAAAGGAAAACCCCATGAGAGAGAGTGGAAATGTGGAGAGTGGGAGGATCAAAGACATGGTCAAGTGCAAAGCCAGAGGCGTCTTTCTGGCCTCTCCTCCCTCTCTGCCCCCAGCGCTTCATTAACCAGTCGCTTTTCAATAATGCATGACCTACAAGAACGCTACATCTCAAACGGGAGGGTGGCTAGACAGAGCAGACGCACCTCTGGTGTCGACGCATTTCCCAGCATAAATTCTTACAGTGTGTAAGTTCAAGTTCACGGGTAAGTCATGAAATAATGATTATGGTGATGTAACTGATTATTTTTACCCAAAGAGGAACCAATCATAGGCGATGGTAAGATAGAGGATCTCTGCAGGCTCCAGGCTGGCATGTACGGCTCCGTCCTGTAAGGACAAAGCGATAAGAGTCAAACATCTGATACATCACATGTTGAATTTAACAACAACAAACAATTCTGTAAGTCAAATCGTCTGTTCCAAAGCTTTCCTTTCATGGGTGATCGTAAAAAGTTAATCATAAACATCTTTAGAAAATAAAACTAATTCATGTCCACGACAATAGAGTCCTGCATTAATAATAGCAAAGAGGATTCACTCAAGTCCACTTTTGAAACTGTTCATCAGGTGAACTGATTTGAAGGAGATAAATGATGATATCTGAACATGTGAAAAAAAGAGAACTCACTGCCCAAAGAGAGAGCCTGAGGAGGGAAACAAAAAGAGGCGTTCGGTCCCAGCCTGATATGCAGTGCACCAGGAGGCCGCTCTCATCTGGAACAAGACACACAACAGAAACTCAATTCAAACTCAGAAGTAACTACAACAATTTACCGAAGTTTTTTTTAATTAAGTGGAAACTTAAGATGCATGAAGTCAAAATACATTTTCTTTGATAGAAACTTAACTCTTAGTTTACTAAATTATAAACAGATGTTCTCATTAACACAGAGGAGGCACAATAGTTAGCAAACAGCAATCATTACTTATCTGCTATAATGTGATTATGAACTAACTTGGTCATTTCAAAGACTTTTGTTCAGATATCTCAATTTTTTTAAGTCTTCTTGACTTTGTTGACATGGCAGAGCTGTCACTTGTTATTTAGCGGACATGCTGACATGTCACAGCCGTGGGACAACACTTAAGTGCCGTCCCAACTTATCGACCTGTGCAAAGATGACATGTGAAAAAGTAACACGTTAGGTTAAAAACGTGACCTCATGAAATGATTTCTGAAGAACTCGCTGATTATTTTTCCTAACAAAGAAGCTTGCTGACGTTTTTGTAAAAAGTGTGTAGATGTCAAGGCACCAGGAAAGCCTAGGGGTTAGGTTGCACAAACCATGGGGCATAGCCAAGCCCTCAAAATGACTTCAAAAAGAGAAAGAAAGTGCACAGGCCTTTGATATTATCAACCTTAGAAGTGCTTGCAGTTACACAACAAAAGGTGATTTGACCCCTGTCCAACTCGTTTCACCGACGACGACTCACCATCACTGTTGATGATGTGGAGCAGCAGCCTCAGGTAGTTCTGGGTCTGGTCCACCAGGTCCCACGACTTCACACACGAAGAGACACAGAATCAAAGAGTAAATGCAATGTTGGTAGAGTGGTGAAAAAGAAAAGCTTTTTGAATAAAAGGCTTATTTAAATATTAACTTCATCAAGATGTTTCCAGCCTGCCATGTCAGGGGAAATGCTCCGTGACATGACGCTTTGAAAAGCTTTGCACACTAAAATTTCAACTGCATTACAATTTTATTTTGCTCCAGCAACCAGGAAAAGACACCAGACTGCAAACTCCCAGAAAAGTTGTCCCAACTTATGTTTGACCATGTGATATCGTCAAAAGTAAATTCCTTTACATGTGTTCATTGCCTTGGATTAATCTTCAAACTGTATAAGTTTAGGTGATGTTTAGAATCACACAGCTCATAATATGAAGCCTAATAGTGGCCACTTTGTAAGAACTCATAAATAGTGACCAAAACAATTTGCAAGTTGGACAACAGATGGCACTAAACCACCACAAATCTATAGGAGATGAAGAAATGGTTATGTGTCTACAGCTGGCAGAGCATGAGGGGCAACAAACTAGTCACAACTAAAGAGAAAGAGGAGGAGGAGGAGAGGTAACCTGGTATCGAGTCCAGTCAATATCCAAGTTCTGAGTAAAGCACAAAGGGATTGTCAAAGGAGCATCCACATAGTCCTGCAAAACAAACAGTTATGTATATAAAAATGAGCAAAACAGATCCCAGACATTGTATCATGAAACACTGAATAATTTGATCATTGAGTCTGTACCTGATTCCAGTTAAACACCAGACCCTCTGCTGTGTAGTCTCTGTCTTTGTAGTCTTTAAAAAACTCACACCCTGAAAGAAGAACAGAACTTTAATTAATTTCATTGTTTATTTGTATATTTTATGACAGAAGAAATTATCCAAATCATTCAGAATAGTTAGATATTTGTGTAACTTCATACGGGTCTTTGCCATGTCCTCATTCATTATAATTCTACTGTTACCCACATCGATCTCTGTGTGTATTACCAGTCACAAGAACTCAGCTGTGTGAATAAAAAGTTCAGACAGGAACTTCACCTGGGTAAGGCACAGAGAGCAGGGTAAAGTCTGCATAGCGTTGGGCCTTGTCCGCCTTCTCAGAGGACGTCACACTGCAGAAACACAGACAGAGAGAGAGAAATTACAGACAACACCAGATAGAGCCCGGAAGGTGCTTGAGACTTTGCCACTTTGCCCCCTGATTGGATCAGTCCCATCTTCCATTTGCAAAACAAGATTACAACAGTAGTCTACGCGGCTTTGATTCTGTCGCTGAGTAATGCTCAGGGTGTTTCCACTGGTTTGAGATATTTGTGGTTGAAACAAGCTCTGTAGCACTGGGCGGGGTTCAGCATGGGGGAGTTATTCATGCACATCTGTGACCGTGAAATATCTCAACTTAGTAAGAGGTTAGATGGAAAGGAAAAACAAATTCTACACAAATCAGATGTTCTTAAGAGAAAAGATCAAGTTTTAACTTCAACTCAGAAGCTTTCTATGAACAATTTCATGGTCTTAATTTTCTTCCTTCAATAAACTTTATAGTTTCTCAAACTAAAACTCACTGCATCTCTCCTACTAAGCTGTATCCTTTCCAACTTTGCTTTGTGGATGAAACTAGTGCTCTGAAGAAATGAAATAAACAATTAACTCCTTAAAGTTTATGGGTGCCTTGAGGACCATCTATTTGTGTTGACTGCAGTAAAATCTTTGACCAGAGTCGGTAATGATTCTTCAGGAGAGATCTTTTAATTTTTTTTTTTTGTTCAGGAAAACTTTCTTCAGGATGCCAAAAAAGGTAATGTTATTATTTATAGTTGGGTAGCAGTATTGCTTGACACATTAAAAAAAGCAAACCTAGTGAACTCAAAATTAAATCAGTAAACACAAAAAAGTAAATCCAAGAAATTGTTTTTCTCTGTAAAAAGGACAGCTCTTGCTTCTCACTGCTAAACTTTGCCAGCCAGTGTAGTGTCTTCAATGAAAGTTTTTGCCTTCTTACCATAAATGGATTCATGTTCTCCTGGGAAAATCCAACCCAACCACAGATACTGAGAAATAACATTTGGCATGTACAGTGATTCTATAATTAGGGGTATGTTTCAAGTTGATGGGATGTACTTATCAATTTCACTTAATATTGATTTCAAGCAATGACCAATTTTATATTAGGTCGTTTGGGTGATATTTCACTGTCATTTAATACAGATAGTTAACAGCTTCATTTGTTTATTCAGAAAAAAAAAATGTAAATCATGTTTTAGAATTTGAAGTTTTTGTACTGTCTGTACTGTAAATGTCAAATCTGCTCTTCAAAATTGATACTAGATCAAATGATTGTGTGTACCATTTTCAGCATTATTTGTTGAATGATAATGATAATAATGTGATAAAGCTGTTGTAAAAGCGATTTAAATGATCAATACTCATAAAGTTACTTTGTATGTGTCCAAGAAAACTATGCCAACTGTGTTATCCATTAAAAAAAAAAAATTAAGTCAGCAATGGTTTGCTCTAAAGTCACATGACTCAAATCATTGGAGCTCTCATACTTTTTTGTGGGAACCTTGAAGAAAGTGTGGCATGTCTCAACTCCTCCTCATCAATGTTTCATTAAACTGTTTGTCTGTGCATGGTGTGCATTGGTATTTCATACATTTGCATTTTTTTTGTATATTGATGTTGTGATGACTGAAATGTTACGAAAATGCATAGGAATACAAGGTGATAAAAGTCAGGTGGTGACATGTTCAAAGTTTGTAGTTCGTGCAAGGGCCAAAATTGAAGAAAATGTCGAATCTGTTACCCGTCACAAAATGTTGTGTTGTAGAGAAAAGTTTCTCTCTTTTTGTGCTGTGAACTGTTTTATATGTGGTTTTTGTACCATAATTCTTCAACATGTTGACTAATCTATAAAGCATACAATACAGGACAATTCAAAAGAGCAAAATCTTAAATAAAGATGTTGAATAACTCTAAATTAAGAGTAATACAGATTAACATTGAAAAAGAAGCTGCAACTTTTGTCCATAAAACCATTGGCAAGGCAATGAACAAGATTTCTTTCATTTAAATACAGAATTCATACAAGATTAAGCTGGCCAATTAATAAATGTAGTACATTCTAGATATTTATAATACAATCAAATAGAATATGAAGCAAAAAGAAAGCTATATTTTTTGCACTTTTTGGTAGAGCTGAAATGTACCCCAAGTTAGAGAATCACTTAGTTACTAATTTCAGTGCAAATAATCTCATCTTAGATCATTGGATAAATAGGCAATATAAGAGTGAGACTATTTCAAGATGACTTATCAATTCCACACAGGAGAAGATTTTTGAGAAGGCAATCGTCTCTTAGATCAATCCCAGGTATAAAAGGTGTGGCACTGCAGATGAAAACTGGGTATCACCAGGCTCGGAAAGAAAATTGTGTGAGAAATCAGGAAAAAATAGCTCTCTTGTATGTTCCTGGTGGCTGACTAATAGTAGCCAGACCACCAGTAACAACTCCAGTGGTATCCCCAAGATAGATGCAAAGATGTGACACTGATTACTGAGCTCCACAGTGTACAATCAAAGCTGGCTAAAACTGGACTGATTCAAAAGCCTCCCCAGCTGAACTGCCTACGCACGTCTCTTAACTTAATTTAGGCAGAATCTGTGAAAATCTGAAATCAAACATCCACGTGCTGAGTAGATGGTCATGTGCTTTTAATAAGGTAAGTAACAACAGTGACCTAAATAACAGACAGAGTGTGGGTGAACTACTTCGAGGTGTTTCTTACTTTAGGCCAAACTTAACCTTCTTGTTTTCCACCATCAGGTCACAGATGTAGCGAACCGAGAGGTAACGTAGCAGCTTAATGTCGTGGCCCCGGACCTTGTCAAAGAGCTGGGAGTCCCCATTCCTGAGGGGAGAGAAGAGGGAGAAAGAAGGTGAAGAGAAGCAGAGAAAACATATGACTAGTCTCTACTTCAACGGTGCTTGTTCCCTGTTGTGTTCAATTGTTGTCACAAGTTATTGGTTTCATACACTGACGTAACCATAAGACAGAGCAGAGATGTTTCTAAATCTAGTGCATAATGTGATTACCTGACTGCACTGTCATCCTCTGGTACCTCCTCAGACTCAGTCCACGTGTCATCAGTGCCCCCTGAAAATCAGCAACACAGCATAAATATTTTCTCTGAGAGGAGCCACAAATGACAGCCTGATGACTTTTCCATTGAAAACAAGCATATGGTGTTGGTTCATGAGAGAAAACAAGATCAGGGGGGTATGAGAAATCCAAATAATGATCCTACATAACTTTCCACTTTTCCCCACAGCTGTACACATCATCTCTTTGTCAGTAATATGCATCGAAAGCACTTTATAGGGCTCTTATCTGTGTTTGTCGAATAAATACAAACACAGCAACTCTGACTGAGCGACACAAATTCAGCTCAGCATGTTGTTGTTGTTGTTGTTGTTGTTTTTATTGTGAAGAGAGCACTTTCCATTGACATCTATCTCTTGCTAATATGGACGCCGGATGCACTTACCCTAAGAGCTTTGATTAGGATAATGTAAAAGCTCAGTAAGTAAGCAGAGTCTCTGAGCCAAATTTCACTTGCTAATGGTTTCCATAACTTGATTTAGGTTGTAATAAAAGGGTTCAGATATTTTAGAACCTCAGAGAGGTCATTTCCCCCCTCACTGTCTTTCTACTGCTTTATTTGGGGTTATTCACACAGTGATAAAAAGAGCAAATCACCATTTTCAGGGCAACCAAGGAGAAGTAACTGAACTTTAGATTGGAGAACATATGTGTATAACTGTAAATCTTCTTAAACTGGATTCTTCCTATATCATATTTATCAAACTGTTGCTAAGACCATGACTTTGTTTATTATGGATGTGGCACTCTGGTCCTGTTTCTACACGTCACTATAAACTGAAGCTTCATGCCCGTTCAGTCTCAAAGCCTAGAGCCCAAAATGTTCTGTTCTCTGTGTGAATGTCTTGGCATGTGCTGCAGGAGGCAGGTGAGCCTGTCAGAGTCATATCTGTCAGTTTCAGAAAATTACTTTTTATTTTTTTCATTTTGAACTTTAGGAGTGGATTTTTGTCGGAGTGGGAATAAAAAGATATTGAATGGAAGTTGCTTCTAATGACATTTACACCGAAAAGGCACTTTTAGCTTATTTTCATCCACCAACTCCAACCTCACCAAGCAGGGTAAACGTAACCTGGTTCTTCAATTTATTGATGGACCCTTAAGTTTAAGGAAATCACTTCAGTATAACCACTGCATGTGGGTTCGAATGAACATTATCACGAACAGTATAACCCATATTTTAGCCTTTAGCTCATGTTTTGGCCTTCAGTCTGTGCTCTATCACTCTCTCGTTAAGCTTTTCTGCCTTTCTGACCCTTTTCTGTCAGACAGTCCATCTCTTGTTTCTGTTATTACTATATAAATCACAGAAATCATTTTGAGCAGGAGAAACAAAGATCTTTCTTCTCCCTGCTAAACTTTTTCAGCCGGTGTGGTGTTGTTATAGAGACTTTGGCGTGGCGTAAATAAATCTGGTCCAGTCCAACCCAGCCAGGAAGCTGGGAACTATAATTTGATAATCAAATTTAATACTAAGAACCTATTTTGGTGCTGCTGATGATCTCATTCTAAGTTGTAGGTTATAATCAGGTATGTATCTATCAGACTTTTTCAAGATTACTCAGAAAGTCCTCATAGTCCCTTTAAATTTTGGATAATGAAAAGGGAAGTATATAAAAGATGAATTCAAGATTACTCAAAGTCTTTCAAGGGTGTTTGAAATAAAGAAAAAAAAAATGGTTTTGTTATTCAACAGAGTCTAACTTGCAACTTAAATGCAATCATACACAAAAGTGCATCAATTCAAAGTCCAACAATTACCAAAGAATAATCTAAAAGAGCCACACTGATGGTTTATATCTAACTTTATACACCGTTTTCATCAAACTGAATGAACTTTCTCAGGGGTCGCTATCATTCATTAAATGCAGGACTCGCTGATACTGAAAATTTATTTGATTAAACCTGTTCGGCTTATCTCTGCCATCATTGTGCAGATGATGTTTGCTGTTCTTGGTGAGTCTGAAGAAATCCATCCCCCCGTGGTTTAAAGGAACATCATGTTCTAATAGGAAATGTTGACAGCTGTCCGAAAACTGGTGCAACTATTCACAGGTCAGAGAACACACATGGAACTGAAATCTTGCGTGGAAAATAAGATAGCTGCAACTTCCCCTGTTGAGGGTAATTTTAACTCCTTTGCGTGTCTGTGAGTGAGTGTGTGAGTGTGTGTTCAAGCGTGTGTGTGTGTCTTACCTGAGAAAATGTAGTTGTAGCCTGTGCGCCCGTACAGTTCCCCCCATCCTGCCAGAGTGGATGACCGACAGATATGCTGCAATACAGAAGTGAAAATCCAAGATTAGACAACGTGACTTTGTGGCTCAGACCAACATGCTGTAATAAACGTTTACATCTTGTCACCTGTGCACGAGAAACATGAAGACAAGAGGAAATGGTGCTTTCACTCTTGGAAACACTGATGTGGTTTTAAAAGCAATCTGTGTTTCATTTCTGCTTCAGTGCCCATCAGCACAAGCCACAACGCAGTTTCAGTCATCTTTAAATGACAGTTTCTTTAAAAGAATTATAGGTCTTGTCATATTATTTCAGTCACTTAATTCTGAAAAAGTGTAAACAAGAAGTTTTAACTGGTGGTACTTATGGTTGAATGATTGCCTCTTTTAAAAGGAAGTCAGTTGCCTTTCATTGCTACCATGCAGTTAGGAATAAATTACCGATGTGCATTAAGAGATGAGCAATTTATGGTGGGGCCACGAAATGCCTTCAAAAATCAAAACGATGCATAATTCATCCATTATTGTAAAACTATAGATGAAAATAGCAGTTAACTTTATATCTTAAAAAAACACTAGTAAACAGAAATGTATCTGTTTTCTACATTTCTTTCTTTAAGATCCCTGAAGTAAAAAAACCAAGAAGGCATAAGTGGATGTAGATTAGTTTAGGAAACAGCAATACGTGCACATATGTCAGAAAACAGTTTCTAGATAACTTAAGTATCTCAGAGCTTTCTTTGCTTTTGATTGTTTTTGCTTGGGCCTATTGATGTATTTCCACAACAGGAGGGCGCTGATTTCTTGCACAGCTATGATGATGGTTGGGGGGTAGAGAAGTTTGGAAATCCCCATTAAATATTACAGGTTATTATAATTATAAACTGAAACTTGCAAATTTATTTTCCTGGAAAGTAAAGGTCAACGCTGACGGCTGAAATGAGTTCCTTGGTATTTAATTTAAACAAAGTGCAATGAGTTTGACTTCATTATATACAAAAGTAAGTTCAGTGGGAAACCAAGCTGGAAATTATGCAGTTGTAATGTCAAAGGTGGATGTTTAAACAAACTGTATGAAAAGGCTGAAGGGGAAAAAAGCCTGGGACAGAGAATATGAGCACGTCAGATTAAACTTTCCAAGCAATATATTGAAACTTACAGGATTCATCTCAAATATGACAAATTCAGGAATTCACACAATTTAAAAAGCACTGAAAAACTATCTCATGAAACGTGTTGCAGCATGATAAAGTTATTTCTTTGGGGAGCAGCAGTACCTTTCCATTGTAGAGGATGACTGGACAGACAAACCTCCCTCTGCATCGCGCCAGCTTACTCCGGTTTACCAGGTCCTGCAGCTTACTGATCTGCACTGTGCTCTCAAACCTGCATAAGGAGACAACCACATATTACCCATCATTCAGTGCACTTCATTATTTCAACTCTATTTAGCACCACATATAGAAACACACACTGCAGGATCATCTGATATGAGACAAAGCCTGATCCAAACTAAATAACTGTGATTTAGTTCTTCTGAAATTTCAATTGCATCAAAGCAGGGCATTAAGCCTTAACAACATTATTATCACTTATATATCTGCTACCTGGAACTGGAACTGTTGGTAGTGCTGTCTCTTTTTAACATAGACAGTATCTATTCATGTCAGGCCTCTAAGAAGAGTTTCATCACTGTCAAGTGTACACTGACAGTGCACTTCAACAATCGCTTTTTATTAGGACACAAACTTTCAACTATTTTGTTAGCAACGCAGTACTTAAGATATTTCTCAAGTTTTTTAACAATCAAATATTGGATACTAATATTGATCTTCAATTAAAATGAATCTTACATAAATGTATGAGGAATACAGACCAGTATTTTTTTTATGAGACAAGCTTCAGCATTTAAATATTTGCCTTTTTTGAAATAAAAGCAAAAAATTTTATCAGTACTGGTTCTAACTTGTTTACCCTTTTTTCCTTATTAATTCGCAACTCTTCCTATGCATAACATATTACACAGCTTTTGGGAGAGGTTTTAAGCGTTACCCATAATTCTGGCTATAGCAGGTGCGTTGCTTTTTCTTGATTTTTTTTCTTGATCAATGACGAATCAAACTGCTTTCAAACCTTTTAGTACATGTGTTCATTGTTTGCTCTTATCAACTCATCTCAGTTGTGCTGCTGGGTATAACTGAAAATCAGTGCCATTGTTTAATTCTGGATTGCATAAAGGGAAACTACATGACTTTGTATGAAATAAAACACTCGGCTGTGAGGAAACCATGTATTTTCCATGTACACGGGGAAATACAAAAAAGAGACAATCTAATGCTTAAAATGTTTAAAAAGGCTTCAAAGTGAATATTTTTCTCCCAGCACAACAGTGGAAAACAGTCGTGTTGCATTAATCAGCAGTGATGAATATGGATTTATTGAATCATCAAAACTATTCCATTCCCTGCTACAATGTGGCATCATGTGACAGCAGAGTCACTTCACCCGTCTGCTCCTTTTTTCAAAGGGGCCGAGGATAGAGGCTGATCTTTGCCCCCCTCCACCACAGCAAGGTGGCGTGCAAGATTAGAGAAGTGACACAAACAAACAAGAGGGCAATTGGTAACTGAGTGAAGTGGACTTTGTATCAGAAAACTATGGAGCAACTCACTCTTGTAGTAGTGACGTACCTGTCTCTGTCAACATCTGTGCATTCATACTCCAGGAAAACTATCTGCCGGGGATAGTGGCCACACACTTCTCCGTTGGCGTTATGGATGATGCTGTACTTGTAGTCTCTTGCAAACAACTCCAAACAACGCTTCTCTATTCCTTCCACCTGAGGAGAAAAAACAAGACAACAAGTCAAGTTAATGATTAAAGAGATGCTCATTTCAACTTGTAAAAAGACAAAATAAGGAAACAGTTACTCTTGGACACATGGTCATATTCAACAGGGATGAATGATACATATAATATCCAAGATGGTTTCCTGTTGATCCCAGGAGGGTTAAAAAATTTTACCAACCAGACTAGATATTTAATATTCTCCCTCAACAAACAATACTTTGATCAAAAATCTTTCAAAAATCATTTTGACTTACTTCAAAATTCTTGGGCTAGATATTTTGTGTCAGCTGATGATGCATGCAATCATTTGCTTGATTGATTTGTTTGCCATCTGTTTTTTTTAAACCGGAGTTAATGTGTCAAAGGCAAATTTTAACATGGATCTTAATACAGAGATGATACAATGTCAAAGGGAAAAGGAAAGTTTAACACCATGGCAAAGAGTTGTATCTGTAGTAACTCTCTTAACCTACTAAAACTGAGGACAGCATGTAGGATCAGATACAGGCCAAAACATGCAGCGGTTCCTTGAAGTTGATAAGGGATCATGTAACATTACCTCCAGTGAATGTTGTTTTGGAGGCATACAAGGTCTACTTAGTTTCCACAACTTTGAAAGTAGATTATCATTCACACCAAAGGGAACCAAAGGAGTATTTCATAAATCCTTTCAAAAAAAATGTTTCTTTACAGAAGCTTTAAGTCAGGAACGGCATATAAACAGGACACAATTTTTTAAAAAAAATTAAAAAAAATAAAATAAAAATAAAAAAACATGCTGTTTCAAACTAGTGAAGACACCAAACACTAACAGTTAACACGAGCAAGGTGCAGAGTGAAGTTTTCTTATTACAACAGTGACAGATATGAATGAAGTTGACCCTGAATGAGTCAATGTTTACATGTTGGGTTATTTATGTAGTAAATATACATAAGGAGTCATTACTCGTCTGCGACATGACAGATCCACGTGTTTATTTTACACGTTTGTAGATTTATGCTAATTTCACGATATGACATGACTGTGCAATGTTTTAGTAGCTTACACACAACAAAAGTGGACCAGCAAACTCACCCTCGAAGTGACTTCCTTCGCTCTATACTGCATCTTAGAAAACAAATCTATCAGATCCATTATTTCCTCACTCTTTCTGACCGACGGCCCGGTGGCGGTGAAGCCGCCGGCCACGGAAGGGGACCCGGCCATCATAGCGCCTAGACCCGCGGTGGTGGCTTCCAGTCGAACTCGACCTCCTTCAAACACCGCAGAGCCTTGTCCTTGGGAACGGGAAGACCGACCAGGCCATCCCCTCCCAGCCAGCTTTTTCCTGACTGCCCGCTTGAGGGGGCCGGAGCCGGGTAGTCCTCTTGAATTCAGGGCACCGGCGAGCTGCTCCACTCTCCGAACTCAAGCCGTCAGCCAGCCCGCACAGCCGGCTACTCACACCGCGGTGGAGGGGAGCGGGGCACGACCTGCTCCCGCTGATCACTTGTCGGCGCAAAGTGGTAGGTCTCAACTATCCAGAAAGCGTCCTGTTTCTACTCAAGCATAATGACTACTACGTATCAAATAAGTGCACTCCTTGGTTTGCGTCTCCGGGTCTCCCAGCATCCTACGAGAAGCGAATCCGCCGCTTCCCATAGACAATGAATGAGGGCGAACAAATTCGCGTCAGTTCGCTTTCGATGTGTCCACACCGTTAGCACGACGAGCTAACAAGCTGCTTCAGTTTCCTAAACACAGATATGTATCATTTACTTACTCTAACTCATCCTGCTCTCAGTTGGGAAATTTCCAGAGCTTCAGTAGCCCTCCATAAAACAACCAAGTAGTTGGTATTTCAGACATTCAACGAGGTAACGCTGGACCCTCTGCGCGTGCTAGCCAACCACCCTCCCGGTCACCTGGAGTCAGGAAATCCCGAGGATACTTCCCGGCCTGCTCACATTTCCACAATGTCACGTCTCCATGTCCCCTTAGTAACCGTGACTATGACGATAGAATGGCTCAATTTATCCGGTAGTTCACCCTGTAGCTGCAGATTCTCAGTGTTGCATATTTATCCGTGGATAAAAGCCCAAACAGACCCAGTGCAGAGAGGTGTTGCAATCCGTGTACTCCAGTCTGAAGGTACAACAGGCGGTAAACAGGAAGCTGACAACACCACGTGACAGCTCCCCTAAAATGACGTGTGTTGTTGTTCAGAGGGAGGTCTCATGCATATGATCTGTCAGACTCCACTCAGCTCAAATGTTGCGACCTCTATTTGTATACCCGTCCATCAGACGATAAATGAGCTTGGCTGGAAAAGTAAAAGTCACCCTACCAAAAATATAGAGTTATGAATAGTGACCTCAGGGGTAATTGAGGTAACTTCCATTAGCAGGCTCCACTCAGAAATGCTTGTTATTGAAAACTGTTGCTGACTTATATAGCCATCATTGAACTTGAAATTGGCCAAAAACATTAGTTTGAGAAAGTACAGGCTGTTTTGAAACAATACAACAAAAATAAAGTGAGTTTGAAGATGCACACCAATTTATTTAGGCCTACCTTCTGTTTCTCCTTTATTTCAAAGCAAATCAAAAATGAGAACACCAAGGAAAGTCCTGATACCTTTTTTGATTCAAGTAGAACAATAAAAAAAAATAAGAGTAATAGTATTTTCTGCTTGAGAACAGCAAACACATAAGTCACATTTCCACCCCATCACTGTCCTTGTTTTTCTGTTTGAGACAGAATAATGTGATTTCAAGGTTGTAAAGTAAAAAATTAGCAAATTTAAGGCAAAATTAAGATTTTAGGTTTTTGGGTTGCTGAAAACAGCAATGATCATTTTTATGTGCATTATTTTTTGTTACTACTTGGATGTTCCAGATTTGTTTTCTCATTGTGCCGAAGTGTTCTGTCACTTGAGTTTAAGTTTTGCCTTCCACTTCAGCTCCCAAAATAAGGTTTTACCACCAATATCAAGTTTAAAGGTGAAATTCTGTTCTGTGTGAAACTCATACAAGTATGAAGAGAAAGTAAGAAACCTCTGAGGCACAAACACTGAGAAGTTCAGCCCTGTAGTACATGCAAATCTGCATTCAAAGTTCAAGAAGTTTAATTTTTTGGGGGGGTTGTTGGTTATTTGTTTGTTTAAAGTGGTAGGGTAGGGGTGTATTAGTATATATCTGGGTGGTATGTAAACTCTTCTAAAATGTCCTGATGAGTTATACAAATTCAAAGAAATTTGATATAAATACTGTTTTATAATATAAGGGATGATAATTGTGGTGAATTATATGAAGTACACATGACACTTTTTATCCATCTCTTTGTTGGTGAGAAAATAGATGGGATGAATAAACAGTCATTTAGTTTTACAAAAGAAACCTTTATTTTATCTTTTTTCCAAATTAATATATTAAAAAGAAAGATAAAATTTCAACCATGTAAAGCCTGACCTTTTTAAATCATGTTGATAGAGGTTTTTGAAACTTATGTGTCAAATATAAAATTTTCTGCATCATAGGTTAAAAAACGTGGCCAGTAGTTTCACAGTTAAGGGTTTTTTTCATGTGTGTTTGCTGCTTGATATGTTTAAAACTGTCTCGAAAAGAGACAAGTAGAAGTGTGGTTAGCAGTGTGATCTCAAACTCAGTGTCCTCTTTGGTCTTTTTCAAAATTAAGCTGTCAAGATATTTTACTTTGAAAGATTAAATCCTGGCAATACACTGTATGATGATTTATTGTCACTGCGGTGCATTCACTTCCCCTTACAAGCTCACTCATACTTCCAGTCATTTGCTGCTCTCATCATGGCACAACAACACTCCCTGAGCTGTCAGCCTATCATTTTCCTGCTGCAGTATTTTTATATGACTTTCTATTTCCCCTAACATTCATTTAGTTATCACACATGACTCTCCTCAGCCTCATCACTGCCCAGTCCTCATCACCAATTCCTCTCCGCATGTGGTTTGCTCTGTCGTTTTATCAGCCAATACCTCCACAACTTGTGTGTGAACTCCAGCAGGGGTTAGGTTTTATAGCTGCTCTGGGCAGACATCCTCATAATAACTCAACCCCAAAGTAAAGTTTAACTGCCAAAGTGGTCCTGACTATACTTTAATATTGTATCATAGCTGTGAAATAAATATGTATGATTTACATTTTACCTTGATTCCACTATTTCAGCCTGAGAAGATACTGATTAAAGTGACACTATTTTCATACAAGAGACTTCACACTGACCCACAGGGAAACAAAAAGGTCTCTTTCAAACTGCTACAGATATACAGCGCCGTAAAAAATTAAGAGACCACTTCAAATTTTTCAGTTTCTCTGATTTTGCTATAAGTAGGTATTTGTTTTGAGTAAAATGATCATTTTTGTTTTATTATATAAACTACTGACAACATTACTCCCAAATCCCAAATATTGGCATTAAGAACATTTATTTGCAGAAAATGAAAAGTGGTCAAAATACCAAAAAAATCCCACTGTTTTCAGACCTCAAATAATGCAAAGTAAACCAGTTCATTTTCAATTTTAAACAACACATTACTAGTGTTTTAACTTAAGACGTATCCAGAAATCAATATTTGGTAGAATAACCTTGATTATCGATGACATCTCTCATGTGTCTTGGCATGTTCTCCACCAGTCTTTCACAGAGGAGAGTGATGACCACAGCAATGGTTTTTATACATTTCCTAGTTAAATAAGATTTGTTTCAAGTGCTCATACTGATTTCTGAAAATTTGCAGTGGCCTCTTAATTTTTTCCAGAGCTGTATATCTGTACCTCTCAAATTTGGAACCTACTTTGTCTTGTAAAATATAGATTTGCTGTAAGTATGGCAAAGGATCAACTCCAGGAAAGTCCATAAGAGCCCACCTGTGAACCCATAGGTACGTCAAGCATATTATTAGTGTAATCCTGAAGCAGCACAAATTGCTCAAACTCAAGTCATACTTTAATTGTGTTGTATTTGCTGTTGTTTAATGTGGTAAGTTTCGCTTACATTCCTTGCGTTCAAGTCACACTTTAACTGTGCTTGTTACACAAACAGACACTCACCTCATTAAACCACCATCAGCATTGTGCAGTTATTTTGGTGCTACGAGGAGATGAGGACACATTCACTGCTACCTCTTCCCACGCCTGCTTCACCTCAGGGAGCTTTGACAGATTCCTGATCCTCCGCTGCTGTCACGTCACTGCACTTTCACTGGCAAAATGTAGTTATGAATAATGAAACTGTAGCTCAGGAATTCAAATGCATATTCAATTTGAATAACTCAACAAGAAATTCAGCCAAACTCCTGCTGTCAAAAGTACCCATAAAACTCAAAACTGCTGTTTCCACTTCTGTAGAGGAGTGTGTGTCAGCAGTCTCTGGGAAGAAGATCCAAAAATAAGTCAAAGAGATGATAATAAAAAAAGACAGATGATAAAGCCTATTCAAAAGCATGGTACACAATGTGTTAGTATAACTTGAACATTAAAGATCTGGCAAGTGTATTATTGTATCTTAAAAACCATTGGAATACCAAACAACTTTGACCCGCCATTGTTTTAAAAGAAAAACTAAATATGGTCCAAGAGTGAACTCTGGAACAATCCACCGCCTCCAGCCTGACTTAACTTGCTTAACATGGTCTTGGCTCACGGTCTCATGATATTTGTGTTGGAATAATCTCCATCTTAAGTCCCAAAAGACAGTTTGTTCCAAGCAATTTTGTAAAATGAATCCATACATGAGACTGCCAAGTCCAATCCAGCAGTCAGTATTAATATTGATCATTCTTCTGCACAGCTCATGAATACTTCATGTGCTGGTACATTGGCAAACATGACTTCCCCATGCTGCTTTCAAACATTTCTCTTTCCACAGACCAACAAGCTCTTTTTATCTGCCTTTTTCAGTTTAACAAAATTAAAATTTTAAAGTGAAGAAAATGTTAATATTCATTTCTCTGCTTTAACATTTCTCAGAGCCCACAGAAAATGTGAATTAAAATTAAAATGAATCACTGTAAACATCAAAAATCCTTTTCAAATCCTTGTATGAAGATTCTTTAACCAGGGCCAATGGGCATTTTGGTCAACTGTAAAATAGATACTCTATTTGTTGACAATGTCTTTTAGTGTTGTCCCTAAAAAACAGTCACTAAATGTAATCAAACATATTTTTTTATTTATTACAAACTGCTGAAAAAAACCTCACCTGAAGTTCATGTAGGATATTTTCCCATCATTATAAATCAATTCATTTTAAAACATCAGTTTTCAGAATTGTTGAGTTTCTGCAGAATGTAGTGACCTTCAGCTTTAAACAGGTAGTGAGACGTTTTGAGATAAACTTTGGTTTGATTTGTGCTCTTGACTGAAAATTTGAATGTACTTATCATTACAAACATGAATTATTTCAGTGCCATAATTCACACATTGTAGGATAAAAGCTAAGGGCCGTAAAAAAAAAATGGACCTCGGACCATAATTTACCTCTTGACCTGATTTTAAAAATTCCTGCAAACTATACTGTCAAATGTAACTTGTTGTTTCAATATAAAAATATAATGAGAAGGACTGCTTTAAAATCTTATTTAAGGTCAATACATTAATTTTTTTGTTGAGACTGTGGGGTTTAACCAGACACTCTATGCCTTCGCTCAACTACTCAGTGTAGAGCAGGACCTTATATCTACTTCCTTCCCTCCTCACTCATGATGTAACAGTTATGTTACAATTCACAAAGGTATTCTGGATATATCTTGAAAGCTGCAGCTTTGCTAAACAGCTTGGAGGTGACTGTCAAGTTAAAATGCATTACTGATTTATGTGGACATAACATTTCAAGTTGAAATATATTTTGTAATTGAGACGATGCCAATTTGGGTGTTATCACAACAACTACAGTAATCTTTCGGCATAATGACTGTCAAGCATGGAGACCATGGTCAAGCATTCTGAGGATGGCAACTTAATGGGTGAAGTTTATTTTTATGATTGAAGGGTTTTTCTTACTTTCTTTTTCTTTCTGTTTTAGAAACCCAATTTTTGCAGATAAAGTTTCAAATTGAATCCCAAAGTTGTATTCTGAAATCTTTGAAAATACAAATAAAAAAGCTATGACTTCAGTCAAAATTTTGAATAATTTCTAAAGCTGCAGATTGTGTGCAACAAAATCCATCCTTCCTATATTAACCCTTGTATTGGCCTCAGATTTAATCTGCAGCATCTGTTCTGACTGTTCTACAGTAAAAGGTGTAAAATTTTCTCTATTTTTTTATTTCAGCTTTTTTGAGAAGATGTTCCTATTCATATATATTTAACTATTACTTTTATAATAAATGTCATGATTGAGCTTATTTACATAATATTATACCTCTTTCTTGAGTAGAAACAGCAAGAATTTTTTTTTAAGATTATTATCTGAGGTATATAGGAGATGTATTAACACAAACAGGTATACATCAAAGTGTAGGCAATATATTGTTTCTAAATCTTTTCAGTTTTTCTAATGGCAGCAAGATGCTAGAGATTAAAAATAATAATAATAATAAAAAAAAACAGACATGCTTTTTAAAAAAATATAGTCACTACTTATTTTACCGAACCGTCCATGTAAATTTAAAGCAATTTTTGAAAAAAAGTCAAAGTTATGACAAAATAACTTTTAAAATAGGTTAAAGTGACCCAAAGACAACAGAAGGCTTCATGGAATATGTATTAGATAATCTGGGAATGGAAACTTGTATACAGTGTTTTCTTTTTTTATGTTGTTGAAAGGTATTTTCATGATGTATGAACACTTCATATTTCTTTACACAATCCTTTGTTTGACTGTTTTTTGTGAAGAAATACAGAAATCTGGTCGTAAATGTGAGATCTTCTTTTGCAATTCCAAAATCCATCCACAAGTCGACGGTGTTCCTCGGTTGCGCGCCCGGGGAGAGAAAGAGAGAGAGAGAGAAATAGAGAGAGAGTGAGGGAGAGACAGACTGGGAGCGCACAGAGAAAGAGAGGGAGAGACAAGCAGGGAGGGAGGGAGGGAGTCACAGCCTCCAAAACCACTGTCACGGGGTCGTCAGTGTGTGCGTTGCTGAAGGACTTATTTCTATTTTTCTACATTTTAAAGCGTGGACACTCTTTGAATCCAAGTCGAAGATCTTGATTGAAGTATGTCCAAGGCAGCTACAGAGTCTCCGTGTTTTTCCTTTAGATCTTTGTTCTTTTCTGGAGGATTCGTCATCATCTCGGGTAAAATCAGCGGGTGCATCTCATCTGTAATCTGAAGCCTGTTGGGTCTGAATGCACAAGAGAGCGCGTCCTGTGAGAGGCGGTGGTGAAACGCTGGAAGGAGACAATGATGCTCATCCCGTCCATCATTGGTCGCTGTTTTTGGCTCCGTAAGCTCAGCTGTCGGCTCCGCTGTGTCTTTACGCGCTGAGAGCTGGAGCAGGGGAGAGGATAGAAGAGGGGAAGAGCACAGAGGGGAGAGAGGAGGCTTCCCCCGTCAGCTGAATCACGTTCACTACTGAAGTGATTGACTGTTCTGGAGACAAGGGGAAGAAGAGGAGGAGGAGGAGGAACGAGAGAGCCTTCCAAAAAAGAGCAGGATCTAGTTCTGCTGGTTGACTGAGCTTCTCCAGGAGAAGAGGGAGTCACTGGACCTTTGGACATCTGTGCGGGGGGCTGGGGGGCGGGAGAGAAAATGCTGCCTTCACAGGAAGCATCCAAACTCTACCATGACAACTACATGCGCAACTCCAGGGCCATTGGGGTCCTGTGGGCGATTTTCACCATCTGCTTGGCCATCATCAACGTGGTGGTCTTCTTCCAGCCGTACTGGATCGGTGACAGCATCAACACCCCCCACGCTGGCTACTTCGGCTTGTTTCACTACTGTGTGGGCAACGGGAACTCCAACAGGGAGCTCTTGTGCCAGGGCAGCTTCTCTGAATTCAGCGCCATCCCATCAGGAGCCTTCAAGGCGGCCTCTTTCTTCGTCCTGATGTCTATGGTGCTGATCCTCACCTGTATCGGCTGCTTCGCCCTCTTCTTCTTCTGCAACACCGCCACGGTCTACAAGACGTGCGCCTGGATGCAGCTGCTATGCGGTAAGAGGAGAAGACACTTTGGTGGGTGTTTAGAGGGAATTAGGTTGTCCTCCCAGTGGTTTCTGAAATGAATAAGGAAGGATCAGTATCCTTGAATCACCTCTGTTGTGTTAGAGCACTTTATCTCTTTGTGTCACCATCGCCCCAGCAGCTTTCCAAAGCATGAGTGCAGCGGGAGCGCATCGCTCATTCTGCGCACGAACGCTGCACGGGAGACTCGCTCCCCATCAGCAGCTGCACCCCCCTCTCCCTCTGCCTCCTGTGGGAGCGCACAGGGTCTCCCCTATGATAACAATGTGCTGAAATGCGATCTTACTCTTACATGAGAGGCAGATAACATCCATCATGTGCAGTGTGGTGTTATTTCATTTATGTGTTCTTAAAACTCTCAAATGTTGGCCACAAATCAATATTTTCATTTTTTACTGATTTGGGGTTTGAAGTCTTCATTGTCTCCAGGTCTTTCCCCCAAAACTTCATCATCCTGACACTGCCTGTTCAGTTTCACTTTCACCCTGCTGGCTGAGATAATGTGTAATTGTATGGAATTATGATAATGAAGTGCCTTAAGCAGTGTTGCATCAAAGATCACAGCTTCTATTTTGGTTGCCATATCTGCCTGAGAGATTAGTCTGCATTATGCATGATATGCACATGCATTCCAGTAATGTATCCCCACTCAGTGCATTCATTCATGCATGGAGAACTGGAAAATACCCCATGTAGAGGCTGTATTGTGTATGTAATTGCATTAAGAGGTGCAATAAGCTGTCGGATAGATACAGCTGAGCTGATTAGAGGCAGGCATTGGAATAAAGAACAATTTTCCGTGTGGGCCGAAGAGAGTATTCTGCGTGCAAATCTAATGAATATGTTCAGTTTTGTAGTATTGATCTTTTTCCTCAGAGCTTTTCCCGAGCCAGGCAGCAGATTTTGCTGTAGCTGTGGAGGAAAACATGCTTCATATTTCACCAGTCTTTGCAGCAGAATAAAATATATTACTCTCCTGTTCAACAATGGCTGACAGACTGACCGTGATAAACAAATGATAAGTTATTCTGCAATGGTCACAGCTTCTGTTGTTTTGTCGCACTAACACTTAACCACATCTTTTACCATTTTGAGCTTTCCACATTTAGATTTTGCTATCCACAGCTACCTTCATCAGAGGCCTACAGTGTGATACGAACGAGTGTTAACCAGTGGTGTGCATAGACTTTTTGAAGGGCAGGGGCAAAAAGAAACAAAAGGCACATGCAGCATGCATTTCTGCCATGCAAGAGGGCAGTTGTAATTTGCCAAGCAGGGAGACACTTGGGCATGTTTTTCAACAACTGGGCCAAATGTGGGGCCACCGCTGCCCTTCCCCTAAAGCACACCATTAGTGTCAACCTTTTCATTATAGCTTTGTGGATAAAAAAAAAGAAATCCAAGCAAGCATGAAAGGCACTGTGAGGACTTTTTATTGGCTCACTTTTCTTGTTCATAATATATGATTTAAAAAAAAAAAAGATTATCAGTACCAAAAGTGTTATTTCTACATTCTACCTCTCAGTATCTGTGGTCAGGTTGGATTATCCATAAAGTTGCTTTGACTACACCACACTGGCCAGAAACACTGATGTTGACTTGACCAATTGTGAAGCAGGATCTGGACTATTTACTGCAGAATATTCCTGGGATTCATTTTGTAGTAATGGTGGACAGTGGAGCTTAACTGACAAAAAGAAAAAGTACGTGAGAGTAGAAGTAAGCCAAACAGGAGAGTGATAGAGCATGGGCTAAAACACAGGCTAAGCCATTTGTGATAATGTTCATTCAAACCCACATGCAGCAGTTATTCTGCAGTGATCTGTTCAAACCTGAGAGTCTATCAGTGAAATGAAGAGCCAGGTTACATTTGCTCTGCTTGGTGAGGTTGGAGTTGGTAGATGAGCACTGGTAGGACACAACTAGAAATCACAAAATGTTACAAGTTACAGGCATGTCTCAAAGCACCGCACTGTGAGTAACACTAAACATATAGTCTGCTCACCTTCTGGACACTAAACTACAAACTGAGTTTACAAAGTCTAACTTTGTCACGTTTCAAACAGCAGCTCTAAATACACATAGATACATTACCTTGTTGCTCCCCATTCGTTTTCCTCTAAAACAATGCACGCAATGGCAAGAGTCACATCTTCACGGCAGTGAGTGATGGTGCTGATGGGAAATTTAGTCTTTATTTTGGAAAAGCATGACGGATTTGGCCAAAGGTGTAACAGCTATCAACTCCAAACAGATTATCCTCACAGTGGCTGTAAGTCTGGGAAAGAGTCAAAAATGAGCATCATAACAACAAAAACTTCATCAGCTGTATTGTAGCAGGTGTCACCTTTTGTAATCTACGGCTTTGTTTTCTGACTAAAAGCTGCCTGAGGAAATCACAGTAAATAGATGACACAGGCAGGTTTGTGATACAGGCTGTCCATTAATTATTTATCAGATCATTACAACATAACTTTGATTAAATTCTGTATACTGTTTTACTTTAATCTTGTTTTGAGAGGATGTCCTCACCTGGTCAACACTCAGATGGTGAGTGAATGTAGTAAATTGTTTAGTTTCCAATTGTAACTGACCAAAGGTTGCATGAAGGAAATGAAAACAGATGTAGTGTTTACATGAATGAGAGATTACAAATTTAGATTAAAACTCATTATTTTCTACCATCAAGTTGCACCACTTCCCTCAGCTCCGTTATCAAAGAACCACAGGAGCTCAGATGTGTAAAGGTTTGTGTGTTTGTGTGTCTCCCATCACATAGCGCAGAAACAGATTGTATCCATTCAAGTTGAGCCAAAAGTGTCTCCTGCACGCCGAGTCGACATCAAAGCGTCCCCTGGTGGGTTCATAATCACACAAACTGCTAATTAGCTGGACGAGATGCAGATTAAACTGGTCTCAGGAGTGTTTAAAAAGGTGCAGAGTGTTTTGGCATGAGAGAGATTTTCCCTTTTTTTTTTTTAAACTCTGTTGAATACAACATTTGATAAAGGTTTCCAACATCACCCACTGTTCTGACTGAGAGTGTGTGTGTGTGAGTGTGTGCCTGTGTGTGGAGCGAGTGGGTGGAGGGAGGTTGATTGTGCATTGGTCTGGAAGGGCTGACATTATCTGGGAGGAGGTATTGATGGGGTAGATTATTCTTTCCCATAAGGCAGCTGTGAACTAAGAACTTCTAGAAATCATAACACATTCCTGCGCCCGCTGTCTGTCACTGTTGAGGCAAGAAAGGAAGGAGACAGTTTGACATTAGGAGAAGACTGATCTTATACAGGAATAAAAAAACTCAAGAGGAGACAGCTTGACTGTTTGAGGAAAGTTTCCCTGCAGAATTTGAGTCTCAATGTTGGCAAACATTGGAGCTACAGGCCATTTCCGTACTGATTACCTCATCCTCCTTGCTCTGCAGAATTTTCACCTCTCTTTTATATCAGATACGTTTGACAGGTTGTTCTCAAGGACAATGCCTGACGGTAAAATCAAAATTATTTTCACTCCTGGAGTAGGTCTTCACCCAACACTTCTAGACGTTGGAAGTTGAGATATCTCCCAGTGGTTAGGACTGCCAAGTGAAATGTGTTTTTGATCCATCTTGGCTTTTCAGAACGAGAGGGCTGTGTTTCATTTAGTGGATGAATCTGCATAACTGTGTCTGGATTTGAAATGGCAGTTCTTCCACTATCTATAATTGGTCGACAGTACACTGAAATAATCTTGCACTTGCCAAGATTTAAAATCTTACTTTAAGACATGCTTAATAAAATATCTCTTCTTATGTTTATTTTAACTTATTTTTAGCGTATAAAACTATGTTAGATCTTCAAAAAAGCATGAATGTTTCAATTCTGTCTTTATTAGTCTGAGAATCCTAAAATGAATGAATAACTGTTAAAACAAGTTACTTTGGTTATCTCACATGTAATTTCATAACATTAAAACTTGTTTCAAGATTTAGCTCTACCTCAAGTTGCTTTAAGAATAACACAAAAAAAATCTTCTTTTTAAGACAGTTTCTTTAGCAAACAGCTACGAATTTTACAAACCCATGCTCAAAAATCAAGAATTATCTTAATCATACTTCTCTAATTCTAAGTAGTTTTGACTTAAAAAAGTGATATTTTCATTCCATTTGCTAAAATTAAGAATATAAGAAGCATGAAATTTTATTCTATTGCTTATATTCTGTACATTTCACTTAAAATTTTTCTTCAGGAAGTTTGTTTTCAAGCATTTGAATCTAAAAATAAGCATTTTCTTCTTGTTTTAAGATCTCAGAATACTTATCAAGGCCATCTTGTTTTTAGATTTATCAGTCTTATTTCAAGATTTCTAGTCAAGTGAAATTATCTTGCTGCATGGACAGATAATTTCACTAGTTTTAAGATATTTTTCCATCAAATTTAGTAGTTTTATCTTATATTTAGACTCCATTTTTTTGCAGTGTGTATCCTGCAGCCGGTCAGCTGCAGTTTAAGTCTTAAGTTTGTGAACCCAAGAAAACCATCACCTCAAATAGTTAAACCATCACTATTATTTGGTATTTTACCTGACATAAAA
This sequence comes from Thalassoma bifasciatum, assembly GCA_008086565.1. Taxonomy (NCBI): domain Eukaryota; kingdom Metazoa; phylum Chordata; class Actinopteri; order Labriformes; family Labridae; genus Thalassoma; species Thalassoma bifasciatum. The sequence goes on from RPOG01000688.1 coordinate 206,650, forward strand.
TACCCAATGAACAATGCTTCTCATCAAAACATATTGAAGTACAGAAATACATGACAAAGTGAAGTACCCCCTTTTCTATATAAAGTCTCATTTTATTGAAAAAAAAACCAAACTATTATTGGCAGACCCAAAAGTAGTGCTCTAAAATTGGTGAACAGCAGGGAGTCAAAAATGAAAAATTCTTTAAAGAATAGAAAAATTGAGCTGGGACGTTTTTTCTTTGGTTTGTACATTCATTGGACACAAGAGCCTTGTTTCAAACCTTTGATAATATTGGCATGAAGCAGAAAGGTACCCAGGGACCTACAACACTCAGGGTTAAATTAACAGATAGTGAAAGCAGAAAAGCTCCCAATATTTTTGGTGCCTGTTTGCTCTTGATCAGTTTTACTAGTCTATAATCGTGCCCATTTCAAAAGCCTCACTCTATTTTCTCATTGTCAGACAAATTACCAGAAGTTTTCATGAGGAGTGAAAGTGTGAACTTGCTCCATACTTATGTTTATCACTTATCTACAACAGCAACAAGTTTTAAAATGCATTTATGTGTAATTTGAACACTAAAGCTCTTTTTATGGGAATTGAACTCTTCCTGTTTCTGTGTGAGACATACTGTACGTCAGATATTACAAGTACAAAAGCAGCTTGTGATTTTGTCTCATCCTGTTGTAAACGTGGCAAAGGGAATCATGATCTCACCAACTGATGGTCTTCACTGTTCCAGAAAGCTTCCCTTCATGCTCTGATAACTCAAAAGTAAGGAATCATCCAGAAAGGCTTCCTCTCTGTCTTCTGATGTCCCTTAACTGGCAAGCGAATCATGTCATGTTTGTGACAATTTTTTAATGCTGGCTGGAGCTCAGCTGTAAGTTCAGTGATCTATAAAAGATAGGCCCCATAGGTGGTTTGCTGGGTCAGTGCAAAATAGTGCAGAGCGGACAAGTTCCCTGAAAAATCCACTGTGTGCACTGAAGGTGCCAGAAAAAGCTCAAATGAACAAGTTTATTTCCCCAACCACAGATTCTTCAGGTATTACAGATGGACAATAAAAGTACTCTGACGGTTTATTTCTCAAAGTTAACAGAATGTGGTGGTGGTGGTGGAGTGTTGGGCCAAAGTGAGACCATTTTTGCAGAGTGTGCAGAGTCATCCTGAGGGAGTATGCAGGAAGTCTAATCATGTTTTACATTATACAGCTATTACCCCATCAATTATTCCCCGCCTCATAAAAGGTTGAGGTTGGAAAGTGTTTTGTGCTGATTTATTGCATCTCAACGCTGAGCAAGAGTAAAAGTCCTGATGTTGAGATGGACGGAAAGTTTGGGGACTGTTCAATGTTGAATGAAAATTAGGTGTTTTAAAGTTCTGACCAAAATTTAAATCAAATCAAATTAGAGTGAGTCTTTGCTGGTTCAAGCTTCTCGAAAGTAAGAGTCTACCACTGTTGTCTGAGTCACACCATTGTAATAAAGTGTGTGACGATGTTTATCTTTTAGCTCTGAGAAGGTGTGATAGTGTTACGATACAATAAGATATCATGCCATACATTACCACAGAGCACAACAAGATAGAGCGTGTTACATACACACAGATATCATAACTGATATACTAAATGAACAACATGATGCAATGATGCTATACTGTGATAGAATATACAATGTGACAAAAAAAATTACACCACTAAAAAAAATTGTAACAGGTTTGTACGATATTAAGAATTATTTTGGGCCACATTAAGAATTTTTTTTTTTACTTCATATCTTACAACGAGATTTAAGTCAAAATTAATTATTTTGATACGAGAATAAAGTCGAAATTAATTATTTTACATCGAGATTAAAGTCAAAATATAATCGAAGACAGTCTATGAGGAGGAGGAAATGAGGACCATGGAGCAAACGTTTAATCTTACCTGCTAACTGCAGCACTCTCATCCTCGTTTCATTCTTCTTTTTCTTCTTCTGATTTGATTCTGATTTGATCGTTTCTTTACCTACTTCCGATACAACTTAACTTCGACTTTAATCTCATAATAAAATAATTCATTTCAACTTTAATCTGGTAGTAAAATAATTGATTTCAACTCTATTCTCGTAGTAAAATGAGTACTATCAACTTTATTCTCATAATAAAAAAATCAATTTCGACTTTTATCTCATAGTAAATAATATCGTAATATGTTCATAAAATATGAAGCAAAAAAAAAAAATCTTAATGTGGCCCTGATACTCTGTCGTAGGTTTGAGATTTGATTTTTTAAATTTAAATTTTTGTTAGGTTTCTTTTTTTGTTTGATTTTCTCCATGATTTTTAATTTCTCCACAACTTATCAGAGATAAAATGCAGTTGTTCACTGATCACAAAAATACATTTTTGTTGCAACATGCTTAATTTTCTCATGTTCTAACAGACACATCCTTTGTTATATGTTTGTATTGAGGCTGTTAGCTTTTATATGTCATTCTTGGGTTGATTTAAGTCTGAAATTGAAACTCAGATTTACACACTGTTTCTCTGCTGCTACCCTGATAGAACCATTTTTTTTTTTAATTAGCTTTAAAAGACTCTTTCAAAAGACAAGTCATGAGTAATATACCTTTTTTGTTGATCTAAACGAAAATACCAGATATTGAGTTTGAGCTAAGCGTACAAGTGCAGCCAGTTTCACTGACGTCAAAGGCAAACTGCTTTACAAAAGCCAACAGAGTGGAATTTGGGATTGTGTGAATGAAGGTAACCTAAAGGAACATGGAAATCAAACTACAACTGCTGAGAAATGTTAACACTGTCACACGAACAACGGATCACTTTACATTATTGTAAAATTAAGACAAAATTCCTGAACTTCTGTAAAATTCAGTACAATTCTGTAAAATCAGAAATAGGATTCATGTACTTTATTAAAGAGTAGATGTCCCATCCCTCTTGTGCCTGAGTGTAGCTTTACATAATTTCCAGCTTTAAAAAGAAACATCCCAATTTTCCCTACACTAATGTTTTAGAAAAGTCTAAGATTCTGAATCTCTTCATTGATGCTACTGTCTCTTTAAGGCTTCCTGTTCCATAAACCCCCTTCTCTCTGACTGGCCCGCCCTCTGGGGGCCCATCAAGGGAAGGTCCTGCATTGTTGGGTACCAGATCAATACCTGAGTGCACCGGTGCATCCTTAATCTACTTACTCTAGTCTCAACCCATTTGACAAAGCAACTTAGATTAAAAATATTGCGTTGTTTTCTCAACTTTCCCTGACTTTAGATAAATGATAAAAGTTCAATATTCTTGTGACTGAATACAATAAACAGTGTTTTTTTAATCAAAATTAATTGGTTAATGGGTAATGCTGAGCAGAAACTTCTAAGATGATCTATTTCAACAAAAAAAGGTCCAAGATCCTCGATTTAGCTGTTCATTAGATACTATCGCCACCGATACAAGTCGTCTCGAGGGTCTTTAACAAATTACAGTATTACATTATTACATTTAATGGATGAAATATGCATTTTTTTAATGTTTTTGACTCTGGAGCCATTTCCCAACCCCACACCATTGCTCTAACACACACATGAGGAGATTTTTTTCTTCTAAATGAGACCTGACACATCACGGCAGGATTAAGATTTCCGTGTTAAAGATGAAGCAGAACACCACAGCTGATGTGGACGCTAATGATATCTAAATGGAGAATGATACCCTGAACAATTTTCTGCAATAAAGTCGCCTCAGGAGCAGGAAACGCAACCAGAGCCGTACAGAGAAATAGAGTAGGGAAGTAAGTGTCTAAATGCTAAAATGTTTCCAGTTAGTGTTTGTAACACCGTCAGAATTGGAGGTGAGATTTTAACTGTCAGATTTAATATCAGTCACGATGCTGTGCTAACTAACATTAGCCTCAAGGGGCAGAGTGTTAACTGTTGTTTGGAGAAGCAAGTATTAACACACTTATTTAAAAGTGAAACAAAAACTAATTCAACTTAATAAGGCTCTTTAAATGTTGAGAATTTGATACAGGAATAAAAGATAACAGAGTGATTCAGGTCTCAGCTCCGGATCTGTTTACAGAACATCTCTCGGTGTTATAGATGTAATAAATTCAATCTTACTCTCAACTTCTGAAGCCTTGCAGAGTCACAGTTGTTGTAGAGGCTGCAGTGCACTTTACTGATACACTGCAGCATCTTCCCGTCGATAGCTCACAGAGAGGAGGGCTGCAGCAGAGAGGTGGGAAAGGTGTTTTCATTCATGAATGATTGGACAGCTTCACTATTAAGTACAGCTGCAGCAGAGTCCACTTTGTAGTGAAACTCCTTCACTGAGGCCGGTCAGACGATGCGCCAGAGTCGCTTATGCTCAGATCTACATCTTTATCTACAAAAGTGCTGCGGAGCCTCTCGCTCTGGCATGAAGCAACATGAAGAAAACATCTCAGATTTTCATCTCCGTCAGTATCGCCACACAGACTTTGATTTCAAAAGGGATAGGAGAGAGGAGTGTCGATGGCACACACTGAAAGAAAAAGACTGACGCTAACAGGCATGAAAGAACAAGATCAAATGCAAGTTAAGAAGATTGGTAATTAAAGAAGTAAAGGAATCCAGCAGATAAGCAAAAGGATTGAAGATCTGCTCGTTGTGTGTGTGTGCTGCCTGCTGAGGCCCTTTTAATGCAGAGCTAATCTTCAATCAGATGGAGACTGCCCGGGGTTTCACATCATAGCAGCCCACTCTGCGTACCCATAATCCACGGTTCCCTCCCCAGAGGTTAAGCCTCAACCAATTATTCTTCCTACCATGGAAAACCCATCATCACTGACACATCAGCCCATCAAGGCTTCCCCCACTCTGTTCGCCTGTCTGAGATAGCAGAGGTAATAAGTGAGGGACCCTGGGATCTGTGCAGTTCAGGGATATAAGTATCTGTATCTTCTTTGGTCACTATCTAAAGCAAGAATCGTTTCTCATTACATTCAGACAATGGATTTTAAAACCTAGACCATGTCTGTATCGATCAGCTGTCCATCATTTATTAATGCCTGAAAGCTGAGAGTATTATGTTTGCAGTGTTATCAATCTCTTCATACTGAACATGTTCATACATTGATGTCTCTTTATGATCCACAAAAGCAAACAAGGCAACAAGATGAAACATTTCTTTATGGTTTCAGACATGCCTGAGACTCCTGCAGGCATCAGAACAGCTGTAGTGGGAACTTTCTTCACAAATAATGCAATTAGGGTTGATGTAAATTAGTATGACATCATAAGTTAAAATCCTTACTGGGACATGAACACGACAACTCTTAAAATAGATTTGGGAACCACTTTCAACATAAGCTCACCAAAGACAGTGCCAACTAAAGCTCCCATGTGGGTAAATAAAGTCATGATATTACAAAATAAAAGTTGTTTTATTGAGAGAATTTAAGTCCATATAAAAAGGAAAACTTAATTACAGGTGTTTCTATTCTACATGAATGCCTGAAGATCATACAAAAGAACGTCAGAACATCAGCCAGCCTCCTGCTCAAAAGGATGGATCAAAATCACTCTGCAAAGTAAAATTGAACAGCTGATGATGAACCGTGATTGCAGAAGTGAGCAAAAGCTGCTGGTTAGCTTCCTATCTTTGCTACAGGCCCAGTTTGATGACTCACAGTTTATTAAAAATCCTGATACCTCCAAAAAAGGGGTAGAAGCACACTTTTGTTTTTTTAAATTTTTAAATTTTTAAATAAAAAACAAAAGTTGATCACAAACAAACAATGGAGGATTATGGCCACTCTGAGAAGAAAAAAAAAAGTAAACTTGCGAGATTAAGCTCACAAACTTTCAAGAATAAAGTCATAACTTAAGAGAATCATCTTGTGCGCATGCGGCAACCACGCAGGCTGCCTGTTGTTGCTCCTGTTTGTTTTCCAACTTTTTTGTACTTTATTCTTTTGTATATTTATTGCTCTATTCTTTGCGCTAGCTAGTTATTAAAGCTGTGCCCTTCTAAGTTTAGGACTTTATTCTCCTAAATTTATGAGACTAATACCGTGAATTTACCTTTTTTTTGTTTTCTTTTTAGCATGGCCCTAATCCTCGGTTTTACACGCAACTGGACAACTTGCTCATTTTTCATGTAAAGGGCGGTTGAATGCGAATCCTTGGATGTATCCATTGGATCCTTCAAAATAAAATGTGGGCATGTCACAGCCCAAGATTGTGACATTTTTCTCATGAAGTGTGTGACTTTTATCTCCCAATGATAATCTCATAGTGATACATTTAAACTTTAATCTCAAACTGCCATGACTTTATTCTCCTAAAATTGCAACTATATATTCCCATTATTTTATGACTTAAATCTTTAGATACTATGGATTGAGTCTACGCTGACTTTGATTCAGCATGACGGTGAACCATACACTTCCCATTAAATTATGAACGTCATCTCAGTGATGTCACCATTTTGCAATGGCGACATAAGAATGGTACTTGCCATATTCGAGATGCTAACTTCAACTAACTCAAAGCTCCAAAATAGAATGTTTTCCTGGTTAATGAGGTAAAGACCAAAACAACTTTTATTATACCAGGCTCTAACCATGTTAAAGTCACCATATGTGTCATCAAACGTGCTCTGATGAGGTTTATCTGAGGCCGTTTTGGTGCAAACCTCAAGTGGACCCTCGGGGTGGAGCTTTTGCTCACTTGTGTGGACCTCATTCTTTAAAAATCATCTCACTTGGTATGAACTGATAATTATTTGCTGTTTATAGGTCAGTGTGAAAATGTGATTAGCAATAACTGAGGAAGGATGAAAAAATGACAAGATGACGAGACGAAATTGTCATTAACCAAAAGGTCAAAGGTCAACTTCTCTACAGGAGAGTAATGTCTTGAAAGTGACTTTTCTCTCTGTATTTCATCTTATTCTTGTGAGCCCAACATCTGCAGGCAGTAACCTCATATTTGGCAAAGTCATCCACTCAGAATAAAAGAGTGACCTTTTGATTTCTAATGGTAAAAGGTCGAGAGCATTAGTCACACCATTTTGAGTCTCGTAAACTACACAAGCTACATGGACGGTATGAACTTGGAGCTTTTTTAAATCCAGGAAATAAATATTCAAGATTTTTCTTATTGTTTTAACATATGTTGATTATTGGTCCCTGTGTTTCCCAGTTTGAGAGAGTAAAATAAAGAAACCAAAGATATTATTCATAAGTTGAATAATGGACCTATATCCTGAGAGCGCCTCACGTGTTTCCTTTTTTTTTTTTTTTTTTTTTTTTTTTTTTTTTTTTTTTTTTTTTTTTTTTTTTTTTTTTTTTTTTTTTTTTTTTTTTTCTTTTTCTTTTTTTTCACTGACCTTTTTTGACTTTATTTAAAACATTCTAAATAATGAGGTCAGCTGACTACTTGAATACTCTGAATGACCAGGTTATTCCATCGATGGATTTTTGTTCTTCGTTAATGGCACAGGCATATTCCAAGACGACGAAGCCAGGAGTCATCGGGCTCAAATAGTGAAAGTGTGGTTCAGGGAGCATGAGACATCTTTTTTACACATGGATTGGCCTCCACAGAGTCCAGACCTTAACCCCATTGAGAATCTTTGGGATGTTCTGGAGAAGGCTTTGTGCAGCGGTCAGACTCTACCATCATTAATACAAGATCTTGGTGACAAATAAATACCACACTGAATTGAAATAAATCTTGCGACATTGGAGAAGCTTATCGAAACAATGCCACAGCAAATGCATGCTGTAATCAAATGAAATATTAGAGTGTGGGACCTTTTTTTTTTTGGCCAGGCAATGCATCTCTGTATGTGCATTCATGTCAGCGTACGAAGGGGGATGCGGCCTAACTGGACCTCTGCCCCGTACTCAGGGCGGGTGCAGATGATAGTTTAATCAGCTCTGTGGTGCAGCTCCACACCCAAGCTCTTCCTGGCCAATGGGCCCTGTGGAGGAGCTCTGTGGTGGAGCCAGCAGACCGCAGGACGTCCCAACAGACGCCTGCTCTGTCAGACACACCAGAGGAGCAGCTGCTCCGCACCACACCAAGTGACCAGGCCAATACCTGAGCTGGCACAGAGAGGGAGTGAGAGGAAGTAGAGCAGAGTTCCTCTGATAAATGCTGCACATGGGTTGCAGTTTCTCGTACCTGGAAACAGCATCACGCCTCTTGTGTGAAAGGAAACCCCCCCCCCCCCCCTTTTTTTCTATGTAACTTGCTTCGGGAACATCCTTTCATGCTGATGACAGAAAACAATGTTAACGAAGCAAATCTCCCCTGAGAAACAAGACAGAGAGCCATACTCACACCAACACACACTGAACACACACTGAACACACAGCAGTTTACTTTCTTTGTAGTTCTCAGTAAGTGGGTAATGTGAGAATGAAAGCTGGAGAAATAGGGACAACAAGAGAAACTGAAATGCCTGCAGCTGGCTGGAGTTGTGTGAGTCTAATTAGCCCACATTCAGAAAGAGCAGAAAATACAAACATTCAGGCGCTCACACACACACTTTTTTCCTCCTCTACTCCTGGAGTTACGTATGCGCTTCAGCAACAAACTCCTACACAGAATTTGACCCAGTTTACTTCTGATAACTGAGTAGTAACTAAACAAATCTACTGACGTACGGCCCAGATTCGACAGGTGTTTCACAATACTCCTTTTGATAATTTGTAGATAATATATCATTTTGGAATCAGAATTTCTCTGTCATTGATAATTTTTTTAAGCTGCAGTTAAAAGAAATTCAGGATAAAATCACCAGCTACGTGCAGAATCCGTCCCTCACCCACTTTCTTGTCTCATTTTCTGTTTTTTTGGAAAACAGATCTTCCTATTTCAACCTGTCAAGAGAAAAAAAAAGTTAACTGCTGATTTAATTGATTTGGGTGTGATTTATCTGTACTGTTGAAAAAATAATGCAGCAAAATAAACATCCTCATGTCATATCTTCATATAAATTAATATTTTAAGTTTGACCACCTCTTATCTGGAATAAATGAGGAGACGGAGTTTTTGATCTTTACTGCACTCAGTCAACAGGGGTAGCAGTTTGTGTGGCGACCTCACTTTGAGCCAAACGACCATGCTTTTTACAGTCTGTGGTTACAATGTGGTGATAAGTAGTCTAGAAAAATTCTCACCAGCTCTGATGTCTGGATAACAGGGCGACTGTTGCTCCTTTATCTGATCAGGGATGTTTGGGGTCCAATCACTCCTCATGCTGCTCTCACATCCGTGCACATGAACTTTAATTGACCCTGACTCTCTGGACCAGCCTGAGACAGACAGTTAGATATCTGCAACAATGATTCTTGATACTAAGAAAAAAATGTATCTTTCACCACAGTGTCAACAAGCTGAGGCAAAATGTGCCAGTTTTATTTTAGATACCTCAGGCTCAGGACATCCAGGAGGAAGCTTTAGATTTCAAAAGTTAGTTACTATTATTTTGAGCTGTTGAAAAGACAAAATCAAATATTTAATACAACCTAGAAACAAGTATGAGCGCAGAGTATCGTGAGAAAAATTAAATATTTAACAGGAAGAGTTTTGTTCCTTGTTTATGGAGACCAAAAGATTGTGTCTCACTTTTAAGTTTAACAGAAAAACAACTCTTAATGAATGCTAACATCTTGTGTTAATGCAAATGAGCTCTTTTTATAACATCATGACAACATATAATATCAAATTCATCTACATTAGTACACAGATGATATCTATAATTACTTAAAGATCAACTCAGCATGCACCGAAATCCAATATAACAGTTAATTCTCTTAATTAACGGCACCATGCCCTTTAAAAACCCAGGAGTAATTGTGTCACCTCCTTCCATCTCCCCCGCAAGTCATCGAAACACTTTTTAATTAAATTTCTCCTCCTGCTAGAGGAAGCGTAACATTTCTTGACTATAGAGCAGGCATGTAGAGGCACTTCCTCCCAGATCTACACATGCTTTCAGATAATTACATGAGGGGCTTAATTTTTAATCAGTGCCTATGCAAATGCTGCGTACATATGGTTCTCTATACATTATGTGACATTTTAAGACAGAACCTTGGATGTTTGGTTACTTTAAACTGAATTCTTCGCTTTAAACAGACAGTTTCTGTATGTATACCTCTGCAGAGCTCATGTTGTCAACGATCCATTTGTTTTTGTACCTTTCTTTTAACGTCTGAGGAAATTCCTTTAAATTTGGCAGAATTTGGACATGGGAAGCCAAATTGATCCGTCTCTTGCAGGGAAAGGTCAAAGTTCACTGTGGAACCATATTGCTGCTTTATCAGAAAAATCCAAAGAAAAATCTGAAACCCCAGCAGACTAGAGTTTGCTCATATCGTAGCTGGTTGACCAGCACAGGATGTGTCCTGCCTCGCCCTGAGTAAGAGCTGGGATTGGCTCCAGCCCTCAGTGACTCTGAACAGCGTAAGTGGTTTCGATAATGGATGGATGGAAGTTAATGGACGATCTCTGACCATTCATCCCTCTTCTGCTGTTCTGTTGGAAATACTGGCGGAAGGGAATGATGACTTTTGACTCGGGTGGCAATTTTGTTGCCCATTAAGGACTGGTGGTCCTATAAAACGAGACAACTTCCTGGAAGTCCTGTCCTCACTGATGGAACATTTCACTGAAGTAAAGTACAAAACTTATGAAGTGCATGAGAAGTGAATTGTACATCCAAGTGAAGCAAGTCAACACAAAACTTTATGCGAATTGTGCAAATTTTGTTTGAAAGTGACATCATTGAGCGTTTTTTTAACATATCTCATCTTGCCATCGTTCCAAAGTCAGTCGTCTTTCTCACAGCGACTCATTGCAGAGGTAAATGTAATAAAAGGTTGTTTTGGCAGTGAGCAAACAATAGCTCTCTCTCACTCCCCCACAGTTATCCAGACAAACAAAGAAACTATGCATGAATGATCCGTCTCCCTTCTGACGGTGATATTTGGTTTTGTTAACCATAAAGAGGCTTCAGTTTTCATTTCAGCTTGTTTTATAACCACATAAAGACTTCTCACAGGAACTTTATGATGAAATACTAAGATTGAAGGGACCATTGTTTGTTTGTTGGAGTTTTTTTTCGTTCATTTGTTTTTCTTTGCTCTCTTTTTTTAACTCACATTTTGGGGCTTTTATTTCACCTTTACTCATACAGATAAAACAGCTGATAAGTCCAGAAATTGTGAGAGAGGGCTGCACATTAAATGGTGCATGCTCTAAATAAGGTTGTGTTTGACAAGATTTGGATCATTATTAACCCTGCACACTATCGCTGGGTGATTTTCACCTGAGCAAATGTATTTACTTGATTCTTATTATGTTGTATTTGTCTGGGTGTCATGGGTCTCTGGGTACCTTCATGCTACTCACTCACGTCATTGAAGGTAGGAGTGTTCCCGAGCTTTTATTTTAGGGTTGATTTTCACCCAAGGCTAGTGTTTAAGGGGTAAAAAGTTTTTATTTATTAATGTAAAAAAAGAAAAAATTTCTTATAACCTCAAATGGACAAGGTCCACTTGCCCAAAGAAAGGCCAAAAGAAAGAGTTCTCAGCTCAAGTATTCTATTTTTTAGGGAAATTTTCATTCTTGACTCTGATTTCTCACTAATATTAAAGCCTTATTTTTGAGTCTGCAAATGATACTTTATTTTCATTTTATGAGACTTTATGCATGGAAAAGTAAGAGAAGATTACTTTTCTTTGTCATGAGTTGTTCTACTACAATATATTTTGACAAGAAGTATTTTTATTGGGTATTTTATATCAGAAAGAATATATCTAACAATGGTGTAACTATTCTAAGCATTAGTGTTCAAAGGTTAAGGAGACAAACTGGGAGCCAAATTGTTGAGTCAAAGTCATAAAGTGTTCAAAGATGCATTTTGGACATGATGTATCTTAGAAGCTTCAGCTGGTTTTAACCTTTGCTCCTTTCATTTTTTTTCTAAAATCTCAAAAACTAAGTAAACCTCACAGGTCACTAAACAAGGAACATTCAGAGATTTCCCAAATTTACACATGAGGGACAGTCAAATGATTTTCTTTCTTTTTTTTTAAACTTAGAACATGCTGACAACATGCTGTTATTTACCATTGTCTTACTGCCAAATCACATTGCTATATTTGTACTAGATGCTTGATAGATATTGGTGGTACTGTGATCACTTGCAAAAAAAATATATATATATATATTCGAGGAAGATTAAGTATCTGATGAAGAGCTGGGAGATGGTTGTGAAGTTTTGGCTTGAACAGTGTCCGTATGATTCTTTAGATCAGTACATTATAAATAGTGTTATGATGTATGAAGATGTATGTTTACACTTGCATCTCTAAATCCTCTGTCTCAATATAAAAAGTCTTCATCACTATGTCATCCTGAACACTGATGTTTCACTGAGTGGAAGCAGAGGAATGAGTGTTGTGAACCCATACATTCACTTTACTACCTCACACTACTCTGCTGTCTTAGCATCAGGAAAGTCCTGAACCCTTATCTGTGAATTTAGACGAGAAATGAATTTATGATCCCAGTGATTTTAACCAATAGAAAACAAACGTTCATAGACAGTTGTTACCTAAACTGTCTGTACAATCACTTATCCTTCTGTGTTCTGTTTCTGAAATCTCCCAATTTTCCAAACCAAGAGGACAACATTGCACAACTTATGTGACGCAGCCTAAATTCTCATGTTAAAAGACTGGAGTCCTTCTGCTCTAATGAGCCCCGGCTGTGCGTTTATTCTGAGGTGACCCGAGACATTTGTGACGCTGACTGTGGATTCTAATCTGGTGTTTGGTTTGAGGCAGATGATGATACATGAGAGAGCCGCTCTGTCTGTTTGCCCTCTAAGACTACAGTTCACTGGACTCACTGAATCCAAACATTACATAAAATTTGTCTACTTACACATTTAAAGGGCTCTTTAGGGATTCTACTCTCAGAGCATGTGAAATCTTTTTGACAGTGATAAAAGGGCTGAATAATCCCATAAGCATAAAGAAACAAACAAAAATGAAGTATTCATAAATGCTGTGCGTGTGCATATATGAATGTGCATCATCAGCTTTTTTCTGAAACATTTCCTCTGTGTCACTGGAGACTCACTGCTTCTCAGGCTCATTAGTGTTTGACCTTTTTGGGGTATTTTAGCAAGACTATCAAGGATAGCTCTTACACAGGATGTGACACTCTGTCATGTTTTCTCTTTGGTGTAGATCTGTGGACAAAGGGGAACAAATGCTGAAATGTTGACATCATTATTAGTTATTAAAGCTTTAAAAGCATGAGTGTGATTATCAAAGATGATGGAAATTTCTCATGTGCTTCATTAAGATGGCAAAAATCAATCTTCATCAAGAATATGGCTCTATTTCCTCCATCATCTTGCACACATACTTGAAGTACATATCTCATTTTTAAAATGTAATACCAGCAACTCATTTCAGAGACATACCTATGATCATGTGGCATTACCTTTTCTTTTTAACCTGCATTTGTGCTGCAGCAACACACTGAGCTTATAGACACCAATTTCTGAAATAAATTTCTACCTATGCAGTGATTTCCACTATAGAGTCATGTGCACTTTTCGTGTAGTGCCACCTTTTGAGCCTAAAGGGCTCAGGAAAAGAAGGAAACAACAGGAAGTTTGTTTGTTTGTTGGGGAGTGTTTGAGCTGGTGAATTTATACACATTTGGTGCTCTACTGAGTATTTAGGGCAACAGGACGGTGAATGTCAGACTAAATCAAAATAACCCACAGTGTGTGTGAGTGTGTGTGTGTGTGTGTGTGTGTGTGTGTGTGTGTGTGTGTGTGTGTGTGTGTGTGTGTGTGTGTTGATGGTAATGAAGGAGCGTGTCACTCACTGTGGCTCATTGATGTGTTGTAATGGACTGAACTGCTGTGAGGTCCTGCTAACAGCAGTCACAGTAACATGACTCTCACTAACCAGCTCTGCATTTTATTTGTAGCCAGCCATGATCTACAACATTTGAATAAATAATGTTAAACACTGTAATTTGTGTTTTGTTTTCTGAGTTCAATCTATAGACACCTGAATTTTATTGCTTAGATAGCTATCATTTAAAGGGACTGTGAGGACTTTCTAAGGGATTTTGAAAAAGTCTCAGCTCTAGATACATGCCTGATCGTAATCTACAACATAAATTGAAATGATCAGCACTAAAAAGGTCATTTCTAAATGCTAGCTATTTCTTTTTTTTTAAAGTTATTTTTTTGGCCTTTGTGCCTTTAATGGATAGAGGAGGACAGTGGATAGTGTCGGAAAGGGGAGAGAGAGTGGGGAGTGACATGCGGGAAATGGGCCACAGGTCGGATTCGAACCCGGGCCACCCGCTCGAGGGCAAACCTCATGGTGCGCAGCCATATCCACTCGGCCATCCGCGCCCCGCTAGCTATTTCTTAGCGTCCTGGTTATGTTGAGTAGAAAGGAATAGATTTACGGCATGTCAAAGTCTCTATGACAACACCACGCCGAGTTAAGAAGTTTAACAGTATGATGAGAGATCGGTGTCTTTTTCGACTTAACACCTTTACCAGTAATTGTGGAAAGAGGAGCTGGATTGACAGGAACAGATCAGAAGAAAGCCATACAGGAGTTATAGAGCACCGGCCAAAATACGAGCTAAAGGCTAAACCAGGGGTCAAGCTGTTGGTCATAATGTTCTTTCCAACCCACATGCAGCTGTTAAACTACAGTGATCTGTTCAAACCTGAGAGTCTATCAATAAAATGAAGAGCCATGTTACCTTTGCCCTGCTTGGTGAGGTTGGAGTTGGTAGATGAGAACTGGTAGGACACAACCAGGGTTCATGTTGCTTGTTACAGACATGCCTCGGAGCATCGGGTTGTGAGTAACACTGAACAGTCTGCAAACCTTCTGGACACTAAACTACAAACTGAGTTTAAAAAATTTGATTGTTGTCATTTTTCAAAGAATAAATGAACATATTACCCCACTGCAAAGGAAAGTAGAGTTTAAAAGATCTGCTCTCCATTCATTTGCTTTCCAAATACAGACACACACAAGTGATGTGCTGTAATCAATTTAAACAGATCATCCACACTGGAGCTGACACTGATGTTGATTTTATCCCACTTTAGCTCAATGAAAATACAGTTTTTCTAAGACTAGTACAGTCATACAGGTGGTCATACCTTTACATCAGGGATATTAGGCTTATTTCAGTTACAGTACGGGAGATCTTAAGCCTGATTTATGCTTCACGCATCTGTGAGGTCTGCGAGGTCTGCTTGGCTCTGTGCGGTCGATTGACATGATTTTAGCAGCCGCATCCTTGTACGGTCCCTTTCACAGAGAAAATATCTCCATTGTGCACCTCTGAAAATGTGCAACTGCTGTGCGGAGATGCACGGACAACATGGCGACCTAATCAGAGCTCCAAGCACCTGAAGTGCAAAAACACAGACATTTAATGATTCATCACCCAGAGATCACCGTGGTAACTGTGTGATGATACTTCCTTGAGGTCACACTCTACAAAGAAGAGGAAAAGGCAAAAAAAAAAGAAAAAAAATTGTAGACTGTAAACAAATGCAAACTTTTTGTACTGTAGTTTATTGCTCTGTTTTTGCAATACACCGCCCCCTAGAGTTTGGGAAAGGAAGACAACAGACACTGAGCTGAGTGAAAAAAAGTATAAAAGCCTCACGCGGTCTCTTGTGAGGAGCTCTGGTGTCTGTTTTCTGGTGGCACGAAAAGCATAACCCAGCCTTAACTCATGTGTTCTACTTTTTACTTCAGCGTAAATAATAAAGAAGCAGGTGTGTTTGCCAAGTTTTCCAACAAGTATCAAAACAACAGCCTGCATAGTATCTGACAGGTCCATGTGAAATACAGTGTAACAGTGACATTAGTGTTGGATTACCCATTATTTGTTTGTCTAAAATATGTCTCAGTGTCTCTCTGGAGTGTCAGTATAAATTGTGTCTGTAGCTGCCTGCTCATTAATCGCAGAGCCGAGTTGCTCAGTATGTTGTGATAACAGCTGAGCTTCCATCCTGTGGGTGACGTCACAGGAACATGGCTGCCAGGGGAATACAGTCCACTTATCCTCAATGTATGTCAGGCTCGACCTCCAAATAATCATCAAAACTCCAGCTGTAAACAGGACCAAAGAACCCTCACAGGGTGACAAACATGGGTTTATAAGATGTGAGTGTCTCAGTCTTGTCAGGGTGTATTATTTGGGTTTTCTCCCAATCATGTGACTTATTTTATAAACACAAACCAAACACACACTGACTTCTGCTTTGGTAACCTCTTTGTCGTCTCTTTATCATCTCTCTATCGGAGCCTGGTCTGAAAACCAAAGGCAGATATGTTTTTTAGCTACACCAGCCCCCTACACCCCCAACCCTTCGTCTCATAGGTCCAGCCAGTTGCCACAGCAACCCTGCCTCCTTTGCCTTCCATTTCTGCATCCCTCCATCACCTCACCATCATAACCCGCTCCTCTTTCCACATCTCTCTCTCACTTTTACTTTTGTCAGATCTGTTTTGCATCCAGCACTCTCTCGTTCTCTCTCTCATCCTCTCTCCCTTTTGTTTTGTTTTAGTTCATCTCTCTCTCCTCTCTGCTCAGACTGTTACTCCCCTCTTTGTTTCTTCTCTTCAAGCTCTTGTTGGACTGAGCTCTGCTCTTTATGTTTGTTAAATCAAAAGAAGATGTGTGCATTGTTTCAGTGTGTGCACTCAGGCATATTGAACTTGGGTTTGGCTCAGGGGTTTCCAAACTTTTCAGCCTGTGGCCCCAAATAACACTGACCACCTGCTGGGGAGTACACTTAAAGGTCAATACAAAAACAAAAAAATGCAAACACAAAGGCCTATAACTTATATATTTGCATTTTGATGAAAAATTAGACTAATGTTTCTGTGTTTCCTGAATTATCCTTTGTCAGTACCATCACCTCTGGGTTTTGTTTCAACAAAGAAAACAAGTAAAATATTTACAACATGCATTATTTTACAAACTTTTTTGCTATATTTTTGTTTGTTTTTGAAACAATGGATTAAATATGTATTTGTAAATAATTTTTTATTTCAAAAGGTGTCTCACAATCCATGAGGGGATCCTGACCCTCTGTGCTATCATCCACCTTTATCCAGTTTAGACAAGCACCACCATTCGCTTTGTCTCCTTCTCTGTCCATTTCTCTTTCATGAGCTGTACCACAGAGCGCCCCCCACAGGCCTGGAGCACTTCTGAACTTTCAGCGTCTCTGTGTTTGTAGTTGTTTTCTGGCTGTGTGTGTTGTTTTTTACTTGAGTTTTGTTTTCGGTACCAGCTTCTCATTTAATGTTCATACAGTTGTTTTTGGTTCTTTCAGTGCAATTGTTCCTTTGCAGCATGTGTCATCTGTTGCATTTGCTTTAGATGTTTGCATTTGCATTTGCTTTCTGAATATCATGCGCGTTTGTCAATATGCACATTGTTCCAGCTGTTGCAAACATTTGGCCCTTGTTTGCCACCATACTCCAAAATCTTACATGCTTACAAAAACAAACTCACAAACCCAGTGCATCTGAGGCTTCTCTTGTACTTAAACTTTGATTTCAAAACACAAAACTTATGTAAAGCTTCTTTTTTTGGTTAAGTTTTTATTTTTCTGACTTTTAATGCTTTTATTGTGATAGGACAGGAAAGGGGTCTCAAAATCTTAATTTGTGAAGTCAGAGCTATCAAGATTGTTGAGCACTTTGGCAAAATTGTTGGAGACTTAAAATGGTTAATTGAACTTTTGTTGCTCTTGAAGATACACTGCAGTATCAATGATGTATTCATATTTTACATACATGCATAAAATAAGAGGGGATGTATTGAAGCCACTCTTTTTAATAAAGACTCATAGCTCTAGGAATAATATTCTAAGTGTCTTTAAAGTGTCGTTGACTGTAAGAGTGCTCTCTTTTTTCTCGCACAGTGTTTGTGTCTGGGATGGTGGGAATGTGTTTGTTATCCTCTACAATATTCGGCCTCAGTTAAGTCATCGACTCCACCCCCTCACCGTCTGCCCAAGAAAACTTTAAGTATTGTCTCTGAAATGCCAAAGACTCAGCATGACCTGAGAAATACTTTTGTTTTTCAAAAGCTGAGAAACGGAGGAGCAAACTAACGACACAACAGTTTTTGTTGCATGGAGAGCGACTCTGTTGAAATCCAATCAAGAAAAAAAAAAGGCTGTTTAACTGTTGGGTCGACTGGTTACAGACCTGGCACAAAGAACGACTCGTTTCGCGGCTTTAAAACAATTATAACTCCCCGTGTTGTTATAGAGATTCTGAAAAACTCATTTGCATGAGAGAGCTTTTAAAGCGAAAAATGCAGAGGGCTTTTCTGTCATGAGTCATCGCAGGTCGTTTTCTAAACCCTGGAAATCTGTCAGCCTCATTGCTCAGTGTAGACTCCCACAAGTTTTGTCAACACAAAGCACAGTGTGAAAAACATTCATCCAAATGCTCTTTTCCTTTGCATCTCCAACAAAAGCAGAAACAAAAACAGCTAAAGTCATTTTCAATAGCATTTAAGAGTTTACGCCTGTTTATGCAGAACAAGATAACTGTTTCCCTGCGTAAAAATGTGATCAGGGTTAAGTATCTCATGATTTTGACAGAAGATCTTAGAATGATCATTTAATATTGAATAATTCTAACCTCTTACTTTCAACAGTCTCACAATTTGTTCATTTTTTATTATTACAAGTATCCTTTATTTCTTACCTGTTAGAAAATGCCTCTTATTCTCATCTGTTTTGAGAAGAAGATGTTGACATTTATCAGTGCAACAATACAACTAGCTGTAACTGTGCTGTATTTTAACTCTCTGCAGACTGGATGGTGTGGGTGTGAGGGTTGAGTTAAAGGAGAGTTATTGTGTCACAGCAGGGAAAAAGAACTGAACCAAGCAATGAACTCTCACTGTGCCGAATGATTTAAAGAACATTTTCAAACATAAAATACCTAAAAATGATTTCACTGATGATCATCCACATCCAGCCAATGATTCAGACTCAATCAGAATTAGACATGACATCCTGATCAGAGATTGGAAATAAATATACTGCCTGGTCCCAAAAAATGTCCACCTGGATTTAACTTAGCAGGGAGCATGAGACATCATTTTCACACATGGATTGGCCTCCACAGAGTCCAGACCTTAACTCCATTGAGAGTCTTTGGGATGTGCTGGAAAAGACTTTGTGCAGTGGTCAGACTCTCCCATCATCAGTGCAAGATCTTGGTGATAAATGAATGCAACACTGGATGGAAATAAATCTTATGACATTGCAGAAGCTTATTGAAACAATGCTGCTATAATCAAAGCTAAAATGGTCAAACCAAATATTAGAGTTTGTGACCTTGTGTTTTGGTGGTGACTTTTTTTGGACCATGACAGTCTATATGTATATTTATCCTCATTTATTTAGTAGATCTAAATTCTTATAAAGCAAATGCAAAAAATAAGAGCGTAATTTTTACTACCCCTCTCTGTGTGTTTGTGAGACCATTTCAACCCCACACAGAAACAATGTATGCGGTATAACATCACTTCGCTACATGTGTTCACGTAAGGGACATACTGGATCTGTTTCTTCTCTCTTCTTCATTTTTTTTAATGTATTACAGAAAAGCATTACACAAAAGGCAACTTTTGGGCAACCTGATCACTCCTCATATCAAATCAGTCCTCCAAGAAGAGTCCAGCACATTTCACCTCAAAATTAAGCTTCACATGGTTTACAATCATCATTGTTCAAAATCTGTTGGATGAACAAGATGGAATAATATTTTTATTTTGTCCTGCAATCCAGGCAAAGTCATCAGAACTGATAATAACAGAATTTTATTTGGTGATTGCTGTGATATTTCTGAAACAATGCTGGTAGTGTTTATGGCAGCTGTGTACAGAGTTGTGACATTTATCTTACACAAGAGGACGAACATGTCAACCAACAGATCAGTGCAAAAGTTCACTTTTTCATGGGAATGTTTAATTTGATTTGATAAACCCCACCACCTGCTCATTTTACTTTATCATTTCCTTGATGTTCATTTGTGAAAACCCACAAACCTCATCTGTTTATCAATCCTGCTCTTTGTGTTGGAGCTGAGTCTTTTTATTTCTGTCCTGCAAAGTTTGTTACTCGAGACTCTCATTTTTTTTTCAAGTTTAGGTTGTGTGAGACATGAAGCTTTGCTATATTACCCTGGGAATGTTTCTGAAGATTACAGATGGATAGAACTTGTATTCTATAGTGGGAGAAATTATTATTATTTATTTTCAGTTTGGACATGTTTATACACCTTTTTTACAAGCTCATAAAGTAACATTTCTTTGTTATTTGGCTTAATGGCAACAACTGTTTCTGAATTGAATATGTTTTTTAATTCCATCAAGGTAAGTACAGTTAATACTTACTTGTTTTTACTGATAAGTAATTCAAGCATTTGTAGTAGTCCTCTGAGAGTGTTCTTGGTCCGTTCTTACTTTGTCTGCATTCATAAAACTTAAAAAGTGAGAGTGATATAAGCGCGCCATCTTTTTTGTGCTGGTCGTCAATCACATTGATATCGCAGAGCAGCTGAAGAGCTTTGAAAGAAAGTCGAGGATTCCCACTTATTAAGTGAAGATAATGAGCTTATGATTTTACTCCAGCTGCTCTCGTCAGAGTATTTTTACCGTAGAAAGAAAAGCTGAAGCTTAACTGTGGGAGTAGAAAGTCGTGTGAGTGAGAGAGAAGCTACAAAGTACCTCTCCAAAAGGGATCCTGTCAGTCACAGTTTCCCTCTCACATGAGTGAACAAATACACACACACACATCCAAACTTTACTTTCTCTCACACACACACACTAGCTCACACACATGTGGGGAGAAGTGTGAGCTGCGAGGCTGTGCAGCCGTCCCAGCCTGCCTGACACAGATTTAAACGAGGCTCCATGAATTATTAAGAGTGAGTCTTGTTCACCTCTGTCTGACAGGCAGGGCTAAAGGAAAACCACAGGGGAGCAGAAACTCTTCATACCGCAGTAAAACTGTTGTGGCTGCTTCTTAAGCGCTCAATAAAACCGGAAACTTGTGTTTTCAGTGCGCCTTGTTGAATGTTTGCAGGCGTCATACAAAAGGAGGATGTGCTCAGAAACTTGTTACACAAACCTCAAATTAGGCGAGCACCACAGAGTTTAAGAGATCTGACAAGTTCTGAAATCAGACAGCTACAAAGCCTGCAGAGTGTTATTCAGACACACACATAGAGTCTGCACGAGATGCAAAGGGCTTTCATCTAACTCCAAAAACCATCTGCAGCATAGTGAGGTTCACAGACCTGAGAAACGACTTCAAAGTACGATCAAATTCTACTTTTAAGTTGAGAATGGATTTGTCAAACTTTCACCTCTGGAAGAGTAAAATCTCTGTGCAGCTCATAAATAAGATATCCAGACATTTATGGGACAAAAGAGCAGAAAACAGGATTCTTGGGCTGACGGACAATATTGAACTCAACACTTTTTATAAGCTAGCAATAATGAAACAGAGTTCATATTGTTTAGTCGTTGTCATGTTACACCTTTAGTCTAACAGCTATAAATCAATACACAGCCTCATCACTCTGCATCCTTGTAGCACTGCATTACATCATAACACCACATCATGTGATAATGTAATACATTTTCTCTTCATTATGTAATAACACAGCATCTTGTAATAATGGGCCACATTCCGTAACACAGTCCTTGAACGTAATATGTAATAAACTTTTCTGCATTATGTATTCAGTTCTTACGTGATAATGCATCGAATTCGTACAATTTCTTGATGTAAAAAACATTCAAGAACTTATTACATAATGCAGCAAAGTTTATAACAATTTTATTGTTTTGAGCAGGGAAGTGTTTGGGCAAATGTATGTAATGTATGTAACTGTTTTGTTTGTTGTTATGAACTACTGCAATGAAGTTTATGGTCCTGTATACATACAGGACAGGCCAAAAGTTTGGGCACACCTTCTCATTCAATGCATTTTCTTTATATCTATGACTATTTACATTGTAGATTCTCACTGAAGGCATCAAAACAATGAATGAACACATGTGGAGTTATGTACTTTAAAAAACAGGGTGAAATAACTGAAAACATGTTTTATATTCTAGTTTCTTCAAAATAGCCACCCTTTACTCTGATTACTGCTTTGTATACTCTTGGCATTTTCAAGAGATCGTCACCTGAAATAGTTTTCACTTCATAGCTGTGTCTTATCAGGGTTAATTAGTGGTATTTCTTGCTTTATCAATTGGGTTGGGACCATCAGTTGTGTTGTGCAGAAGTCAGGTTAATACACAGCCAACAGCCCTGTTGGACAACTGTTAAAATTCATATTATGGCAAGAACCAATCAGATAACTAAAGAAAAACCAGTGGCCATCATAACTTTAAGAAATGAAGTCAGTCAGTCCAGTAAATAGTCATAAAAATAAAGAAAGTGCAAATTACGTGAGAAGATTTGTCCAAACTTTTGGCCTGTACTGTGCATACATAATGCGTTCAGTGATTTTATTGCAAAATGTGGCAGATTATTATATACTGCAGCGTTATTACATGATGTGGTGGTGCAATTCTACCAAAAATAACCCTAAATAATGAACAATATTCAAAAGAAGATCTATATTCATTTGATCTCTTTTGCAAGAGCCACATCTTTATGATGGTGACTGGTGGTGCTCATGGGAAATACAGCCTTTAAACATGAAACATTACAGATGTCAACCACAATGAAAGCTGCAGATGATTTTATTTGTACTGTAAAATGAGCTTCTGTTTTTTCTTTTTGCTTTATATGATTGCTGATTGCTTTATATGGAATCTTTAAGAACTGTAGGTTTTAGGACTTCTTCATTTCTTAAGGCTGAAGGTTGCTGCCTGGATACAACCTGGACTTAAAAATCGTAGTTTGGATAAATTAAAAGCATCATGTGACAACTTTCACACAGTCTGTAAATATCAGTCCATCGGTAATGACCCTTACATTTACTGTTTTACATAATGATGATCAAGTGCCACAGGGGAATCTGTTCAGGGACAGTTCCTTAGCTCTGTTTCCATACTGCAGGTCTGCACAGTTAAGCACAGATGTAGTTTTTATCACCACCTCCTCAGAAACCCCGCTGTGCGCTCTCTCGCTCCCTGAGACTTCCTCGTCTTCCCCAGAACTTACATCAGCTGATTTAACCCATCATGTATGTCTCCACTCTCTCTGAACCTTTACATCAGCTGAGTTTATTCCAGGCTGTGCACATCTACAGTGGTTGGTAAATGAAGCATTCAGGGACCCATCTGTTAAAGCCAGTCTGTCCTCAGCTGGACCCTGAACACACCAGAGGAACACTCAGGCCTCATGGGAGCGAGCTGGCTGCCAACAATCCCCACAGACTCTTCAGATCAACATCTACGGTTTTTTTTGCACTCGTTCCTCTTGGTGTGAAGCCCGGCAACAAATGAAAAATGTAAACAGAGGCCTGAAGCAGAAACAAACAGAAAGTTATATATCAATTAGAAAGCCTCAGGGGTGCTGCTGACCAATATTTCCTGTCCTTAATGCTAATAAAAGCTGAACCCTTCAGCTCCAGCTCATGTTACATCAACACAACTAGAGCTGATTTCAGGTTGGGGATGAGGGATTGAAGAGCTGAGGTATAAAAACCCTGGTGACAAAAATTTTATAGAGATAAAGAACAGGAAACAGAGGGTGGGGAGATTGGAGAAAACTGACTCTTTTTGTCTCTCCCATTTTGTTTTGAATATGGAGTTTTGAAGCACATTATCAGTGGGGTTATCATGAAAAAGCTTGTCTCAGTCTAGTTTTATTCAAGTTTGAATATGATGATCATTCAAGTAAAGTAACAAGCCTATCAGTCAAGTCAACTATGCCTTGAAATGGAAAAATGTATCAGGTCAATGACTGTCACCTCCAGTGCAGTGTGAGCTGAAAGAGAAATGATGCACTCAGACCAAAAACTTTACTAGAAGCAGGCTGTATATAGCTTTATTTAAACATTATGTCACTCAGTCAGCATCATTACTACATGCCTATTCATCAGCAGCACCTGCTTCTCAACCTGTACCTCCTGCCACTCACTGGGCCTTTTTAAGTGTTTTTTTTTTCTTTTTGTCATTTTATTACAGTATTCTAAAATGTTCACTTTTAATCAAAGGCCCACAAAGATTTTTTTTTTCTTTTTTTTTTCTTTCTGCTAAAAGCACAAAAATCTGTTGAGGAGGGACATACCATAAATGTTTAACACATTTAATTTGAGAAATAAATAAATGAAAATAAATTAATGAATTAAAGAAATGGACCGTTTCTTGGTTCATTCACAAAACACACCATATTCAATACATCAAAGATGGACAAAAAAAATTCATTTCAAGAGTCTACAGTGTCTCCACTTAAGCATGCACCCTCCTGGGATGTGACAGTAATGGCCTCGTTTACGAAACAAAAGCAGCCGTTCGCAGCTGATAACAGGATGTTAGTTAGAATCCTTCGGGTCAATCGACCCACCTCTCTCAGATCAAATGACCCCTCTCTGGGACTTCTAGTGTTAAGTCATAAACATGCAGTGGTACTGAACTCTGTAGATTCCAATAGAGAGCAGCAGATGCCACCAGAAAGGGGCAGGTACCACTAGTAGCAGGCACCACTGAGCATGTCTTCAGACCACAAGTTGTTGCTTTTTTTCCTCCTCAGCTGTTGTTGTTGACTAAAGAAAATGAGTGATGTAATCATGCTGATAAAAATCAAGCATGTTTGGAAATTATTGGGGCTTAAAATCGATCTGTCACCCGCTCACACTACAAGATAATCAGGCCCAAACATCTTGGTCTCAGACCTGGTGTTCTGGCCCAGATTGACGGCAAAACTGAATCACATTAAAATTGGCCCAAGAATCCTGGAGTGTGAGCTACGCTTTAATTCACACCCAAAGTCAAGCCTTTCATGCTTTTGATTGATCATCGAGGGAGCGGCATCATTTGGTGATGTTTTCTTGGTGATGTTGGACCACTGTCAATGGAGACTGGTGAAACTGCAGAGACAAATGACAGTTAGCTTCCAGGGGTTTTTTTAGCAGTGGAGATGCTGAGCTTATAAATCTGACCTGTATCGGTTTGATGTGGAAAAAAGAAAAAGAAAAAAGAAAAAAAAAAAAAACGAACCAAACAATACGAGAAAGAACAGGAAACAGAGGGTGGGTTCATCTGAGAAAACTCAGGGGAAAGGACCAAAGTGCAACTCAGACCTGATCCTTAAAATAAGTTCAGATCAGTGTGATACTCCAGGAGAAATTTCACACAATGCCATACTTTGAAGTATTTATCATTAAAAAGAATTTTTAAAAAATCAAGTGACAGGCCAATGAAGGCACCAAAGGGTGATGTGTTTGGAAGTGTGAGTGTGAAACAACCATTTCAGCACCATGGACAGAGCCCACGGTCCTGAACTGACAGCTGCAGAAAGATTTTCAGACAGTTTGGCTTCAGGTTGTTCATTTTTCACACCAACACTGGTTGATTTTTCTCACTGGTTCAGCGTAGTAAGAGTTTTTATTTTTATCTTTGTCAGTTAAAATACTCACCTCGACCTCAGAACAGAAAAACAGGAGGAGAGAGAGAGAGAGAGAGAGAGGCAGATTGAGTTATAAGACAGATACAACAGAGACCTACAAACCAGATGAAATCAAAGAAAAGCTGATCCTCTGTCTTCTTTTCCCTGCCTCCTCTCTTTTCTCTCACCTTCATGTTGTTACCGTCATGATGTGACCCACTGCCCTGCTCGCTGTTTTACACATAAACCTATTTTCTCTGCCTCCTGTCGTCACCCTGACTTTCAATCTTTCTTTGTTGTAAGACTCGGCCTTCTTCCTCTATTGATTTTCTTTCATGTGCTGCTTTTCAATTGAACATGACCCGTCTCTTTGACTGATTGCAGGCAGTGTGTGTTGGTGCACACACACCGCCTGACCGACTCCAATATCACACAAACCAAATGCCATTATACTGTTCTCGATGTGACCACCACATCCTTCAATCTCTCTGACTCTGTCTTCTTTTCTGCCTTCCTCACCCCCACCTTTCCCTCTTCCTCCCCTCCAGCCCTGTGTCTGGTGTTTGGCTGTATCATCTTCCCAAACGGCTGGGATGCAGAGATAATCCGGGACATGTGTGGAGAGGACACAGGGAGGTACGCTCTGGGAAACTGCTCGGTGCGCTGGGCTTACACCCTGGCCATCGTCGGCATCATGGACGCTCTCTTCCTCTCCTTCCTGGCCTTCGTGCTCGGCAACCGGCAGAGCGACTTCCTGCAGGAAGAGCTGAGAGCAGAAAATAAAGGTGAGGAGACACGACTAACAAAAAGTGAAGGGATGGAAGTGAAATTTCAAAAATACATGAAGGTCAGAGAAAAACTGAAATATTTTTTGAACCAAATGTGTAATTTGGGTCATGATCAACCAAATATTTTACAATCCCACTCCACACTCTGAGTACATTAAATACCATCAGGGACCAATTTGATTATTGGGGCCATTTTTTTCCATAAATTAGAAAAGCTGAAGAGATAAATGTGAAGTAAATGTGAAGAGGGGAGTGTTGGAGTAGACTTGAAGTCGACATGAATCAAACCACCATGGGGCAGCAGGGACCTTTTCTGAGAATGAAGTCCCAGTTGAATTATATTCCCCAAGGTGCAAAGTTTTGACCTCCCTCGTCTCTGAAGGAGTAATTTAGAAGAACAAGAAATCAGCCAATCAGAGCAGAAGATGAAAATAATAACATCATATCAAACTAAGGGATAAAACAGAACACTAATCTTCAGTAACTCCAGTTTTCCTGTATCCCATTTCCAATATCCTAATGTAGCTTTTCTCAAACTTAAATTACTTCTAGCTGTGAGCATATTAAATCTATCAAACATGGCAGAAATGTGTGTGACTAACAGTTTATTAGTTGACCTTTTCTTTCTCTACTTCTGTTTATAAGTTTAACAGCAATCAATCGCGCCATCTTTAGCGCCCATTGCACCCCACATGCAACATTCAAAGATCAGAAAAACAGTTACATGTGCAATCGCTTTTAATAATGATGTTTACATGTTAAAGAGTCTTCATTATTTATGAGGGGGAAATTGTTTATTTTGGGTCTTACTCACAAAAATGTTGCTTTATTTGCTTTGTATGTTAACAAAATGTTGCACTAGCAGGTTCAAATCAATATTAAAAAAAATTGTGATAATAATTGAGATGGGATGAAATGAAAAAATATATTGTGATTTTTTTTTTCTGCCCAGCCCTGCTAGAAAGTGGCAGGCACCACTGAGCATGCCCTTAGACCAGAGGTTGTTTTTTTTCTCTTCAGTTATTATTTTGGACTAAGTCAATACCCGTAGTCAAGCCCTTCATCCGTTTTTATTTTCCATTGAGAGAGTAGAGTCATTTGGTAATGTTTCAAAGGTGGACTACTTTCAACAGAGACTGCAGAGACAAATAACAGAAAAATAACAAACTTTTTTTTTTTTTTTTTTTTTTTTTTTNGTACAGATGCTGAGGTTGAAAAATCTGACCTGTATCGGTTAAATGTTTAAAAAAAAAAAAAAAGAAAGAAAGAAAGAAAACACACCCACACACAAAACGAAAAAAGCTGTTGATGGACACAGGTCCTTACAATCTCAGAATGATCAGCTCAGTCTTTCCTTGGAGTCTTTCCAGGTTCCAGGCTGAATTTGACCTTAATTGTTGGAAACTTTGAGTGTGTATTTTCTTTTTTTTTTTTTAAAGTACAAATTTCTGAGAGAAGTCACAAAACGTATTATAGGTTTGGATTAACCTCCATGAGATCTGACCTTGCTCTGTTTTCATTTTAATGATAAAATCTCTGTAGTCACATAATGAAGCTCTGATTTTTTTAATTCTGGAGGGAAGCGAACAATCAAAGGTGTATGTTTTGCTAAGTGTAGAAAATCTGAACTCAGATGTGAATAAAACCAAACAAGTCGGCACACAACCCTCTAAACCACATCAAGATTCTTCTTCTTATCTTCCCTCATCTCTAAAGCCTTTTTTCAGCTCTGACACTCTTTATTCTGCAGCAGATAAAGTCAAAATGTGAAGAAACAGAGTTAAAATTTAAATTCACTAGCCGGAGCTATTTCTTTCCTATTTTTGATGATGTGCCATTCATCATGATTCAGTGAGCTAAAGGCAAACACGCTCAGCCTTTTGTTGAAAGGAAGTGAAATAAGTTTCAAAATAGCTCCCAAACTAAATTATTGATGTGTTAAAAAAAATGTGCACACGTCTTAAACTGAGGACGCGTGTTGCTTAATTGCTTTGCATGCATGATTAATCAGTTCATGCAGGGTGTGACCTGAATAAATCAGCGTGTTGTATGCTTGAATTAATCAGAAAAACGATTTCACATCAGCACATGGCAGCTTTTCACAGATTTCACTGAGTGTAGAGACATTTAGAAAGTCTTTAGTAACACTTTAGTGCTCAGCAGCGAAGCCTCCAGTGCTCACACACTCGGGCTGTGATCACACAAAAAGCTTTGGATGCGTTTAGAGCCGAACTGTTTCAGTAAATGTTGGTTGTAGCTTTTTCCTGTTGTTGTAAAACACATCATCAGACGAGTTTAGCAGCCTGAAGGAAGATAAGAATAAACTCCCCCAGTTCCTCTGAGTATGAGGAGGGAGTTTCCATGGTTACGTGTCAGATTGAGGCTCTGGTTTCCTCTCAGTGTAAACGTCTCTGTCTGAGTACGTCTGCTTCATCGTTTGCATCCCTGTCTTTCTCTACATCTTCACCCATCTTTTTCTTTCTCCCTCTCTGTTTTTCTCTCTTTGTGTGTCAGTCTTGTGCCACATTTCTGTCATTTTTCTGATTCAGATGTCGATCACAAACATTTGGGTGTAACTCTGTTTGATGTGACGTTGAAGATGGAGTATAACGCGTTCTCATATTTTAAACATAGATAAAAAGTAACAGTTCAGATTAAATATGTGCAATTTTCAAGCCTCTACATATTCACATGAAATGAAAATCCCTGGATCTGTCTGTAAAGTGATTAAAGGGACTATGAGGACTTTCTTAGTGATCTTGAAAAAATCTCAATTCTAGATAATATCTGATGATACTCCACTTCTTCAAATGAAATTCAAAAATAGGTCATTTCTAAATGCTGTCTCTCAGCTTCCCATTAGGGTCAGACTGAACTGGATTGATTTATGGCAATTCAAAGTCTCTATGACAACACTACGCCAGCTGATGAAGTTTTAAATTAAGAAAAGAGATCTGTGTTCTTCTCTGCTGAAAACAATTTCTGTGATTATTTAGAAATAATAGTGGAAACAAGAGCTGTCTGACAGAAAAGGGACAGAAGAACAGAAGAAAGCTAAACAGGAGAGTGATAGAGCATGAGCTAAAGCTAAAAAAAAAAAAACACAAGCTAAAGGCTAACACACTAGCTAGAGGCTTAAACATGAGCTAAAGCTGAAACATGAGCTGAGGGCGAAAGCATATGTTTTGGGCTAATAACGGGCTAAAAGCTCAGACATAAGCGAGGGGCTAAAGCATAAGCTTATGCTGTAACATGGGCTCAAGGCTAAAACACAACCTAAAGGTTAAGACACTAGCTAGAGGAAAAAGGCTCGAACACATGATAAAGTCCAAAACACAAGCTTAAGGCTAAAACAAGAAGTTTAAATGTGAGCTAAAGACTGAAGTATATGCTAGGGTCTAAAAACATGGGTTAAAGGCTAACAAATGCTAACTTATGCAGCAGTTATTCTGCAGTGATGTGTTCAAACCTTAGAGTCTGTCAATAAAATAAAGAGTCAGGTTAGGTTTGCTCTGATTGGTGAGGTTGGTGTTGGTAGATGAGCACTGGTAGGACATAACCAGGGTTCACTAATGTTTCATGCTACAAACACGTCTTATATCACTGGGCTGTGAGTAGCGCTAAATGTAGCCAGCTACTAAACAACAATACAAACTTATAGAATTTACTTGTTATCACGTTTCAAACAACAGCTCTATGTAACTGTCCATTAATACATTACCTTGTCACATTGAATCCAGTGTTGACTGGAGGTTTGCGGAAAGCTTCACCCCCAACAGGCCTTCAGGGCTTTGTCCAATCAAAGTGAAGGGGGTTTGTGTTGTGGGAGCCTTAAGAGAAAAAGGCAAAAATGAAGTGTTATGGACAGAGGCTGAAATAGGGGTTTTATAAATAATTGGAGAGAGAAAAATGGTGATTGTTTTAGCTGTAAATATGTGAAACTGCTGCAATGGTATCAGAGGGGCAGAATAAGAATGTAAAAATGAATGATATCCCCTCTTTAATATTAGTCTTCTTTTGTAAAATGAATCCATGGTATCCACCAGTTTTTCTACATTTTTCCTCTGATGCCATTTTTGGAAACAACTAAAAGGGGAAAAAAGCAGAAGCAACACAAATTCATGCAAATGACTGGAACAAGTTGAGCAAAGCTGATCAGATGTGACTGAGATGTAGGCAGCATGAATGAAAGATGCTTCTTCTCAAGTCTCCAGCACAGTCATTAAAATGTGTCTCAACCTAAAAAATATGATTTTACATTTGTCTGCTCTTTTTTATATACTTCTATTAATATCTTTGAATCGAGATGTCTAAGGAACCGCACACCAACATTTCGGATGTAAAATTAAAGAGAAATTTTGATATAAGACTTTTTATTTCTTCAAACACTTTTAAATCAATAAATGTGAATTATTGAAGAATCAGGCCGTACAGTTTGAAGTTTGTATGCACTTCTGTTGCTTCTGGCCCACACATGCTACATTTTATTGCAGAGCTTTAAATCCTGCTTATAGTGGAGGCTGTGGCATAATTTCAGAGCTTTGTTTGCTCAAAGACTTATCGTACGGATAAATTTAGTCTTTTCTGTCTCACAGAACACCCACTGTGGGTCAGGGAACATTTATATAGACTGAAAACACAGGCTGCAGAAAAATGTTATAATTAAGCCTTAAATAAATCAAAAGCATTAGAAGGAAAAGACCATTGATTTGACACAAACAGAAATGCACAGTTTTATCATTCATTAATTTATCTGATTTAGACTATGTATGTACATCAGAAACAATATTAACCTCTTTTTTTTTTTTTTTTTGTCTTTTCCACAGATTTTGCTGTGTCCAGGGTAAGTTCACACTGTTTTTCTTATGATTGTTGTGGCTTGTTTGTGTGGTATCATGATCATTAGTGGTTTATACTGTGAGCTGAGGGATGACAGTTTGTGTGGGTCCAGTTAAGTTTATTGATAACTAAGATATACAGTCTTATTCATCAAAACTGTGGAATATTAATAAAAATTGAGGCCTTTAGAGCTTTGTTGCATTCAGGCCAAAACATTTAAAGCTCCCCCTGCTGACAGGTCATAACCTTGCCTCTGCAATGACAGCAGAGGGAAAAGAGCGTAAATAAAGCGATGATGTCCACTCTATAAAACGTCAATGATAAAAAAATAATGATAAGGCAACTATTTGGTAACGAAAACTATTTATTTAAGTGATTTCTATTTAAAAAAATCAGTCAGTGTGGTTGTGCCATCATCACAGACCAATGAAACCAAAGCCCACCCCCTCAGGTGTGTCTTGATACCAAATAATAAATGATCAGTTTTCTGCAGTGTGACGTGTTGCGTAATCATCAGCAAACTCTGCTTCTGACCTAGGAAAATAATCTCCACTAGGGGGCGATATGGAGAAAATATGTCAAAAATTCTTTTATGGTGGGATCAGGATCATGATTTTATCAGGATTGTTTTTTACAACCCCAATTCCATTGAAGTTGGGATGTTGTATAAAATGTAAATTAAAACAAAATACAATGATTTTCAAATCCTGTTAAGTCTAAATTCAACTTGATACACTTCAAAGACGATATTCATTGCTCACATTCAAATTTTCTTTTTTTTTTTTTTGTTGCAAGAATTCACTAATTTTAAATGTGATGCCTGCAACACATTCATACACAACTGTAGTGTATTTAATTGAATATAGGTTAAGTTGTATTTGCAAATCATTGTGTTGTTGTTGTTTTTTTTTCTCCATTTACGTTGTACACAATATCCTAACTTCAATGGAATTTGAGTTGTATATTCAGACGATTTTGGCCTGCAAACAACATTTTTAGCCTTAAATGTTTCCTATCCTTTTCTTTTTGTCCCCCCTATTTCATATCTTAACCCTGTGGTGCATAGTGGTCACTGCAGTGGACACCTATTTAAAACTTATTTACTCCTAAATTCAATGGTTCATGTGGCAAAAATTCATATTAGATTGTGTCAGGATATTTTTATTCTTCTTGGGGCTTGAAAAAATACTTTCAATTTTTTTCAAAATATATATATTTTTTAAAAAGCTGTAGACAAACATTTGAGGGTAAAACAGCGTAATAACTACA
This sequence comes from Thalassoma bifasciatum, assembly GCA_008086565.1. Classification (NCBI taxonomy): domain Eukaryota; kingdom Metazoa; phylum Chordata; class Actinopteri; order Labriformes; family Labridae; genus Thalassoma; species Thalassoma bifasciatum. The sequence goes on from RPOG01000688.1 coordinate 239,211, forward strand.
ATTTTTTCAGTGTTAAAATGGATGAAAGAGAGTTAAAATGTTTTGCAAAGCATTAAAAAAGATAATTCATGAAATTACCACAAAAAAAGAAAGAAAAGAAGTCAAACACAAAAAAGTCATATTTACATTAAGTTCATACTTTTTTATATTTAATGCACAGTTCCAAATATTTGAAAAAACAAGGGGAAATTTTTTTTTCATGCCTTAAGACAAATAAAAACACTAAAGGGAAAAATCCTGACACTGACTTTCAAAATTCATGCATCAGAGGGTTAAATCCCGTCTTGTGTTCTCTAATGTGTTTTGAACAGTGGATGTCAATAAAGAAGCTGTTGGGTACAAGAGGATGACCAAGACTCTGATTTTACAACCAGTCAGTTGCCAATAGTTGTGAGACATAGGTTAGATTATTTTTTTAGGCTCTCTGTGCCTTTGTTGTGTTGTCTTTTTCAGACCAAACTTATGATCCATTTCTCCAAACAAATGGTTTTGTACTTTAACAGAGCCCTGCTGAAGTTTTTTTGAAATACAAACTGTGTAAACACACATTTTCATGATTTCATAAGTAACTGCTCGGTTATGAAATCTTCCAAACGATCACCAAATCTTAAATCCTAGTGTCTCGTGTAAGTAATTCTGCATGTTGCTGCCACTTTTTGTTATTTCAAACATCAGAGTAATGCATTCCTGTTCAGTGAGTTTAGCTTCCCCTCAGCTGACCTACCTGGTGTCAGGTCAGATTTCCGCACTCCTCCTCATAAAAACATGATGTTTGGTCACATTAGAGGCTCTGCTAAAGTGATAACGTCCACACAGGGGACATGGCTGAAGGCCAGAGAGCTGCTCTCTGCTGAGGTACACAGGTTCAGAGGAAAAAAGAGGAATCAGTGGAAAAACAAAAGGTGCTTGCATGTTACAGAAAACACCCTCAGGTACAATGTTTTCCATAAGGAGCGAGGTCTACTGCGAGCTGAGATGAGACGTCAAGTTGAGGAAGGACTTTCAGTGAGGAGTGTGTCTGCGGCGAACACCAGCCCCTGCAGCCTTCTGTGCATGTGTGTCAGCATCAAAGAAAGAGAGGACGGGAAAATCAGCTTAATTACAAGCCACAAACATTAATGTGGCGTTAACAGGCGCACGCCACAGCACATGAAAAATAAATTATGTGAAGCACCATTACGAGGAAAACTCTGTCCACCTGTTTGGGATCCACCAGAGGAGAAGAAGAGAAGGAGGGGAGCAGTACTGTGAATCAATGTCTCTTTGTCCATAAGAGACAAAATGAATCAGTCTGACATGCTTTGTTTGATCTGATGTGAATATAAAACATACAGTTTCTTTTCACAGAATATGAGCTTTGCTAACTTTCCTCTAACACTCCCAGATGATGATTTTGAAACCTTTTCGTCCTCACAGCTCCATCTGGGCTCTTCTCTCCGCATGGATGGAGTAAGATCATTTGTTTTTTATATCCTCCTGTATGAAGTATTGATCCAGGTCTGCAGCATGACCCCTGCTTGCTGTACAATCAGAAAAAAAAAATCTGAAGGCTGGTGCACTGAGACGCCCCACTTACCCCTCCTCATGTTGACTTTGTCTTCAAAAATCTTCCTTTTACCAGAGATGTAATTGTTTATGATTCTTTCTGGTGATAGTGTGAATGAGTTTATTTATTATCCTGCTGAATCTTCTTTAATCATGATAATGCTTGGATATAATGTATCAACTGGATGATACACGCTAGCTAATAACACTAATCTAAACAAATGTTCAGGTCTTATTTTCTATCAAAAATTGTCATGTTGGACTTAGTATGAGCCAAATTCACATTTCAAGTCAAGAGTAGTGTCTTATTATGAGATGTCAAAAAGACAAAAAATTATGCCTGAGCTGCTCTTAAAGACTAAAGAAACAAAAGTCTGTCCAGTTTAATAAAATAAAAATAATATTTTAATACAAAAAGCTTCTGGAGAAAACTTTTCTTACCCAATTTGCAGAATTTCTTTTACTGAATACAAGTAATCCATGCGCCATTTTTATATCTCCATTTTTTTCTTCAATCCTTTTTTTTACTAATATCTTGAAATGAGACTTACTTTCTACCTAAATGAGACTTGTCAGGTTAATGTGGCTTTCTCTGAGTCTGATAAGACACTTTTTTGCCAGAAATGAGACAAGATAGCTCATTTCTGACACTGACACAAAAGTTATCTTGATGTAAGTGTGCAAAATCTTTGAGCTTCTTATTTCGCTGTTAGAAAGCCATCTGTGTCTGAACTATTCAAGCTGTTTGAGTCTGAAATGTTTATAAGACAATCTCTCTGTAGACTTATTGGTCATGTTCAAGCTTTGTGGCAAAGGAGGGAGATCATTCGTTTTCACAAACTTTCTTCTTTTGTGTCTGAGTTGCTTAAAACCTATTATTTGTAGAGTTAACTCTATCTTCAGTAGTTTGTTCTGGTTTTCCAGCAGCTTTTCACTAAGGACACAAGCTGAGAGACATCCTCTGTGGGTTGTACCTTTAGTCTGGAATAGTAGTGTGCAGGACCCTGCTTCAAAAAAGAGGAATATGTGGTAGAAGAAGCATCATCGTATTTATCCTTTCATATCTTGCTTTCTCTTTGGTTCATGTGATACTATATCAATATTAAATGTGATAAAGAAGCATAAATACGAAAATCAAAGCTCTCCAAGATAATCCTGCATTAAACGACTGAGCTTCATAATAAAAGGGGAAAATGTGAGAGAAATTGTGCTACAGTGTGACCTTTCAAGCTTATTGCATTAGTGAGTTTATTTATATTTGTTTTGGCTCTTTTTCATTTTCCACATCTCACCGGCTCACACTGACTCATATGTCAGAGCCCTCCTGCTGACGCTTGCGCTTCAATCTGCAGCCAAACGGAGCGGAGCAGCAGGAGAGAGTGAGGGAGTGGAGATGACTGTTCAGGATCACTAACATGTGTCTGCAGAGCTGTGAGGCTGCAGATCTACTGCATCTCTACAACCCTTGTGCTGTTGCAGTGAGGTTGAAGGTTAGGTCAAAGATGGCACACCAAAAAGTTACACCCATTACTAAAAGTGCAGTCTTTGAAGTGCATTATGTTGTGCCATCATAAACAACATGAGTCTTTTTGGTGAATATTCTGAATCTGCAGACTGTCTGCAGAAACATGAAACCAGAAGCTGCAAGCTACAAAAAAAGTTTCCAAAGCTGCACAACAGGGTGCAGCAGGATTAAAGTGAGGGAATAAACTTGCTTTGTACTGATTAAACATGAATTTGAAACAGGGAGGAGCATGTTTGTGCTGGTACCTGAGAGTCTTAAAGATCTGGTCTGATGATATTTTGGCTATCTTCACATTAGAAGCCTTAAAGCTCAATTCAGTTGTTTAGCTGTTCAGATTACAGTTCTGAATGTGGCCTGTATGTGGACTGTGATGTGGACTGTGATGTGAACAGCTCACGCAGGTGAAGTGACACTCATGCTCAGTTGAACATGGATGACACCACACATAGAACAGTATTTATGGAAACAAACACAACAGTGGCAGATGGTCCCATTTACAGTCTTATGTTAAAAACAGTTTGTGATGGCAGCGGGCAAATTTGTGAGTGGGTTTTGTTGATACAATGAAGAGTGACACGATATTTGCAGGATACTTCAGTTACCTGCAGGAAGTCAGGTGTGCGACTCTCAAGTGTCTCCCATACAGAAATATGATGCTGCAGGTGCTCACTGGGCTGGTGAGTGTCTTTAGATAGTTAAGACTGTTGCTGTGAATAGAGTCAGTGGGCATGTGCTGTCGTCTGCACCAAGTGCTGGAGGAGGATCCCAGTTTGGGTGTGATGTTTACAAACAGTACATCAGAAAAAATCCTGCAGACCCTACCTTTAAGGCCTGCAATGTGAACATGACCAAAATGGCCTGACTCTGATTCAAATATGTCAGATTCAATGTGACTTCTGCCGTTCAGACTGTGGAAAGCAGAAATGGGTCATATTTGAGTGAATGAATCAGATTCAGGTCACTTTCAACTGCAGTGTGAACAAAGCCTTTATGTTTGGTAAATTGTATCGGCTCTAGTTTGAAATTGTGCCTGAGCTCAATGATCCTTGTTTGTTTGTTTCTGTTTACTGGTTTCAGTTTTGTACTAATACCTGATATAGATTTTAAAAGAAGTGGTTCAGCTGGTATAAAGTTCTCAGTTCTGCTTCAGTCCCCAGGAAGAAGAAAACATCTAGACCTCAGTAAGGACACAAGTACAAAAGTATGATATATTGCAGTTAGGGAAAGTTTGAGAAGCAATAGACAGTGATCTTCAAAAGCTGATGTTGTGTCTTTCCATAGGAATTCATAACAGCTGTCATCTGTGGATCTCTTTTTTATATTTATAAAACACACCTTTGTGTCAGCATTCAATCTTAAACTCACTGAGCCTGAATGAATCTCAGCCTACTCCTGTGTCACCCCCCTCCTCTCCCTCTGATCCTCTTCCCTCCCTAAATACTCATTTCATTGCTCTCAGCTCAGATGCTCCTTAAACTTTTCTTACTCTCTTTCTGATTTTCTCTCTGTTTCTGCTTCAGATTGAAATCCGTGACACCAAGGACCCCAGGTTCGCAGTGCATCGGTTCCACTGAGCACAAACCTCCTCCCCCTCCCTCCTCTGGCCCCCTCCCTTTCGTTCATCGTCCTCCTCTTGCTCTGAGTTCTTCAGGTTAAACCTCGATCTGGACTTGGATGTGGTCTTGGAGGCCTGCTGGTTTGTAAAAAGGACTGAAGTGGTGTCACCTTGAAAAGGAGGAACTCCAGGACCATCAGCTTTACTAAACTCTGGGATCAAAGAAATACAGAGAGTTATTGTTAAAAGGAAAGATTATGAAGTTATTTATGATGAAAAAGTGCTTGCAGTTGGAATATTTTAAGATATTTTTACCGAGTGGATAAAAGCTGTTTCCACCCCTCAAAGTGACATTATTAAGTGCGTATGAAAAGCACACAGGTGCTACTTCTAATGAAAAAAAAAACATATTGAAAAAGATGCACAAACACTAAAAAAAAGAGGATTTTGTACAGCCACAGCGTGATTTTTATGTCTTTTTCAAATCAGTTTTCAACTTCTCTTTGTATATGACAAGTTTTGGGAAACTACAAAAATAAAAGATGTTTCTAAGGAAACAGGTTTAAAAAGTAAGGAAAAAAAATACATGTTATCGCATCTAGTCCTCGAACATGACGCCTCCCTGTAAGCTGTGGAATGGTGAAACCTTTTTCTTTGTATTATCAGAAAGAAAAATCCACTTGTCTTTAGATGTTGTGAAATTTGGTGAACTTCCTCAGTGGTTGTTCTCCTCGGATGTCACGCTCAGGATGAGAAACAAGGAGGCTGTTTTAACATCTTCACATTGAGTTTCATGTAAACAAACTGACTCTACAAATGGGTTTCTGGAGAAGTCGCTGTAATATAACTGCACTCACACAGTTTTTAGAAACTGAAGATAATTAAAAAATCTGGAACTACAGTAAATGTTTAAACAACACTCATTTAAACTCAATATTTATCCTCTTCCCAGTTGAGAGTTTGGTCAAAGGCTCCGTGTAGATTACCAGTTTGGTATTGACTGTACTGATACGTGGCCAGAATAGGACTCAGTTTCCCATGAGCACTTGCACCCACTGTCCTAAAGACGTGGCTCTTCTTCATAAATCTACTTAATTATATTCAAGACAATTTTTCTCAGGATTCAAAGCGATGAGGAAATGTTTCATTCGTACTTAGCACTTCTTTGACCAGACTATCTGTTTAGCATTACTCACAGCCCAGTGCTCTGAGACATGTCTGCGTCTACCAACTCTGATCTCACCAAGCAGAGCAAACATAACCTGGCTCTTCATTTTATTGATAGACTCTCAGGTTTGAACAGATAACTGCAGAATAACTGCTGCTTATGGGTTGAAATTAACATTATCACAAACAGATGAACCCCCGTTTTAGCCTTTAGCTCGTGCTCTATCACTCTCCTTCTTAGCTTCCTTCTGCTCTGATTCCCTTTTTCTGTCAGACAGTCAAGCTTCAGAGTCCAACACAAAGGGATGGGTACCTGTCACATTTGAACCTATAAAGTACAGATGCCTGGTACCTGGGAATTGGTACGAGTGCTCTACAGTCCCAATTTTTGGTACTTTTGTGTATTAATGTGGCAATAAATGTTGGTTTGTTTATTGATAAAACCTCAAAATGTTTCAATTCAACACATTTATTTCTCAATAGATAAACCAAAGCAAAAATATCAAAACAATACTCAACTGATGGTTCTGTAACATCACAGTTGTTTCACTACTTTCTTCAACACGAAAACCCACAACTAAGACTAACTATAACATAATAAATAAACTACAACTATGCAGGTTTTTTTTGTTTATTTTTACAACCCAGCTCTACATACTCCATGCCCATGTCTGGTATGGAAACAAGGATGAGTTCATGTATCGAAACATGGTACTGCTTGATTTTACGTGAATTGACGGGATTCGCTCGGCACTTTTAAAAGTATTGAATTCAGGACCCATCCCTACTAATATTGCTACAAAACAAATCCAAGAAATTCATTCCTTATGAGAAAAAAGAACAGATCTTGCTTCCCTCATCTTGCTTAACTTCACCCACTGGGGTTTGGTCATCGAAGGGACTTTTGGTCTAAGGACTATGAATGGCTTCATGTTCTTCCTGGAGAATCTGACCTGACCACAGATACTGAGCGATAACATTTACAAATAATCAATCTCTGGGCTAATAATCTTATTTTAAATCATGGATTATAAACAGACAAATATATAAAAGTGAGACTACTGTTTTGTAGTCTCTTAGAAAGTCTTCACAGGGCTTTTTCAATTTCAGTTGCCTATCAGTATGTGAGTTGTGAAATGATATAAAACTGATAAACATTTTGCTTACGTCAACAGATGGGTGAACTGTTTCCATCACAAGTTGTTAGCTAACTATTTCACTTGGTATTAGGCAATGCTTCAGCGTAAGGCTTCTTCTAATTGTCAGTTTTTCAAATGGACTCGCCCTGACATGTGGAGGAGCATTGACGCAGAATAAAGTTATATAAAGTTAGGAAAAGCCATTGTGAATTTATGAACTTAATTTTAGTGGAAACAAAAAGTCTAAAGAACAAAACAAGAGTTGACAGTAGAGTATGAATCCAAAATATAGATAATAAATAATAGATGACTGGTTCAGTTTGACCACCCTTGGTCTGTGTGTGTAAAATTCTGGATTATTATGGCAGGTTAACTAAAGTGTATCTCCAATCAATATAAGCTTATCACTATCTTTCACAGCTAAAGGAGGGAAGTGAAGTAAATTTGTAGAGATGCCTCCATGGAAACAGTTCCCAAAACTGGATACAGTCATGTTACTCCGAAACATCTTCCTCCCTGAGCGTCACATCAAGGGTGAATCTCCACTGTGAGAATGTGGTGAAACGTTTGCTTCCCATCACACGAGTCCACGCCACACTGAGAAGAAACTCTGAGTTCAGTCTGTGAGCGTGTCATCTTCTGATTCACTGGTTGTTTCAGTTCTGCCGCGGTCGTCCGTACGTACATCCCTCCCCCAGGAAAAACGCCCTGCATGCTGCATCTATCTCAGGCTTCCTCTTTACACTCAGTGGGGCTCCGGCTCTGTTCAGTCCATCAGGCGGTCTGCTGCAAAAAAAAAACCAGGACGGCTATCAAAAGAGCACAGAGCTGAGACCCAGAACTGACTTTCATCAAGACAACAGACGTCAAGATCTGAAACGCTTCCTCTGACTCCTGAGAGAGACAGAGACAGACAGAAAGAGAGAGACTGGTGCTTTGAAATGTGGATATTATTTCTGATTTACTTACTTATTTCTATTGTAAGGCACAACTGAAACAAAAGAGAAAAATTCTTTGGTTTAAATTCTCCTTAAATCTGAAAAAAGACAAAATGATTAAGAAATACAACATGTTTAAATGCACTTTCCAAACTCTCTGTTTATCAAATGTGAGTAAATTTACTTTTCCTTTCATTAAAGAGAATGCACATGGTTCCCTAAGTCCTCAGTGTGTGACCTTCTCACTCACTCAAAAGGTTTAGTTTGACGCATCTTTTTGAAACATCTGAAACTTTTCTATCTTCAAAATCTGGTTCCTCTTTATTAGTAAACCAACGGGCCTCTGGTTATGTTTCTGATTTAGAGATAGTTTGAGCATCTTGGCAGTTCCAGACCAACAAAGTGCTCTTTTCAGGATGTTTCTCATGTCAATAATTGGGCAAATCCCACATTGATCTCATTTGACTTTTTAATAAGTCGTTCAAAGCAGCAGTTTCATTAAAAAATTACTGCCCAATGCATGTTAACCTCATAGTTTGAATCTCACTTTAGAGCACACTCAAAACTGGCATTTAATTTCAAGTGTGGGTAACACTTTACAACAAGGGCCCTTAATAAACATTAGTTAATACATTATTAGGCATAAAGTACCAGTTTTATGTGTGAATAATCTTTATAGTGCATTACCTAACATTAACTAACATATGAGTTAATTAATTAATATGCAGTTAATTCATGTACAATGCTCAGAGTTAATCACTACATTATCAAGCATTTATAAAAGCTACATATTGTAATTATTCATCCAAATGATTCTTAATAATGCCTCATTATTTCAATCATTACTAATGGTGTTGTGTTACATATATACGCCTTAAGTAACACATTATAAATGCTTAAAGAGTAATGCAATCATAAGGATGACTAATATATGTGTAACTTTTATTAATGCTTAATAGGGTATCAATTAACTGTGAGCATTAAACATTGATTAACTGCTTATTAATCTATCAACTTATATTTGAGTTAATGTTAAGTAATGCATTATAATGATAAGTAACATATCATTAAACTGTTAGTTAATGCTTAATAAAGCATTAACTAACGTTTATTACGGGATCCTTATTGTAAAGTTTCGCCCAAGTATGTTTTTTAAAATACAAAACAAAAAAAGCATCACACCACCCCTTTGAAGATCTTACCGTAAAGAGGTGGTATTTTTTTTGGTGAATATTCTTGTTTTTTAATAACCTTTGGTTCGCACTGTGTAGGTTTTGGTGGGATGAATCACGGCATTAAAGCTTCATCAGTCAGTCCTTCTGAATGAATCATATGTCAGCGCCAAGCCGACTGAGGACACTGGAGCCGCTTTACTTTCCTTCTTTCTTTTCTCTTTTAATTTAATCATCTTGACACTAAAGGTTTCTGACTTTCTTCCCTTAAATTGTTTTTCAGTTGTGCTGAAACTGTATTTATTATTCAACTGTTAAATTTAACCCCTGACTGACTTTCCATTCCAGCGCTCTTCAGTGAGGCTTTTAGTTTCTTTCATTATTCTTTTATTTGTATTTTTGGCTGCTCTGCTGCTCTTGTCATGCTTTTTCTTTTGATTATTGGATGTTGATTTTTTTTAAAACAGAGATGTTTGTGAAGGATTGTCAAAGATAGTTCAAACAGGCTACACCCACACACACACACACACACACACACACACACACACACACACACACACACACACACCACTGTCTCACCTCTGGTGTTGTTTTAACAAGAAAATAAATAAACTGGTTGACTTCTGAAACTGTCAGTCTTATTTTTTTTTTTTAGCATACCTGTTTAAAATGAGCATTCAAAGTACAAAGTGTCACTTTAGGCTCACTAACTCCAAGGAAGGGTCCAAAAGACAGTTTTGTTTTGTTTTTTATTAAATTTGATGTCATCAAATTTTACCATTTAATTATCCTATTAGTTGTAGTGATAATAAAAATACCATAGTATTTAATGTAGAACTTACACAATATTACAGATGGTTTCAGTGTTTTGCTGCAATATTTATAATTTTCATAATAACATGGCAGATTGGCATTGGAAAAAAACCAGGGTACACCTGTCTGTGTTATTAGAAATTTGGGGATATTCCTTTAAATAAGAAAACCTTTTTCATTTCTTCTGAAATTTTGAAAAAAGAAAAAATTCGAAAAAATCACACTGGGTACATTCCTAGGACACATTTACAAAGTAAGTCTAAGAATGAATAACCCTTAGGGATAAACCTTTCTGTGTTTTTGGAAAAACAGGAAAATTCCTCAAAATTTATTTTAAAAAATTTACATTTTCATCTGAAATCTTGAAAAACAAAATTCCGTAAAAATTGCATCAAGGACATTCCAAGGATGTATTTACATAGATCCTCCGTGATAAACAACCTCCATTAACCACTTTGGTGCTTTGGGAAGTTAGGAAAAATTCCACACAAAAAAAAGTTTTTCCAAACAATTTTGGAGAAGAAAATTAAATTCTGTAAATCACATTAAGGTCAGGTGTACTAAGGCATGCTGGGAGTAAATAACCCCTCAGGGCATGTCCTATAATGGTTTTTACTGAGACATGCTCCAAAAAAGCAAAGCTATACAATTGAAAAATTTGGATAAAGTATTAAGAAGAACCAGCTACAACCCCTTTTTCATGTTTCTTTTTCGTGCATGAGCTCTTTCCTGTTTGGTCTCCTGACCTCCCACAGCTCTTTAGGACACATGTACACACACACTGAAAGTGGAGGCTGGCTGCCAAAAGGATTTCATTTGATGCACATTCATATTTATTTACACACTGATGGTTCATGTATTCAGAGGATTTGATAATTATTCCTTACATCGTAACAGAAGTTTCATTCAGCGTTCAGAGCTCCTCATGTTTTCTCCTCCTTATTAAAGGTGTCTGAACCTGGAGCCGTCCACAGAAGTGCTGGACCCCTTGTAAGGTTTTAGAACATGTCTCAACTAAACATTAAAAACAGACATGTCCCTTTTTATTCTGCAGCCATTAATGCTGCTGCTGTGTTGACTCCATTCATCCCTGCTCTCTGCTTATATAATCAGGAGCAGCTGACCCCGAGCTTCTCTTCCTGCTCATCCTGCAGACTGTACAGGAGACGTGACTGCTGGAACATGAAGCCCCGAGGACGCCGCACACTCCAACACACACTCTGACACACACTCCGACACACGCTCCAACACACTTCAACACACTCCGGCACCGTGTCGGAGTACAAATCAATTTATCATGGAGATGTGTTGTTCACTGAACTGCATTTGTGAGCGTGTGTCCTTAGAAGTGTTATTCTATATGTGTGTGTTTGTGTGTATGTGTGTTAGTGTGTGTGAGTGTGGGTGTGTGTGCAGGGGGGGATGTGTTTTTCACTGGTCCCATCTGTTTGTAAGGCAGTGAGGCGTTCAAGAGCAACTGTTACTGATCAAGGGGCTTCTGTCAATGTTCAGCAATCCCTGGACTCACATACACACACACACTCACACACACAGTCACTCATGTTTACAGCATATATCAGGACTTGTAAAAAAATGTGACAAATGGGTACACGCCCCTCCCAAGGTCATAAAAGCTCATAGCAATGCGTTCATCTGCTGAAAAATTCTCTTTGGGAATATTTTGGTCGAACTTCATATTGATGCTTCTTTCAGGAACATGGTCAAGTTTTGGGGCTTACGGGGAACAAATTCATGCTCATTCATATTTCATGTTTAACTGAATTATGAGCCCAGTACTTCACACGTAATCTTTGGTTTATGTCATTTATAAAGACCTGTTATGAGGGTCTTTGTTTGCAATTTATCTTCTTTCAGAGATGTTTTAATTGTCTCTTCTTTTTTTTTTTTTTTTTTACCTCAAAGCGTCTTTTGAGCTCATTGGGTTTCATACTCTCGACAGACAGGATGTTACCATAAAACAGACATTTCAGCCTGTCCTCATCCCTTTCAGTGACTTCAAGGTTCAAGATTTCTTTTATCTATCAACATTAGAACGTCTAAAACAATAGCAACATAAAGACATGTAGAAGTGATGTTCCGCTGATGAGTCATTGACCAGGAAGGTCTGAATCTGAGAATATCTATAAACTCCGAAATGTGTGACTTCGCCATCCCAGAAATTTCAAGCTTTTTCTAGGAAAATTCAGTTTTTTAAATCTTTTCATGTGGCCCTAACATGCCCTCCTTATGTCCTGGTTCCTCTTGGACCTGTCTTTGTGAGGCCAGGCAGGTGAAGAGATCCATCCATGTATCTGTCTGTTTTTCCCTACCTACTACAAGTTTGTGTTTTTACAGAAGCGAGGGAACTCAAGTAGTGGTAACTGTGGGGTCATGTGATCGTTGCTGTCAATCAATGCACCAGCTTAGACAGTTTTATATGCTGCATTTTATATGGACTAAATTTAAATTCCAAAAAGTGGAAGTATACAATAAAGTTGTTTAAGATTGTATGTGGTGTTTTAACTTAACAAAGAATTAAACTTAGTCAATAAAAATATATATCAGTCATTTTTTTCATCAATCACTAGACATTTCAGTCAACCCCATTTTAATTCTCGGCGACCCAACCTGGGGGTCCCGACCCCAAGGTTGAGAAACACTTCCTTATTGTATTGTTTGAACAAAATCAAAAAATCTAGTCAGATCCAGTCAAATCTAGTTAGTGAATTGTCAAAGTCTCATAATTGAGGGGTCCTGTAAAAAAAAAAAAATGGGAGAACACTTTATGCCTTTCCAAACAAATATTTACCTATGGACCAATACATACATGATGTGTAAAACATGTAGAATTACATGATTTCATATGTAAACAGGGACACAAACAAAAGCAAACACACACACACACATACAAATTGGAGGATTTCTGGTTCCTATTTAGAGTCATATGCAAAGTGCGTCCACATTGAAACAAAGAAACATCACCCAAATTCTGAAAGTGAATCAAAACTCCTTCTGTGAATTGCTCTGGTTGCAAACCAGAGGTAAAAATATATATTGTCGAAATCTCTCTGTTTGTTGTTCTCCTCACAGTATCTTATCTGCTTGGAGTAGATGTAGAGACTAACACTTAAAGGTCTCTCAACTGCCAGTTCCAAGACCTAAATTTGACATTTCTGTATCTCAAACATATTTTTTTTTTTTTTTTAACTCAGTTATTTTTGGCGACAGGGCAGAGCTGGAGAGGAGTGAGGGGTTAGTGAATGCCAAGTTCACAAATTATGCAATCTCTGCCTGTGGCTGATTTAGTGTGGAGCTTTCTTCAGCATGGGCTGCATTCATGTCAGGACCCTGGTAGGGTTCTAATCTACACAGTCACCCATTCACAATACAGCACCACGCTGAAGACCCAGACACCAGCCACAGACATGAACAGGCTCACACATAGTATTGATTTGTAGGTTTTATCTGAAAATGATGTATTTGCTCTCTGGTTTAATAGCTGGTGCCAGTCAGTTGACCTGTTTGGTCGTGTTTATGAGAGTATTCTGCCTCATGCTCGACAAACAAAGCAGACATCAACAAACAGTATCTCTTTAAATCCTGAACCCAGCTCTTATCAAGCTAAGAAATACAAGAGGCCATTTAAGGAAACACATTATCATGCAACCTCATAACAACATCTCCTGGCACACCGCACACTCCTCTCCGCCCCTCTGAGTCGGTTAGCCCACGCTAACCGGTGCTATTTTTAGCCTCCACAGAGCAGCTAAAAGATGGCCGGGGGGCATCGGGCCGCGCGGTATGTCAGAAGAGATTGGCGCTTTCTTTGTTGTGGCCCAGCGTGTCCAGACTGCTGGCTGGATTGGGGATAATAACAGAGATCCTCAGTGATGTGCCTCGCAGTCCTCTCTGCCTCCCCCTCTCTCAGTTTGTCATCTCGCTGTCTGCCTGTCTGCACCGCTCAGAGAGGAGCCGTGACCTCACACAGCTCATGTGGCTCCCCAGGTGGGACTACACACTGCCATCAATACAAAGGTCAAAGGTCAGCACAAGGAGACTAGATGATAGATGTCATCCGAATCTGGTGAGGTTGTTAAATCATTGGTTTTATAATTATTTAATTATTATTGTCTATTTCGCTCATCTGTTTATTAGTGGAGTGGAGGCTTCCTTATTCAATGGCACCACATTCGATCCTGAAAACGTCTTGAAATGTTTCTCTCAGGCTGAATGTGTGAATGCCAACAGGCAAGTTTCAGCCCTTATCTCTTTCAGGACTTTTACTTTTAACCATTCCTCTTTCGAATGGTCCATAAGGAGCCAGGTGAGCCAGTGCGTAGAAGCAACAGGTATCACTTAGGAAACTCAATGCCAGCAAAGTGGGAGATGGGCTGTTTTCCAAACCGCCTACTACTTACTACATATAGTATGTACTGTACAGCACACTACCCACTGTTTTTGTTTGTAGTATGTGGTGTGACTGATCCGTTGGGTCTGTTTTTTAGTATGATATAATGTTTCTCCCCCTCTTTTTGAGAATTTTATTAATTTTGTCATGAATGTATAAAGCAAACTATGGGGATTTTGGCATTCCAGTCATTATTATGTGTTTGGTAGTTCGAGCACTTAACATGAATAAACCAGTGGTGAAGATAGAGGAACAATAGAATAACAGATTTGACTTTTAATTAAAGGTAAATGCAATATGAATTAAATTAACCCTGTGGTGCATAGTGGTCACTACAGTGGACACCTATTTAAAAGTTATTTTCTCATAAATTCAATGGTTCATGTGGTGGAAATTCATATGAGCCTGTGTCAGGTTATTTTTATTCTTCTTAGGGTCTGAAAAATGTTTTCAATTTTTTTTTCCAAACAAATATATATTTGTAAAAAAGCTATAAACAAACATTTGAGGGTGAAAAGGCTTATAAACTTAATTATTCAGTGTTAAAATGGATGGGAGACAGTTAAAATGTTTTGCAAAGCATTAAAAAAAAGATTATTAATGGAATCACCAAAAAAAAAAAAAAAAAAAAAAAAAAAAAAAAAAAAAAAAAAAAAAAAAAAAAAAAAAAAAAAAAAAAAAAAAAAAAAAAAAAAAAAAAAAAAAAAAAGAATAGAAAAGAAGTCAAACAAAAAAAACAAAATCATATATACATTAAGTTCACACTGTTTTATGTTGAATGCTCAGTTACAGATATTTGAAAAAAAAATAAAGGAAAACTTATTTTCATGCCTTAATACAAATAAAAACACCCAAGGGAAATATTCTGACTCTGACTTTCATAATTCAAGCATCAGAGGGTTAAGCAGGAGAGGAAAACAATTATTGAGCAATGAGTTATTTAACCTCTTAAGACCTGGTGTCCACATCTCTCAACTCAAGTAAAACAAAGACAATCTAGATAATCTGACCACTTTCCTCAAAGCAGGCTACTTTTTGTCCCTGTCTCCATAAAAAAGGTAAAATCACAGAGTTCAGGGACAGACACATACATTGAGTTGATTTTATTTTTAACGGATGAATGAACCTCTGCAGGTCTGTTCAGTCATATGTAACCAGAGGATCTTGGTGCTGATTGGCTAAGGCTGCACAGATATATTGCTTGAGCTGAAATTATTCACCTCTCACAAATGAGCCAATGAAATGAGTAGAAGGTTCAGCGCATTAGGGATTTACACATTTCATCAGCCCAAATTTGCATTTTACGCACTGTATGGCAAGAGTCAATCCTTCATTGACTTTACATGTAATTCACAGCACACTATCACTGCAACAACAGTTTAGAAACATCCTGGATGTTTTCCTTTCTTGATCCCAGGTTGTTGTTCCATAAATAAGATCACACAATAAATTGTAGCCTATCAAACATTACAGGGTTGAATCAGAATAATTGTAGTGAATAAAAACAATACTATCGTCTTCCCTGGCTCAGCTTGTTTTCTTTCACCCCGTGCTCGCTCTGTGTGGGGGCCTTAAATTTTTGATATTTATAAGTAGTGCAACATCTGTTGTTTTCTTCAATCACAGTTGACAGAAATTATTTACTTCACTGATGTAATTTATTTAACCCTCCTGTTGTCTTAACAAAAAGTTATTTTGTTGTAACTTTGGTTTTCTTTCATAGAATTGATTGAAATGGACGTGGATGGTTCCATGTGATGCTATTTACATGTTATATTAGTTATGACTATTATTGTTATGTTGTGTATGTTTTATATAAATTTATAGCATATTCCTGCCATTAAAGAAATCTGAATGATTTCAAAACAACATTTTGCCATCACTTTGACATATACCCGTCTGTGATATTACATCAATTTATGCACCTCTTATGATAACCTTAGTGCAAAAAAAATCAGAATTTGTGCTTTTTTCTACTCAAAGAAGAGGAATACTTTTATGGAAATAAAGTCTATCATACCATATATATCACAAAAATAATTGCAAAATGTATGTGAACATGTTGGAATTATCTTCACAAAACCAGAAAAACAATCTTCATAAGAAGTCAAAACAGTGCAGGGTAAATCTGAAGACAACAGGAGGGTTCAGATGTGACTCAGACTTTTTAATGTCTGATGCTCTGTAATGACACAGTCTGTAATTATCTTGTAGAAAGGCTCAGTTTTGATTATTTGGTTTATGTCTTGAAGCCAAACGGGTTGATCTTGAAATCCCAGAAGAGTTATAAACACAGAAAACACGACATACCAGAGTTTAGTTTTAACCCATGTTGAAGAAGTTCATCTAAGCTTTTTTAGCCCCTTGAGGATGTTGTCATAGTAGTAATGTGACATTCAAGAAAAAAGCGTTTTGAGGCGTGCTATCCTCAGGTGATCTCTGATTTTACTCACAGACGCTCTGTGTTTGTTGGCTCTGCAAGACGGTGTATAAAAACCATCTGGTGCTGTGAGAATGAAGACTTCTTCATGCTGACAGGACTCAGACCAGCCATCTGCTCTCTGCATCTCCTCAAGTCAGACAACCTGCCGCCATCAGTGCAGCTCCAACACACCTGTTCCCCTCACTCTGTATGTGTATGTGTGTGTGTGTGTGTGTGTGTGTGTGTGTGTGTGTGTGTGTGTGTGTGTGTGTGTTGAATGTTTGTGTTGCCTGCGAGGGGAAGCCCTGAAAGAGGAGAGACTTCACACAGGATGTTTGTTGTTGCACCTGCTCTCAGTTACTCATTCAGGTGTGTGAAGTGTAACCTGCAGCTGAATGTAGGCCGCTCCAAAATGATACAAACGCTGACAGTGAGTTATGTTTACGAGCAATCAGTCAACAGTTTTACACTGTGTCGTTTCACGTGAAAGGATGGAGAATGCCTGTGAGATTTTTTGAATGGTTAGGGCAGGACAATATTAGTTATAAATATCAATAATGATATAGAAATCAATAAGTTTCTTCAAATAAGACAACTGCCTAAATACAACAAACTAACAAGAACCTTTTTAACCCCATTGGCAGATTTTTTTACTCTTTACAAGCCCTTCAGGAATTATTTCGTCTTTGTCCTGCGCCAGCTTGTTTTTTCTTGTCAGTTCCCAGGGCTCTGAGTCTTGAGTCCTTATTGAATTCAAAGGTAGGGTCTGCGGGAATTTCCTGAAAAAAAAAAAATTTACCTTATGGGCAGGACTTTTATTTTACTTCAGAGACACGAATCTTCATACATTAACAAAACTAATAACAGTGATGTTCAGATCTGAGCTCACAGTTTTGATGCAGAAATGATTGCACATTTGATACGGTTATACCTTAACACTCATTTACCTGTAGGATGTCAGGTGTACTGCTCTTGAACCACTTCTGCGTAGAAACATGCCGCTGCAGGTGCTTGCTGGGCTGGTGAGTGTGTTCACATAGCTACGGTCAGAGGCAGTTGGTGTGTGCTGCCTTTAGCACTGAGCCACGGAGGAGGATGTTGTGTTTATTAACAGTATAAAAGATACCTGGAGACTCTACCTTTAATCAGAGCCAGAATGGATTTCTGTCCTTCATACTCTGAGTAGTCACTCATCTCTCCTTCTGCAGCTCAATGCCTCCCTCTAGTGGAAAACAACAGTACTGATACAACATGAAGATAAAAAATGGACCAAAACCCATCAAAGTGAAACCATTTGTTCTCCATGCAACAAACTTCTCTTCACCATGTAAGGAATTTGTGAATGCTCTTTAATGCCTTTCTTTTATTGACCCATCTGTCTGCGGTCTCAGTCTCTCTTTGACTTAATTGGACAGAAGAACACATCCCTCCCTTCCAGTTATCTAAAGTTACTTGATACAAAAGTACTTATTTGTGTCGCACTCTGGACTCTGTAGGTCTATAACTCAGCCCTGCTTCTCTTTGCTTAAATGATGAATAGACAGTTCAAGCAAAGTCTCTGCAAACTATATATTCTAACATCTTTGTGTTAGACTCTGCATTAGTTTTTCAGCAGTTTGAGCTCCAGTATCTCTTCAAATGGAGGGGCTCATAAGCCTGGCTGTGCTCCACACACACATCAGTGAGTCACTCAATCGGTGGGTTTTTGAACTCTGGATGTTCATGAAGCACATTTTCTCATCATGATTAAAAGACATCAACTGTAGGAGTTGTCGAGTTTTTTGAAAATGTACCGAGCTTAAGCTTTACAAAAGTATGGACAGTCCAAATGTAGATTAGTGAGTTTTTACCATATGTACTTTGGTTTGTGTACTTGAAAAAAAATGCAAATGTACACATACTTCGGAACTTGATTAATTTCAGTGACATAATCAGTACATTGTAAGATGAATGCTGGGGGCCACTTACAAATGGGCCTACAATCACAATTGGTCCCTGGAACTGACTTAAAACATACCACGCCTAATAATTTATGAATAATCAGGACTTATCAGCCCCGAGAAATCACTATGGTAAACAATAAATTAGCGATTCCTAACCTGTGGGCCACCAAATCATTTTAAAATAGTATGGGTTTTTATATAATTTGAAAATGAAAGTACGCACAGTCATGTTTATGCTATGTTACGACCCCTGCTTGTCATTTTTGATCTATGTGGCACTAATGGACAGCTCCTTGAATGACTGACGTGTGCGTGTGTGTGTGTGTGGATAGCTCCTTGAAAACCGTAATACTGAAGATGTTGCAACATGTGAAAAATGCTGTTTTAGCCACTGTGGAGCTTACAACATACACGTTTCTCTTATTTTCAGTTCAGTCCTTTATGTTAAAATCAGTAATAAAAACATGCTTTGCCAATGCAGCATGTGGCCCCTGTATTTATGGGGTCAGAGGTGGGCCGCAAAAGTCATTTGAGACTTTTAAGTGAGCCCTGGGTTGGAAAAGTTAGGGAGACTACTGCCCTAAATCATAACCATTAATCAAACTCCATCCTCTTCAATGACTGCTGACAGGAGCAGACGCAGCATATGAAGTTTTCTCCTTTTTTTTATAGGCACCTTCTCACTTCTTAAGCCAAAATCACCAGTTGTGCCTCCATGAGCTTCTCAAATACTGAATCAATTGGCAGAGTGTGAAATCAGGATCGAAGACAGGTGAACAGAAACAACTGACCTCAACAACAACCACACAGAGCGCCACCCTGTGGTCAGAAGTGAATGAGATATTCTCAGTTTGATGTGCAAAGCAAACAAGCGAGTCCCTTGAATGACACATCACAATGGTAGTTTCCAAAATACATTACCATCATGATTATTTTATTATCAAAATGCATTACATTTCTTGCTTTTTAAACCTTTTGTTGGGGGAACGGTTGAAATAATTATTTCTATGATCTGTGTAAAAATAAAACCAAAACCAACAGAAAAATCTTTACAAAACAGAAAAGGAGAGAGCGAGAGAGAGAGAGAGAGAGAGAGAGAGAATGCAGCGTCTGGTATTCAGGAGGGACAGACCCAATGATTAGCTTCCAACTGTCTGACACAGTCAGTCACTCAGACCCTAAAACAAATACCATGCGATAAATTCAGTGTACTATATTTTCTCCATACAAGTCTATATCACATTTCTTTCTATACAAGTACACAGAGTCATA
>RPOG01000689.1:0-67323 GCA_008086565.1 Thalassoma bifasciatum
GGTGGACGGACACCAACACAACAAAACCATCAGGTTCAGTTTGTGGTGAAGGAGAGATTCATCTACCCATCACTTTATGCTACATAACAAAGAGAATAAGTGGCAGAAAAACAGCCACAGCGTTCTGCAAACAGAGTTTTTCCTTTACGATGGCAGTAAAAATTGATGGCTTGATTTCATAATGACCTGTTCTCGATGCCCCCTCGTTTGTTTTCTCATTCTGCTCCAGTAAAAATAGATGTCGCGGTGACCGAGCTGCTTCCTGGTGAGATTATAGACATTAAACTCATGTGTAGACTTTGAAAAATATGATCCAAATGAAACTTTTGTGTCCATTTGAGCTGTTTTCTTTGACACTAGGAGTCCCATAACCTAAGTTTCAGTGCCTTTGTGTTTGGACAACCACACTAATCTGCCCTCTTGGCTGGTTAAAACACAAAAAACTGCTCTTTTGGGAGCTAAAACACATGCTTAAGTGCCCTCATGAGTGCAAAGTATGCACATGTGCCCTGTCAGGAGCCAAAAAAGTACACTAAAGAGCCAAAACATGCACTCCTCCTGGTTTGCAAATCACATCAATATACCCATTTGACTGGTAAAAACATGGTGCACTGCTCACTTTAGAGCCACAACATATGCTTAAGATCCCTCTTGGGCACCATGACACATAAAAGTACCTTCTTGGGAGCTAAAACATATGCAAAAGTGCATCCTTTGGTGCAAACATGCAAAGTACAAACCCCAATGAAGTTGGAGAATTGTATGAAATGTAAATAAAAACAGAATATAATGATTTTCAAATTCTCTTCAACCTTTAGTCAACTGACTACCCCACAAAGACACGATATTAAATGTTCAAACTGAAAAATTGTATTATTTTCGTGCAAATATTTGCTCACTTTTGAAATGGATTCCTGCAGCATGTTCCAAAATAACTGGGACAGGGGCAGCAAAAGACTGTGAAAGTTGATGAATGCTGAAAAAACAAAGGTGAACAGGTTGGCACTTATTCTTACTCTCAACGAGCAGCGGGCGCTGATGTGAGCCCCTCCCCCGTTCCAAACCACTCACAGGCGGATAAGTCTTCCTCGCTCCTCTGCGCGGCTGCAGCCTGGATCGTGCATGTGCTTGTCTCTTTCTGGGCACTTTTGCCTGCCCCAAAGATTCATATTTTGACATTAAAAAACAAGAAAAGAGAGGAAAATTCATTTGTAGTTCTAAAAATATTTGAGGTGCATTTTACTCACTTTAAATCTCTCTTAAAATACAAAAACAGAAATCTAAGTAACTGTTTGTGTCTTATTTTTAGTAAAAATATGTCTTATTATACTAGACATGAGCCACATTCAACTCACAAGTCCAAATAAAATTGTATTTAAAGATATTTAAAGAAAAAAAAATGTCTGAATAGCCTATAACAGGTCAAAAAAATCTGCCAAGGGCTTAAGAAAAATTTGCTTTTAATGTTTTTCCTAATTAGAATAAAGTCTTAATAGTCTTGAAGTCTTTTGACTGGTAACAAGCAATTTAGACATGAAATTTATTTTACAATAACTTGAAATAAGACATTTTTATGGACTGATCCTTGAATGTGGCTCATGTCAAGTATAATACAACATATTTTTACTAAAAATGAGACATAATGACTTGCTTAGATTTCAGTTTTTGCAGTGCACAACCTTATTCTTGTCTCCTACAGTGTGTGTGAGGATTACATAGAAATTGACGAAAATGTTAATCCAGTGATGACTTCATTTAACTTTCCTTACTGAAGAGCAACACTGGAATCGGTTGCATCCAACTCAGTCAGATTATGTCCCGGTTTATTCACTCTGATTATCAGGAGACTAATATTTGGAGCCAATGAAATAAAACTTGTGTTTTTCCTACATCTCAAACACAAAACATCATATTGAACCCCGTCTGTGGAGACTTTCAGAAACATTCTGTGAGAAAACAGCAAAAAGACCAGAGTTAAAACGGTCGGTGAAGGCTGAGCTGAAATGGATTCTTCTGAGAAAAGTGAATTACATCAGTCCATCACAGAAAGACTCCTGGAACAATGAGAACAGCAGCGATCATTCAGCTGAAGCATTTCTTCAAAACGTCTCTTTGATCGTGACTCGGTGTACCTCAGGACTACATTACGGTCATGATTCGATCTATTGAATCCATTGACGCCGTCTCCACAGAGGCACTAATGTTCTGGCAGCTGAATCATTGTCCTTAAAAAGAGAGAGAGAGAGAAAAAAAAAACACTCCCATGGAGCTCGTTACTTCTGCAGGACTGCTGCTGCTTTCAGAGAACAAGTGGACAAAGACAGATGGAAACTCAGACTGGCATTAAAATGACACACGTGTTTACAACCACACACCATCCAAGGCCGGGACAACAAAACACTCCTGCTCAGTATTTTTAGAAAGCTTTTATTTCCCCTCGGACCAATGAAAAATCTCCTCACATGCTCGGTTTGGAGGAAGTTTGGAGTTACCTTGAGGAAGTCTGGTGTTGTCATTGGTTTCAATGTTAGAGCAGATTTTTTTTTTTCAAAAGAAACACAAGTACTTTCTCTTTAATGAAAAGATAAATGAAGA
This sequence comes from Thalassoma bifasciatum, assembly GCA_008086565.1. Taxonomy (NCBI): domain Eukaryota; kingdom Metazoa; phylum Chordata; class Actinopteri; order Labriformes; family Labridae; genus Thalassoma; species Thalassoma bifasciatum. The sequence continues at coordinate 2,596 of RPOG01000689.1, forward strand.
TACTCATCCTGTACAACCCTCACTACAATATTTACGCTCTCCAGAAGGTTTTTGTCTTAATGCTAAGCTCGTATCATCCTGTAACACTGAAACATGAAAATAGATCGTAATGATCCTGATTTTGTGTTTAGTTTATCTCTGTGTTTTGGTTGGAAGTTTTCTCTTGTCTTCTTGTGTGTTTTCCTCTGTCTTGTGTTTCTTGGGTTTCTTAGTTATTCTTCTTGAGTTTCCCTCCTGTTTGATTAACCCTCATGTGTTTCACCTGTGTCTTGAACCACACCTGTGTTTGATTAGTCTTTAGTCTATTTAGTCCCTGTCTTGTGTTCAGTTGGCTGTCGTTTCATTGTTGTGTCATATCGAGTCTTGAGTCCCCGCGTGTCTTTTTTTTAAAGTAAATACTTAAGTTTCAAATCTGCAATCAAGTCCTCCACTCCTGTTTCCTGCTCTGTGTAACATAGATGGAGGCAAACTGGCCACAAGGGACAGCACAATGGTGTTTTATCAAGACACACACTTATAGAGGCTCAAATTCCATCAGATCCATGTCCCGTACGTCTCCGCCCCATTGGGATGAGACTCTATTTCATGCGAGATCATAGTTTGAATCTCAGTCTGTCACTCTGGTGCCACTGTTGAAGCTTTAAATGATCCAAAAGGGAAGTTTTAGAACAACCTTATGAAACTTAGGCTGTTTTCTAAACCGCCTACTACACTAGCAGTGCCTACGACTTCGGCTGAAATTCAGTATGTAGTAGGCAGTATGCGAAAACTTGCGAGATCTGTGGTAATTGACAACTTCCCCGGATGTCCTACTGATCCAGGAAAAATTCTCAGTATGCAACGGACCAGTCTACCTACTGCAAACTGTTTCCCACAATGCACGACGCTAAAGCTGTTTGTCTATACAGGCGCACCCAGGTTTATGTGAATTACTGACACCTACTGGACTAAAACAGCACAACTATAACACAACAACAAAAATGTTAGACCGTCTGTGAAATAAAAGTGAAGGGACACAAAAGAAACACCTGTGGATCTACCCACTTCATAACATGAAAGAGGTGTTTACTTCTATTAAATTTCATAAAAGCCTGTATAAATCAGTTTTCACTTTTTTTTTCAGATCCATGTCCCGTACGTCTCCGCTCCATTGTGACAACCGACAGCCACTGACAAAAATGAAAAGACAAAAAAAAAAAACAAGAAAAAAAACACTCAAAAACATTTACAATTACTATTCTTGTTTCATGCTTAATTTTATTGATTTATTTTTCTATGCATTTTAGTAACTTCAAATTTGACTTACGCTCTTTTTTTCGTCTAATAAGAGGAAACTTTAGTCCGACTTAGGCAAGAAGGAGGGAACTTTGGCTCCGGAGAAGACACTTTTGTGCAAGTTTGCCTCAGAGGAGAGCACTGAAGCATGTGTTTGGTTCCCAAGAAAGAACTTAAGCGCACTTTTTTCAACAATTTGGTCATGAGAGGGGACCCCCCCCTCCCCCCCTCTGTGCACACCACTGCTGCTGTCTGTTTGAGGCACCCCACTCTACAAACCCCTTTCCCTCTGATTGGCCTGCTATCTTGAGGTCTATCAAAGGGGCAGCTCTGGACAGACCTTAGTGTTTGAGGCCCACCCCTCCTGTTGGTAGATGTTTATGTGATGACCTTATTTTTGCCAAGATCTCTTAAAGATTACCCCCCTACACACACTCACCTACATTTTAGAGCAGTGTTTTGATTAGCTTACAGACATATCCAGGAATTTTTACAATTTATGCAAATGTAGAGGTTTGAAAATCTGCACACAGCGGCCGACTGCCAGCTCCAAACCTAACAAACGGATCCACGGCTGATCTTTCTCAGCAGTGGACTCAGCGGGAGTCTGATGATCTGGGATAAAGCAGGTGTGCTGCTGCAGCCACAGGAAAGAGACAGGAGATGAACAAAAACACAGCAGGTATTTAATCATCTTATAAGGCATGAAAACGATACGAAACGAACAGAGTCCAACGCTCGTCCTCAGAGGAGTGAGTGACATTAAAGCAGCTGTGAAACATTCATTCATCAAAACACAAGAGAAGTTGTGAGTGAGAACTTATTAAAACATCAATAAATATCAAAATCTTTAGAGCAGGTGACAGATCCTGTAATAGCTGAGGCGAAAGAAAAAAAAAACACAGATGGAGAAGCAAAAACCAATCAGACATTTAAGAGTTGGAGGTCTTGGTTAACTTTTCTCTCCTCTGCGACATTTTCCCAACTCCTCCTTCCTTGTTTAGTGGGATATGTGAACCACCAGTAAGCCGCAGGTCTCTACTGGCCTCCTCCCAGTTGGATGCTGCATAGAGAAGCATCCTAATCAGATGCCTGAATCACCTCAGGTGGCTGCTTTGAATGCAAATGAGTCACTATCATACTCTAAATCTCATCAGCATGGAACTGGGGACTAAATATGTGAGCAATAAAAAATATACACAAAAGGAAAACTAAAATGGGAAAAATTCTACATGAAGACAGTAGAGGGAACTTTACTGTTTCTGCACCAAAATAGTAAATAAAGACAGAAATTCTTACTTTCAAGCTGGAAAATCTGAATCAATAACTTCTCATTGGTTTAAACCAATTCTTCTTTCTGCTGGAGACAAACTGAAAGCGATTTCATTTGTTTCACACTCCTCTCATTGCGTTTCATAAAAGGCTGCTGTTAGTTTGAGTCTGATCTGACAGTGGTGCGTTCACGTGTTCATTGATTTGTGATATTTTCCGCAACAACTGAGTGGAGATGAAGCGGAGAGAAACGGAGGGAGGAGCAGGTGTAAATGTTCGTATATGAGATTTTATGGAGTGAAATTAAGATCTTGAGGGAGCTGCTGTGAGTCATCAGAGCTCGGCTGTAACCACAGCACGTCCTCGAATCTCAAACCGAGTCCATATTGCATTTAAAGTGTGACTGAACATATGGTCGGCTGCCAGAGACCGGAGTTAGATTCGACCAGCTTCTTCATCTCCTCTCTTCTTTGGGACTTTTTCATCGATTCATCTCGGCGTGGATCATTAGTTTAAGAACAGAGTAACTGTGGAGTTGGAGCTTTAACATCTGGAGAGTGGATGATTTTCAGACAGATGAAGACACTCGCTGTGTTTGCTGAGAACATGATGAAGCCTGTTTCTAATGCACAGAGCATTTTCTCTGTTTATGTACATTTGTCTGGGTTTTTTTTCAGCTGCAGTGAGTGGGAAGACGCAATTAAAAAGGCTCTCAATCCAAGATTATACACACAGAAGGTGTAGTAAACAGAAAGTAGTGTTTCAGCACCATGGACAGAGACATTTTATCCACTATGGAAGTTTGGCTTTGATTTTTCCATCTCTGAGTTTAGCTCACACTAACATCTCATTCAAGTACAAACAGGTATCTCATTGTCTAGGTTCAGCAACATTATGTTCCCAAAGAATGAGGTCAGCTGACTACCTGAATATACTGAATGACCAGTTTCTTCCATCCATGGATTTTTTTCTTCTCTAATGGCACGGGCATGTTCCAAGATGACAATGTCAGAATTCATGGGGCTCAAATAATGAACGAGTGGTTCAGGGAGCATGAGACGTCTTTTTCAGAGTCTAGATCATAACCCCATTGAGAATCTTCGGGATGTTCTGGAGAAAACTTTGTGCAGTGGTCAGACTCTCCCATCATCAAAACAAGATTTTTTTTTTTTTTTTTTTGGCCAGGCAGCATATGCAATCTATGCGATACACTATTGTACGACGGAGTATTAGGGCCACATTGAGAAAAGAAAATGAGGGGAGGAAATTTTTCCCCCTCTCCCTCACCCAGTCGGTGAAGTCGAAATGTCGGGAATAAAGTCGAAATGTCGAGAATAAAGTTGAAATGTCGGGAATAAAGGTGAAATGTCGACAATAAAGTTGAAATGTCGAGAATAAAGTTGTAATGTCGAGAATAAAGTCGAAATGTTGAGAATAAAGTTGAAATAAAATGTTGAGAATAAAGTCGAAATGTCGAGAATAAAGTCGAAATGTTGAGAATAAAGTCGAAATGTCGAGAATAAAGTCGAAATGTTGAGAATAAAGTTGAAATAGAATGTTGAGAATAAAGTCGAAATGTCGAGAATAAAGTCGAAATGTCGAGAATAAAGTTGAAATATAATTTCGAGAAGTCTAAATGTTGAGAATAAAGTCTAAATGTTGAGAATAAAGTTGAAATGTTGAGAATAAAGTTGAAATATAATGTCGAGAATAAAGTTGAAATGTCGAGAACAAAGTCGAAATGTTGAGAATAAAGTTGAAATATAATGTCGAGAATAAAGTTGAAATGTAGAGAATAAAGTCGAAATGTTGAGAATAAAGTTGAAATATAATGTCGAGAATAAAGTCGAAATGTCGAGAATAAAGTCGAAATATTGAGAATTAAGTTGCAATTTAATGTCGAGAATAAAGTCGAAATGTCGACATTTCGACTTTACTGACTTGATTAGGAGGAGGGGGGAAAAAAATTCCTCTCCCCATTTTTTTCCCCTCACTGTGGCCCCAATACTCCGTCGTACTATTGAGTTAAGAATGTATATATATATATATTAGGGCTGGGACTTTAACATGTTAATTGCGATTAATTAATAACAGTATATTATCACATTAAAAAATATTAACGCATATTAAGGCATGTGAGAAAAGTGTGTTTTTTGACAAGTTGTGCCAGGCGTGTAGAGTTAAATCTGCTGAGGATCTGTTGTGACCGTCTGTCCATTAAATAAGTCAGGTCCACAAAGTGATGCAGGAGCCAGAAGTTACCAGCTAACAACTTTAGTTGCATCTCTCAGTCACTCAGGATGATCACACAAACCTTGTAATAAGCTGCACTTCCGGTTTCCAAATATGCATTTCAAAATAAAAGCATACATTTCATATTAAAGCATACAAAGGAGTTTAAGAACTGTCTACCCAAGCGAATCATTGTTTAATTAAACGAACAAAAAGTTTCCTCACTCACAAAAGCTGCCATTCTAGCCAACACTACTTGAAATTAATTCTGTATTTTTTTTGTTCCTAAAACTGCTGCACTTAATGGCATAAAAAATGCACTAATCTGTTGGTCTCATTTAAATACCAACTAGAAAAAAATAAACAAGGTTTTGTTTGCTTAAGCTTATGTTTTCATTCAGTTCACTATTTATTAACTCACTTGTATACTGTATTAAATTAATGATCCTTTAATTACAAAGCCTCTGATCACATAGTTGTTTTTTTTAGTCAAGTCCCAGCCCTGATATTTTTGCTTTTAGGCCTGTCATCTACTCTAAACCACAGTTTTGCATCACTAAAGAGTCTTTTGTTCATGGTAGGTGTGAATGTTGCAGGTGTGTTAATGTGAACAATGATGCAAACACTTCTTGCCTTTCCTGAAAAGGAGGGAAAATGTCTTTCTTACGTGAACATGCAACAAAATAAACACATTATGATGTGTTGCCTGAAGACTTTTGAGATTCTGGCTTGAATAAAAAACACCCTGGTTTGTCTAAGAGCACAGTTTTCACATTATAATTCTAAAAAGCAAAACTAGAGGTCTGAGGTCTTCAGAATATGAAGTTATGTAAGAGTTCATTAACTGAACCTCTCTTTTAAAACCAGATGAATTGCAGGGTTATAACTTGAGTGAGGTTTCTCTCTCCGCCTGGTTGGATCCTCTCTCTCCTTCCCGCCCACCTCCTCTTTCATGTTTGTCTCTCGGCCTCGCGGGCAGAATCAGGTGTTTTCAAGGTCACTCAGGATGAAGGCATCCCTGCTTGGAAATCTAATTCTCTGATCAATCTGTGAACAGTTAACAGGCAAAGAGCAGCTCTCAGTCAGGTGGTGTGCAGGTTGTTGGAATCAGGGAATAATTTAATCAGCCTGTCTTTTTAACTGCCTCCTCAGAGAGCAATTTCACACACACACACACACACACACACACACACACACAGAGGCTGACACATACCTGCCTGCGTGCCGTACCCCCTCCCTCGCTCTGCTGGATCCACTGAGCTGTGCACTCGGGCTTGTAAACCAAATAGCTGCTGTTTCCCTCCTCTGTAAATGTTTCCCTGCTGTCGGCGAGGCGGGGAGACGATTTAAATATTTATCACCTGTAATGATTGTCACAAACCGGCCCACCACCTGCTGTTTGGGTCACACATCCAGGCAACACAAACACCCAGAGAGGAGAGCACATATGGAGGAGGAGGAGGGAGGTGGAGGAGCTGATGCATATTTATCACTCTGCCTCTCTATCTGTCGCACAAGGTAAGGACAATATTGAGAATAAGATGAGTGTGTTCATACGGCCTCTGCTTTACAGCCGCGCGGCTCATCCTCTGTGGATTTACATATAAATACCTTTATTGAACCTATCATTGGGGATGATGTATGGAATTCAAAAGAAGTGCTTCACAAATAAGTCAAAGTTTCTCCAGGAGAAAGCAGAGAGAGCCCAGAGGAGAGGCTTTAAAAAGGAAGACAGGAAACATAAAGTATCTTTGATAAAGGTGAGAAGAAATATCCACATCAAGGGGATGTCACTCATGATGTGGTGAAGTTGCTTTTTCAGGTTTAACTCTATCGATTGGTAACAGAACAAAGACCAGATGTTTATAGATATATTTAATCTAATCAGATTGAATTAGACCCAAAATTGGACCCACATTACTATTTGTAAACAGTCCCCTTTGATGGATGTTAAACAACTCTCAGCTTCATGAGAAATAAGTGAGTGGATGGATGTTTTTAGTGAAGAAATCCTGAGAAGTCTGTATTGTGCATGGGCATTTTGAAATGACAAAATAAGAGACATTAAGTTATGTCAATAGAGCAGAAACCTCTCCCAAAGCAAAGACAAGCACATAAAGGATCCAGAAATCTACATCCAGACAGAAAACTGCTTAGAATCTATCGGAAAAATAATGATTTCTTGTACTAGGATTGATAATTATCCTCAGCTCCAAACCAACTTCTTCATCAACTCCACAAATTAAAACCTGGATTCAGGTTCATCAGTCAATCTTACGCATTTACAGTCAAATCTGGTTCACTGAGGTTGATTCACAAACACATTTAATAACTCACAGACACAGACGGCTGTGGTGTTTCAGTGTTAAGCCGCCTTCTTCCACCTCAAAAACATCGCCCGTCTCCGTTCATCTCTTTCCTTCTCCACCGCCGAAACCTTGATCCACGCCTTCATCACTTCCAGACTAGACTATTGTAACAGCATCCTCTACGGCCTGCAAAACAACTCAAAAAACTACAATATATCCAGAACTCGACCGCCCGCCTTCTCACTGACACCTGCTCCCGAGATCACATCACCCCTGTCCTCCAAAAACTCCACTGGCTCCCCATCAACCAACCGTTTAGAATTCTCCTCCTTACCCACAAAGCCCTCCACAACCAGGCCCCCTCCTACCTCTCCAACCTGCTCCACCACTACACCCCTTCCAGAGATCTCCGCTCATCCGAAGCCCACCTCCTCTCCATACCACCCGACACCAAGCACCGAACCTGGGGGGACAGAGTCTTCTCTGTCGCTGCCCCCACCCTCTGGAACACCCTACCACAACACATCCAAGCCTGTCCAAACCCATCCACATTCAAAACCCTCATCAAAACACATCTTTTTAAAAGTGTTTTTAATGTCTAACTGCTTTTAAATGTATCTCATGGTTTTGTTTTGTCTTGTTTCTCATTGTTATAGGTTATTAATTTTGTTATCATTACTGTGTTGTTTTAATTGATGTTTTTAATGTCTGTAAAGCTTCTTTGCGTATCTAGAAAAGCGCTCTATAAATAAAATTTATTATTATTATTATTATTATTATTATTAAGGGTGACCCTGTTAACTGGTGACTCTCAGCCCACAGGCTCTGACACGTTTGGTTGAAGGTCTCCAGTTAGCATGGTCACTCTTTACTCCAGAACACCGGTTGCTCTGATCCTGAGGATTCTTTGTCTCAATCAGATATTTTGATGCTGCCTCCAGTTTGAATTCAGAGTTTACAGATGAATTACTAATCCGGATAAATTAAGCTAAATGCAGCTTCTGTTGGCAGAATGAGTACACATCTTTTTGGTGCCAAAATAAGCTTAAGTGCCCTTTCAGGAGCCATATCATGTGCGAAAAGTTTACGATTGGGAACCAAAACGTACTGAAGGGGGAACATTATTCCAGTTATATGGAGCCCTAAAACCAAATAACCTACGATCACTCTCTCAATGAATTCTGGAAACATTGAAAAAAGGATAATTCAAAGGTCTTTGTGGATAAAACATGATGAATTGCCTTCTTTTGAGCCAACCTCCTGGTTAGGAAACCACACTTATTTGCCCCTTTGGCTGGTTAAGACACAAGCTTGACGGCCCCCATCTTTGGAGCAAAAATATGTGCTGAATATGCCTTTTTTTGTCTTTGGTCCCTGTAAAAAGAAACAATTCTGTTTCATTATCCAGGCTGACTGTTTCTGTTTGATTGCTGGTTGTTAGCTTCAGATAAATGTAACTGAATCCACTTATTTACGCAGCAAAACTGAAGCAGAAGTGTGAGATCCTCCCGTTTGGCTCTCTGATACTTCAAAGTAAAAACTCCCAGAATGCCAGGTGCTCCTCTGATAACAAGCTGTGCTGAAGCCCAGACGACATGAACCGTGTTTTTTGGAGGAAGATGTCAAACTCTGTAAGTCTAACCCCTGGTAACGAGGATGAGGATCTTTCTGTATCTTGATGATGCTTCCAAATAAAAAACTTGCCTCCAACCAACAGCGCGACCTTTCCATGACATCGCGGCGCTGCTCTGTGCTGCGTGTTCAACGCACACAAACACACAAACACACCAACACACCTTATACTGCTAGACGTATCTGGAGAAATAGAGCAGAAACACAGAGGATGTGTGTGTGTGTGTGTGTGTGTGTGTGTGTGTAACCTGAGTCACCTGTACACACTGCTTTGAAATTCAGATGATGATCAGACTGGGTGGCAGCAACAAGAGCAGCAGGTACACAAACAGACCAGTGTTTGTGCACATGTGTGTGTGTGTGTGTGTGTGTGGTAAACACAGCTCTGAGTACACACTATCCCTTAGCTGAAAAGCCTGAATTCTGAGATAAAAAGTCAAAACTTGGAGATAAATAGTCCAAATTATGGGGCCAAAGTTGAAATTTTGTCTTTTTAACTCAAAAATTTTGACTCTATATGTGCATAAAAGAGGGAAAACAAGGAGAAATCTCAATAAAGCCTTTTTTTTTCATTTTTAACTGGCAGAAATTTGCTTCAACACATTATTTATGTTGCTATTTTGCAAATGTTTGGGTTATGAAGCTATTTTGTCCTCTTTGGTAGAGGATCTGCTTTTTGGGTTTTCAGAATATGATCACCCCAATATAAGAATAATCCAGCACATAAACTTCTTCCATATTTCCACCACTTAAAAACTGACTGCCCCTCTCTTACACCCATAAATATTTTTCTGGATCCACCCCTGCTTTCCATTAAATTCACCAGGATTTAATGTTCCTTTTTTATAAGCTTATGTTGACTTTCCAAATGATCCCCTCTTAAAAAAGTAGGTCAAGTCAGCGAGCTCGAAACTTATAGGTTGCAGAAGTTTCCCAAACTCAATCCGTCTTGTTATCTCTGCGAGGGAAAAACTTTGTTTTTAAGAGAAAGTTCCTCAAGGGTAACGTTCCCCAGAGGTGTGAGGACAGTTGATTATCTGCACTGTATCGTATCAATCTGTCTTTGAAAATCAATAAAGCATTCACACAGCAGGTGTATTTGATATACAGTAAGGTCCTGAGGGGCAGAAAACGAGGAGGTTCAAACACTGCTTACGGAGAGAGAGAGCGAGGAGCGCAGCTGCTGAATTGACAGAATTCCTGAGGGTTTTAGACCTCAAGAGTCGTGTTATTCACCCAGACAGCCCTTCAGAGGAAGAAACAAACTGGAGCTGGATACACACGGAGAAATGCTCACTCTGCTGGGGCTGTGCGGAGAGAGCGAGAGGAGTGTCTGTCATACTTTACATACCAAAGGAGTTGCTGCTCAACTCATCACCGCGGCTGAGGCTGCACGAGATGAGCTGCGTGAAGCCATGACTGCGCACATGCACCAGATTCCTGTCACCTCCCATGTTCGTCTAAAGCAGCCGGGGGGAGAAGATTTTAGGAAGGTCACGAGCCATTTCGTATTCAGGACGAGTCGTTGAGTGGATCTACTCCACGGATGGAAGCGGACAGCTCGCCATCAGCAGAACCATCAATCACATCAGAGATGGCGCCTTCGGCAGAGTTTTAACAGCATTGGAGTCTCTCGAGACGCCTGAGAAGAAAGAGGGTGAGATCAGTCCAAAGTCAGGCGTACGCTTCACATGAAGCTCTGTGGAGTCAAAAAACTACAAACCTGAGGGACCTACAGGAATGATGACACTCCTGTTCTGACCAAAAAACCATGTTCAGATCATTTAAAGCCTGTAATGGCCAGCAGGGGGCGACTGTGAGGGGTATCAAAAGTTTGACATCTGATTTTTTTCTCATGAGTTTATGATGGAAACTATAATTTGTAGTCTCCTTTGATTTGAGTCAAACAGATGATGGCTCAGGATATGTGTAAGGGCACTTGTGTTTAACATGTTGCTACTTTTTTTGTAGTCGTTTTTGTTTTTATTGACCCGTGAAAACGTCACTTCCTTTCGGCAGAGACAGTGTTTTTATTTAATCTGTGATGGACTTGCTTTATTACCTTCCAAAAAATGATCTTCTTTGAGCCTGACCTTCCTGCACTGACCAATCAGGTGTCCGCAGGTTTTGGTGTTGTTCCCATGGCTGGCTCGCAAATTATAGCCGCATTTCAAGCATAGTAACTTCCTCCCAGAACTACCGGCCCCCTCTGTCCACACTAAGTTGACCCCCAGCTGTGATGGACTTGGTTTAGTTAGTTCCTCCTAAACAATGTTCTTTTTTGAGCCTGATAGTGTGACTGTGTCTCTGTCAGCTCCCGGTGTTACAGTTTAAAGGGTGACCCTGCAAACTGGAGACCTTCGGGTTAACGTGTCAGTGGATATCAAGTTTACAACAGCTTTTCAAACATAGATGAAGTCCTGGGGGCTGCATCTTAGTTTAGTTTGATTTATACATGCCATCATCTCCTCATCAGATAAGTATTTAACGATGATGATGTTTTAGATCAGTGCTTCCCAAAGTGGGGGTCGGGACCCTTTGGGGGGTCACGAGACATTGATAGGGGGTCGTGGAATGTTCCCCAAAATTGAAAAACTATGAACAATTCCACATTTTATCCATTATTGTGAGAATAAAAGCAAAAAATAGGGGTTAAAGATAATATAAAATTATGCAAACAGAAAACGTTTTATCTGTTTTTCACATTTCTTTGTTGAAGTTTGATGCAATGAACACAGCAAAGTGCACATTTGTCGGTAAATTTTCTACTGGTCAGTTAAATTAAGTATCCTTGGGGTTTTTTGTCTGTTTATTGGCCCATTGTACCACAGCAGGGGGTCGCCAGTCTCTAGCGCTGCCATTTTGGGGGTCACAGGCGGAAAAGTTTGGAAACCCTTGTTTTGGATAAGGGAGTCCTCAGTCTGCTGTTTTTAAAGCCTGTGTTACTGCCCCCTATTGGCCTGGTGGTGTGTTGTGTTTAGGAAAAGGTATCAAGAACCTGTTCCTGCTAAGAATTGATAAGGAATGGTTCAATCCATCGTATACCTAAAGGAAAAACGAAGTGTTAAGGGAGTAGTCAAGAAAAGGTACCGACCTCTATGACAGTCGGGATTTTCTAGTTTCTAGGAAAGTGTCTTTCATCTTTACGAAGTATATATAAATATAGATATATAAATAAATGAATTTTGACTTATTTAATGACTATTTTGGGTATTTTCGATGTAAAACACGTGTTTTTTTTCACAGAAGGAATCAATAAGGAGAACGGTGGGGATTGATAAGCAGAATCCATAATACTATCGGTATTGATTAAATCTTATCAACACCCATCCCAAGTCGCATTCACTTTTTTTACACTCTTAAGCCACTGGCTTGATGGTAATAATTTATCCAGGTCTTAGGCTGCTCAGTTGAAAAGTAGACAAATAATGAGCCACAAAAAAAACAATTCAGTCCTTTGGAACATTTTAGCAGAAACAAAAAGTTCTTGGACTCTCTGGTCAAAAAGCAGATATAAAGGATAATAGGGTTAAGCAGATAATACCTTCATTAGAGCCAAAACACATGTCAAAGCGCTCTCCTGGTCGATGAACCACACTAATCTGCCCCTTTGGCTGGTTAAAACACGACGAACTCCCCTTCTGGAAGCCAAAACATGCTGTGTATGCCTCTTCTTTCTGCCTCTTCCTCCCATAATGTCTGTGAACATCATGTTAAATTCATTGTCTTGGTGGAGCTGGAGCTCGACATAAGAAGTCCCACCATGCAGCAGGCTTCAAGGGAACCCCGACTGTAAGGACTAATAGGCATGAATATGATTAAATGTTTGTCTCAAACTAGAATTTGTTGTTAAAAGAAATGCTGTGCCGACTATTTCCCAACACAAACCCACAAAACTTCCTCGGGAAACCACTGAAGTCTGCTCCAGGACTTATATGATCCTGTATGAGATGGAGCCCGGTGCAACCATATGACATCACTACCCAGACGTTATTGCGGCGTAAACAACAATGGCGGCCTACAGGTGAAAATATTTTTTCAAATTTTATAGAAACTAAGATATTTTGAGAGATTTTATTATCGTTCTTATGTAGCTGGTATAAACACTGATCATTTAGGAACATGACGTTCTGGTAGCCAGGGTTCCTTTTAAGAAAGAGCGAGCCATATGTTTGTAGTTTTGCAGTGTGTGTTGTGCAGTCAACACTGGCTGCTTCTGCTTTCAACCAATCAGGGAACAGCTTTGACCACAGGCTTTATTGCATAGCTGCACTGTCATGATAACATCAAGTTTCAAACAATAAATAAATAAATAACTTTAACCAGGATTATCACAACTTTTATAGATCACTAATGAAACTTTAGATGTGAGAAAGTTTGAACAGGTTTGAAAGTCGACTTTTTTTGGCTCAGTATCATGAAATCATCTCATCATTTAAAACCTTAAACTCCAGCGGTCATACATTTATGAGCAGCTGTCAGATTCTCCAAGGAGGAAATGAAGAGATCAGCAGCCTCCTGTGTGTGAGTGTGTGTGTGTGCACATTACTGATGCAGACCATGTCTCAAACCGTCATCATGTCAAACATTCACACAGTCTGCTCGTTTAAGTCGGTCTTATCAGCTGCCATACCGCCGCACAAATCCCCAGAAATGACTCCTAATCGTGGAGATCTGTGGCGGGATTTAACGCTGGCTGTTTTAATGCAGTGTATCCAGGACCACTCAGGCTGTGTCTTAATTATAGAAACCAATTTGTCTTAGACGCTATCTCTTCCTTATTTATTTCCTGTCCATTAAAACTTTCAGATTTATTCTTAAACTCTTCACTTCCTGCACGGAATCTGTCTGCCTTTAGGTTTTGACTGCCATCTCTCGAGGACGACACACAAAACAAAAAAAAGAGAAGAAGACTGGACACCTGGAGGAAAAATAACAGCATAAATATTTAAATAAATCTAACGGTGAGCTGAGGTGTTAGCTCCTGTCAGTCTGTCAGAGNTTCCCACCATGCAGCAGGCTTCAAGGGAACCCCGACTGTAAGGACTAATAGGCATGAATCTGCTTAAATGTTTGTCTCAAACTAGAATTTGTTGTTAAAAGAAATGCTGTGCCGACTATTTTCCAACACAAACCCACAAAACTTCCTCGGGAAACCATTGAAGTCGGCTCCAGGACTTATATGATCCTGTATGAGATCCAGCCCGGTGCAACCATATGACGTCACTACCCAGACGTTATTGCGGCGTAAACAACAATGGCGGCCTACAGGGGAAACTATTTTTTCAAATTTTATAGAAACTAAGAACTTTTGAGAGATTTTATTATCGTTCTTATGTAGCTGGTAAAAACACTGATCATTTAAGAAAATGACGTTCTGGTAGCCAGGGTAACGTTTAATCAGAGAACAGCTTTGACCACAGGCTTTATTGCATAGCTGTACTGTCATAATAGCATCAAGTTTAAAACAATAAATAAATAAATAACTTTAACCAAGATTATCACAACTTTTATAGTTCACTAATGAAACTTTAGATGTGAGAAAGTTTGAACAGGTTTGAAAGTCGACTTTTTTTGGCTCAGTATCATGAAATCATCTCATCATTTAAAACCTTAAACTCCAGCGGTCATACATTTATGAGCAGCTGTCAGATTCTCCAAGGAGGAAATGAAGAGATCAGCAGCCTCCTGTGTGTGAGTGTGTGTGTGTGCACATTACTGATGCAGACCATGTCTCAAACCGTCATCATGTCAAACATTCACACAGTCTGCTCGTTTAAGTCGGTCTTATCAGCTGCCATACCGCCGCACAAATCCCCAGAAATGACTCCTAATCGTGGAGATCTGTGGCGGGATTTAACGCTGGCTGTTTTAATGCAGTGTATCCAGGACCACTCAGGCTGTGTCTTAATTATAGAAACCAATTTGTCTTAGACGCTATCTCTTCCTTATTTATTTCCTGTCCATTAAAACTTTCAGATTTATTCTTAAACTCTTCACTTCCTGCACGGAATCTGTCTGCCTTTAGGTTTTGACTGCCATCTCTCGAGGACGACACACAAAACAAAAAAAAGAGAAGAAGACTGGACACCTGGAGGAAAAATAACAGCATAAATATTTAAATAAAACTAACGGTGAGCTGAGGTGTTAGCTCCTGTCAGTCTGTCAGAGAAACACAAAACCCCGAAGGCTGCATGAGCTGTGAAGTTTGACAATCACCTGTTTGAGTGTTTGTGGGCGGCAGTTTATCCCCGACATCACTGTCAACTCGTTTCAAAAATAGACGCTAAGCAGGAGCAGGGTTTTAAAACTCCAGTGGTGAGTTTCAGAGCAAAATATAAGAGAAACTGATCATTAAGTCGAGTCAAAGTTTATTTGAAGAGCACATTTAGAAACAATCTCTGCTGACTTAAGCTCTGAGAATAAAAGAAGATAGAAAATGTGTCTGATTTTAACCCTTAGTCCATTTGTGTCAGCGCTGACACATTTGCATTTGAACGTCTTTTACTCCTTAACAGTTTGCATAATCAAAAAATTTCCAACAGTTTCTGAAAGCTGAGACATAGTTCTTTCAGCCAATATGTGGTTATTTCGATAATTTCACTCAGGCGTTTAAGGAAACCCGCAAATAAACACACAGACCACAGAGCAAAAGGAGCAACTTCATGAGAGAAAAGGTAACGTTAGATGGGATGAATAAAGCTCTCTCTGTCTAGTTATTACTTCATTTTGTGCATTTTTACATGTAATGTGATGCTTGTATTGCGTGGTGACTCTTTTAGAAGCATGTACCAAGTCTTATTTGTACAATATGATGATTTTTGGTTACTTTTTTAGAACGGAGTAATGTCTGCAATCTCAGAAATGTGTTTCAAGTCTTCTTTGTGCTGTGTGAGTTTGATTTTAAGGCTTGTATTGTTGCTAAACTTTATAAAAAAAACTGTACCATGCCTTGTTTGTACTGTACAATAAGCATGAGTAGCTGAATATCTTTCTCGTCTTCTTCCAGATTCAGTTTTTACATCATGAAGAGGAGAAAACATCCTTTAGTGGCTTTTGTGCAAAGAGAGGGAGAAGCTGTGAGATGCTGGAGGATGTGGTTATGATGTCAAATACCTATTTATTAACCAATTAAGAGAAAAAACTCTCATAAATGCTGTTGTATGTATGTTAGAATATGTATGTTATCTATTTGTTTGAAGTGTTTTTTCTTCCAATTCTCTGTTTGTGTTTTTCTTCAGTTTAAAGCTTTTTTCTCTCCCATAACATGCAATAAATTGGACATAACACCAGATATTGAAAGTTCAAAGTATTCCAGAAAAAAATGGGCCTAAGCACTGACTCATAGGACACTTTTTGACTGTTTTATGGTCAAGATGAGCAAAATAGTCTAGGCAGGTGTCTTCGTGCTCAGGCTTAGAAAGGTAGCCAATTTAGTAATTCCCATTTTCTGCAATGTTTATATTTTTGTGCCACCTGTCGGGACCTTTCCTGGTTTTAAAAATGTCTTCTTCTGGAAGAAAGTCCTCTGGGAAGCGTCTGATCTTTGAAAGTCGACTGCATCAATAAAAACTCACCCATGCGCCTTTTCTTCCATGTCAGTGCAGCTGGTGCAAAAGCAAATGTTGCAAACCGTTCTCGTTCCTGACCCTGACACACGACCAGCTCGCCCTCCTCCATCACACGTCCTCCGTGGCGAAATGTCACGGCGGCTCTCTCACCCTGTGACTCATCACGGCGGTGACAGGTTGACATTTGGCTCCTCGTCACAACTCTCGTCTGTGCTGCTTCTTATCTCTCCCGCACGCAGCAGGCCGGCCTCGCTCTGTTATTCTGCCCCGTTATCAGGCGCAGGACAGGACGGACATGAGCGGAGACGGGAGACACACGGGGCCCATCTCTGACGAGGCGCCGCTTCTGTCAGGAATAACTAAACGTGACGGGCTGGAGACGAGCCGGGGGCGTCGCGCTCGGTTATCTGGGACCAATAATCGACTCACATGAAGCAGAAAATATGCTTTAATCACGTCTTTTTGTCAGAACTTGATTCTTGAAGTTACCTAGCAGCGACTTTGAACACCAGCCAACCAAAATAGCTGAAATCTGTCCAGCGAGAGTTTCTTGGCTGACGTTTGCTGCCTTCAGGTTCACATCATGTCTGTTTTTTTCCCGCTAATAAGGACTGGCGTGTTGCAGGGTCTGACCTCCGGGTTGTGCTCTCCTCTCCTCCTCTTGGGCTGATTTTCTGGCTCTTCTCTCTCTCTCTCTCTTAGATTGACAAGTGGAACAAAGTGTCCTGGGACCAGCGGGAGAAAACACTCTCAGAGAGAACAATCCTCTCAGCTAAAGTGTTGAAGTCACACTTTCCAAAGCGAGAAATTCACAAACATGATGAGAGCAGGAGAAAGTTTTTCCCCTTTAACAAGGCGACCATATTCTACAATCCACAAAAGAAGAAGATACAGCAAAAATAAAAAATACTCAAAGTAGCTTCGTAATCCAAACATTTATCTAAACACTCCTTTTCAGTTTGGAGTGAAAATTTTCTATTATGTAAACAAAAGTAACATACAGAAAGCCCATTTCTGCCTGTTAAAAAAAATTTAAAAACTGACTTTGTTGAGATTTTTTTATTGAAGCCCATTTAAGTTTAAATTTGAGAAAAAAAGAAGCATAGTTTCGACTCTTAATCTCAAAATCTTAACATTTTACCTCAGAATTTTGACTTTTTGTAAAAACTTTGACTTTGTTTCCACAGTTTTTGACTTTTATTCTACCATTTTGACTTTTTATGTCAAAGTTTTGACTTGACGGCCCAACAATTTTGTCTTTTAATCTTACAATTCCAACTTTTTGATCTCAAAATTTCAACCTTCTTCTTAAAATTTTGACTTGATTGTCCCAGGATATGCATTTGTTGCAAAAGTTTGACTTTATTGCCTTACAATTTTGACTTTTTAAATCAAATATTTTACTTTTTCTTCTAATTTTGACTGTATTATATCAAAATTTTGAGTTTTTATTTCATGATTAAGACTTTTTATCTCAAAGTTTGACTTTTTACCTCAAAAATTTGGACTTTTTATCTCAGAATTTTGACTATTTCTTAACAAATCATTGACTTTTTATCCTAACATTTTGACTTTACATTGGCCATCTTGAACATTGGTTTTTACAGGGATGCTTTTGTCTTTAGAATATACATTTTTTCTTATTTTGGATCTGCTGTTTTGACATATTTAAAAAGTTGCTGTGACGAACGCTACATATTGTCTGTTGATTCACAGAGGAGCTGAATGTTATCGGGCTTTTTGTTTTCTTATCAAAACCAGGAAAAATGTCTTTAAAAAGGATAATATCAGGCCGGAGCGTAACATAAATGAGTGAATACACATCATGAGATTGATGCAGCCTCCAGACAAAGTTTAGAAAAATGTCGAGTTCATTTATTGTTGATTTTTCCACAGATTCATCACCCCACATGTCTGGAAACACTTTGAATTTATTAATTTTATTTCTTTAAATCACAATCAAACTTTTCCAATTTAAAAATTCCAATGACAACCATACATGACCCATTACATATTCCATGATCTGGTCAATGGTTGTCAGGATTTCTGACTCTTTGGTTGGTTAATTGGACAAAGCAGTATGAAACCATTCCCCTCTTTTCTCCTCCCCAAATCTCCGTCCTCTGTTCCCGTCCACACCTGCAGCTGGGGGCGTTTTGGCTCCCCCAGCAGAGGTGATGCTTTCCCAGCTTTGTCGGCACCCTGATGAATCGACTGTGACTCTGAAGAGCTTTTTCTCACGCTGGGCTATTGGAGAAAATCCTGTCAGAGCCCCGCCAGCCTCCACAGGGGGATAATACCGCTCTGTGCTTTCATCCTGAGGGAGGAACACTTTAAAGGAGCCTGAGCCGCCGCTGAAAAAACCTGCACATCATCTTATCTGTATATTTTTCATGCTGTCAGAAATTCCTGTGTGCAGAGCTGAGCCAACAGTGGATGTATCTGCTTTCAAGCATTCAGTGTGTCACAGCTTGATACGTCTTCATCCTCTGTGCTCTGGAGATGCATTGTTGTCCGAAAACTATTAAAACAGCTTCTGACCGTCTCTGTGTTAAACTGGGTGACAGTCCCCTCTATTACCATAAATATAAACTGTATTTTAGCAGCAATTTGACTGAATTTCCAGCTGCTGTTGTTTAATTCATAACATCCACACATTGCCAACTCTGATCACCTTTTAACCAGGAATTTCTGCCAGTTTGATTTCATTTTCATGTCACATTCGTCTCTGCAGATTTCTTCTCATTTCTTTACTCGAAAGCTTTTCCTCATGAATGATTTCACTTCCTAAACTCTTTGGATGAGTCTCCATAGACCTCACACTTACCTGAAAACAGAAAATCTAGTCAGTGGAAGATTTTCCTGCATCGCCTGTAAATCCCACCAACAAAAATTTTCACCTTAATCATTGTGTGATTAAAGTCTCAAGTGCTTTTTTGTCCCCTTCTCCTCACCCTCCCGGGCTAGAGTATCTCTGAAGTGCACTCTTCAGAGACAAAATGTGCCAAAGTGCCCTCCCTTAGAGCCAAAACATGCCCTGAAGTGCCTTTATTTGGAGCCAAAACACATGATCAAGTGCCCTGCTTGTTGGTGAACCACACTAATCTGTCCCTTTGGCTGGTTAAAACGTAGTAAAGTGCCCTTTTGGGGCCAAAACTAGTGATGTTTGATACCACCAGTCTCCTTTCTGATCTGATACAGAGTAAAATCCAGGCTACTATCACTGATACTTATACTTATACCAATACTGATTGGACTGAAACTAAAAATAGACAAACTGTATGGATAAAATTGTGTCTTTTATCAATCTAAAGAATATATATTGTGATGCTCTGACTTTTTTTTTTTTTTTTTTTAGGATTGCTTTGTATCATTTTATGACCCCTTTTTTATTTATTCCACTTTGAATGATCAATTTCTAAGGAAACCTTACAAATCTAGGGTGTTAATTTTTTTTNCTATACTATCCTATACTAGTATTACCATTATTGCTATATTATTATTATTATTATTATTATTATTATTATTATTATTATTATTATTATACAGTCACTGCTATTATTATTATTATTATTATTATCATTTTTTATTATTATTATTATTGTTATTATATCTTATACTTAACATATTTTATTTTATATCATATATTATTATAGTTATATTCCTGCTCCTATGCACAAACAGAATCCCTCTCAGGTACACACAGCATACTTGAAAACATCTTAAAGCTCTTTTTATGTTTAACTTTATTTCCTTTTTATATATATATATTTTTTATATTTTTAACGGTGCTGACTCTTTTGATTGCCTACTGTGTTTGTGTACAGTGCTGTGAATTGTGATGGAGATGTCAATTTCCCTGATGGACACACCTAAAGGGATCAATAAAAGTACTATCTATCTATCTATCTATCTATCTATCTATCTATCTATCTATCTATCTATCTATCTATCTATCTAATCCACTTTGAATGATCAATTCCTTAGGAAACCTTGCAAATCTAGGTTTTCTTGTCTATGTGAAATTTTCTCAGTGATACACACAGTATTGTTAATTGCTGTTAATGACATACATAAGTGACATAAGTATTAAAAGTATCAGTATTTTGATATGAGACTTGTTTTTGTAGCATATAGATCTGGTATCGGTAGTATTGATCCAGACATCACTAGTCAAACCAAACTTATCTGCCTCTTTGGCTGGTTTAACCTCTTTGACCTGCATTATTTATTTCTCTTTGCTATTTAGGATCAGGAAGACCTCATTAGTATAAAAACTAAACTTGGTCTTTGTACAGGAAGTTACATTTTTAACATTATTAGGCTACAAGCTTTTAGTTACGAGTGTTATTTTTTCATAACTACACTGTTTTCACACTAAAATAGGTGTAAAGTTGTGAAATCATGAGAAGATGACATGGGAAGTGTTTTTAAATGTGGCCAATAGATAAAGGACGCCAGGTCTTAAGAGCATAAACATAAAACAAAGCTTGTGAAGCGTTTATCCCTAACTTTTGTACTTTTAAAATATTATGACTTGTATGAAATTTTTTGGCCCATTGAAATGAATGGAGAAGGAATGAATACAGCTAAAGGTTGTCCCAAGCTGTAAATATAGGTGAGTGTTTTCAGCACAGGCACAGAATGTTTCTCTGAGAAGAATGGAGCATTAGAGATGCTAAGGTTGGGATTGTGGCTCAGCATTTCAACATTAAGCATTTGCTAAAAGGAAATGCAGCCCGCCCCTCCAGTTGATGTTAAACCTGCAGAAAACCAGACCGACCATCACTGTTCTTCTTCTCTGGTATATAGGCCGAAGAGAAACTTCACTCCTGAAAATTTAATTTATTCTTTAATGATTGTGAAAGTGCTCAGTCTTACTCCTGACAGATTCCTGGATTAGTTTTCAATTTTAGAGAATCCACAGCAATCAGCGGCCTCACTCAGAGATGTTTACTCTCCTCAGCCGTGATTGATGCAGACGGGAACAAGCCAATCACGGAGAATATCTCTGATCTCACACGCCGACGGGTCGCTGCGAAACAAACGAACGTCATTAGAATCTGATTCCTCAGGTGTTTGATGTGATTAGAGCTGGCAGCTGAGAAATGAAAAACGTTCTCAGTTTGATTCACTGTAACGCATTAAAGAACCACCCAGCTGCTAATCTGCTCCTCTGCTCCTTGAAGAGAGGAGGAGGAGTGTGATGCTTGATTAGTCTGAGCCGCCTAATTACCCACGCTGCACTGCAGGCTCATCAGCGCAGCAGCCGCCGCCGCCTCGTCGGCCGGTGCCTCGTCTCATTTGGTGTTTCAGCGTCGACTCGTGGAGATCAAGCTGCAGAAAACACAGAGCAGCCTTAAAGACTCATTAAAGGTCCAGAAGAGCTTAATGAGAACAATTTACACACTAAAGTAAAGTTAAATGAAATGTTTCTTCTTCTTCGTTCATCTTCTAATTACTCCAAGATTCATCGGATAATGGCACGGTGGTTATTTTCACACATTAGGAGACAGAAACGCTGCATTTCCGCATGATTTCTTCTCTTTGCAGACATTAAAAGTTAAGTCTTGTGCAAGAAATAAACAAGAGAAATCCCATTTAAAGGCTCGTGTTCGGTGGTGATATGGAAGACGTTCGTGCACAAAAGCATCTGTAGAGTTTCAGTTTATTTCTGGATGACATGAGATGAGAGCTCAGGTATTTTGGGACAGCCTCAAGGTCTTTTGGATGCACAGGTGCACACACCTCATTCAGTACATCCGATGCTCTGCAGCATGTAAGAACGCTGAGCTAATGTGCTTGTGTTTTTGTTCTTCCAGGTGAGCAAAAGTGATGAAACAATGCAGAAATGTCAGGTCAAAGATGAATAACATGTGCGGGAGAAACCAGAACCTGTGACCTATAGGCTCAATTCAGAGGCTCCTCCGAATGCGGCCGATGAATCCGGCCTTCTTCAGCACCACACTCAGTGAAGAAAGTGAGAGGAAGTTTTAACTGAAGCTTTTACAGCAATTATACAAGTTAATGTCACTTAAATCACAACTATTTTTTTACCTTGCATCATGGCTCTTTCCTCATCATCTTTTTTTTTTTCTCATCTCTTCTCTACGGAGCCCCTAAAGGGACAAGAAAAGGTAAAAAAAAAAAATAATTTCACGTGTGCACTTGAAACTTTTACGTGCTCACCTGAAACCTTTTCTGGTGCTCACCTAAAAGTTTTAGGTGACATTTTTTTGTACATCCAACGATAGCCACAGAGCTGGCCAGATGTTTGAAGCTGTCCCTCTACAAAAAACAAACACATGATCCAAAGCGGTGAATCCTTTGCGTCGAAGCAGACGTGGTGGTTCAGGTGATGATACGCACGCACTAACTCTTCTATTGTCAGTTTGTAGAAAACTGTCAGGTGTGCAGCTGAAGCATTTCTGGTGCGCACTATGGTTTAAGGTGAGCACGTAAAAGTTTCTCGTGAGCACATAAAAGTTTCTCATGAGCACATAAAAGTTTCAGGTGAGCACGTAAAAGTTTCAAATGCACACGCGAAAGTTTTAAGTGCGCACGTGAAATTATTATTATTATTTTTTTTTTTTTTTCTGTTCACTCCCTGGCATGATCACTCCACACCAAACACAACTCAACTCTTATAATCTGCATTCACACCCATGCAGCTGCTTGTGTAGGTAAGTATGTGTGTATACATGTGTTCCTGTGCATATAGATTTATAATTGTTATTGCTGTGCTCATTGATTCTCATGATCCCTCCAGTTCATCTCTTCACAGGTGCTCCTAGAGATTGTGGTGTCAAAGACCTCGAGATACTGTGTTTCCTTCTCTTTTTTTGTCTGCTGTCTCTCTTTTTCTCCCCTTTTTTTTTTTTTTTTGTAGGATCAGCTGCTGGTTTTGGATCCCCTGTCCGTGTTCACTCGTCCAGTTGTTGTGGTTGTTCTCTTCTGTTGTTTTATTGTTTATCTCTCCCTCTCTGTCTGCTCTTTCCCTCTGTCACTATCCCTCATCTGTTTTCACCCTAGTCCGTTCAGGCAGTAACCTTTAACCTTGGCAATGTACAGAAAAAATAAATTACAAAACACTAATAAAAATAACATTTAAATCTCAAGGGGAGCCTTTTACACAAACGGCCCCTCTTGGCAAAGTAAAAGGTGTTCTGCAAAATACGGCAGCCGGACCAAAATTCTGTTGTTGTGATGCTGAACAGGATGCTGAATTTTTTTACCTTATCTTGTCCCTTTAGGGGCTCCGTAGTTTGAAGCTGTCCCTCTACAAAAATCAAACACACGATCCAAAGCGGTGAGTCCTTTACGTCGAAGCAGACGTGGTGGTTCAGGTGATGATACACACGCACTAACTCATGTATTGTCATTTTGTAGAGAGGAAAACTCTCAGGTGTGCATCTGAAGCATTTCTGGTGCACACTATGGTTTCAGGTGAGCACCTAAAAGTTTTAAGTGCGAACGTGATATTATCATTATTTATTTTTTACATTTTCTTGTCCCTTTAGGAGCTCCGTATATCTTAATTCTTAATTTGTAACACTTAATTTTAATTTCAACACTTGTATTTCCCTAGTTTGTTGTAAATTCTTAGGCTTCTCCTGATTGTTCTTATTCTGGCTGCTGTAACATCTAAATTTCCTTGTGGGGATCGATAAAGTACTATCTTGTGCTTTAAAAAAACAATGCAGGCATTTTTTTTCTTGCAGATGAAGAAAGTACATATGTGAGGAAAGAAAACCCCACAACATTTTTCTTCCATTCTACATTGAGCCCAACAACCAATGATGGTAAAGTGGAGGAAGGGCACCACTTGTGTTAAATCATAATTAAGACATTGCTTAAACAAAAAATTAGAATAAGTTTACACAATTTTTCAGTAAATATCTGCAAATGTAAAACTGTTTAAAAGCAATTAGATGAACAACTTGAGTCAATGCATGCAAGTTAACTTAAAACTCAACTCAAAATAACTTATTCTCATAGCATAATGACAATCAAACACAAGTTTGATTTGACACTTTTAAAGACTATGTGGTGCAAGTGAACATGACAAATCATAAAAAAGTAATCTTATTTCAAAATGGTGTTGCAGCTTGTGCTCATAACTTTTCATGTCAATATTTTCAGTCTTTCTGTTTCCTGTTTCACTTCAAATGTAGTGACCAGAAAATGGTTGAGTCATTTAAAAGGCAACAGTCCTTGAAAGAAGAGTTAGAGAAATATTAGGAAAAATATGTCAGTTTGGAGGAGACTCCTGAGTTCAAGAAGATTTCTAACCAGGAAGTGATGTTTGGACATGAGGATTCTTAAAGTGGACACGCCACACTGAACCACCGCACTTTACACAAACTATAGCAGGGACAGATTTAGCCTGATTCAATTAACTGTACAGGAAATCCAATTATGGTTCCGTCAGCACTAATCCCAGCCTGGTCATTGGTGTTCCTGATAGCGTTGTTTGCTGAGGAATTATACCGGAGCAGCAGCAGCTCCAATCAAAGCTTCGCCTGCTGTTAGACTCTTGTTGATGCTGCACATTAACAAGACCACAGGCGCTAATTCAATCCTGCAAACAACCTTTGGAGTGTTTGTGATGCTGTGCCCGGAAAGTGGAGGGACACAGCATTTGCACACACTCAGGAGTTGTTGTTTTCTTTTTTCTTTTCTGGAGCCTCTCTGCTGAAGATTCATGTCGTTACTCACAGTGGAAACAGTAAAGTTTCCTCTGCTCTTCACCTGTTAATACAAGAGCCTTTTGTTATTAGGCTCCTTTTCTTTGAGATTATTTACCGGGTCAAGTCCAGTATAACTCCATCTCTGTTTTCAGGAGTAGTTTAAGATTTTCCTGGTTGATAAAGCTCATAGTTAGAGCTGGATCAAGTCTGAACCAGCTCTTAGTTATGCTGCTATAAAGTCTAGACTTATCTGGGTAATCTAACACTCTACACTCCTGTTTACCTTTCTCCTCTATCCGTCAGTCTAACCTTTATCTTAATGCACCGTTATAGTTATTAACCATGATCCTCTGGGAGTCTCTGAGCTGGTCTTGTAGGTTCATGTGGATTGTTGCTGTGGATCTACCTGACTCCAGCTGCTTCACAAGCTCTTTCTCTGTGTCTCTCTGTGTCTGCATCCTTCTATGTCTGTGTCGTTCTGCGTGTTTCAATCTGTGTCAGTTGGGCCATTTAACAGAGAATGGTTTTAGGGTGAAAGAAAAAGTATCGTTGCGTTTCAGCCGACCTAAAATGCAAACTGTGAGCAACTGAGTGCATTTTTTTCTGAAACGCTGTTTCCACCGTTGCCGTGTAAACCGCAAGCCGGCGCTTTCAGTAAAAACACTGGCGTCACCCTTACGGCTAAAAAAACACCACATCCGTCTGCGTTCCGTCTCCGCTGCGTCACGGCAAAAAAAAAATTAGGATTCATTTAAGTCAATGTGTCAACTCACACTACATCCATTCACTTGCGGTTCGGCTGCGTGCTGACGCCGGCAGGGCGCAAGAGATACGCAGCAATGCTATTTTGCCCGGACGACGCAGCTGTTTCAGGGGGTTAAATTTTCTGTTAAGACTCTGAAAAAACATTACAGTAATGTGCTGATATACGAAACTGTACTTTTGAATTCCAAAGTTTTTTTTTTAAGTAAGAACTTTAGTACTTTGACTCGAGTAAAATTTTGACCGGGCAACTTTTACTTGTAGTTGAGTAAGATTTAACCACAAGTATCAATACTTTGACTCAAGTACTGGAGCTCAGTACTTTGTCCACCACTGGTTATTGGTCAGAAACCCATAAAAAATGCTGCCCAACATGCTCAGATCCACAAATCCAAGTGGCACCATATCCTAGATAAACCCCATTCAGTAAACTGAACATGTTTTTCTAACCCACAGACTCCATCAGGGAGGTATTTGGCTCCACTTTGAGATGACAGACGGGAGAAGGAGGTGTGTCATCCATCTTTATTTACAGTCAGTGATGTATTACAGGGGGAAATATCTTTGGATGGCCTGCTAGTTTTCATTCATCACAGCACATGAGACGCAGCGGCAGAACCACACATGTCGAGGAGGAGCCGCAGTGAACGGGGGGACACAATCCTCTGCAAAATGAGAGCTTGTTGAAAATTGTCCAAAACAGCGACTGCCAGTGAAGCTCCTGGGCCGAGTCGAAATAATGAGAACATCTGCTCCTGTTATTTCCCCCAATTTATAAGTGAATGAGTCGTAGCGGGCGCTCGGCTGTCGCTGCACCCACCTGAGCGGCTCCCGGGAAGCCGCTCAAAGCGAACTACCCCCCCCCTCGAGGATCTGTCATCACCATCATCACCGCAGCCGCAGGAAATTAATGTGAGTCATGGTTCATAAGAGACGTGTTTGTGTGTGTATGAGTGTGTGAGGCCGTGCTCTCATCAACACTCTGGTCGGGTCAGATGTGTAGTTTTATCACATTTCCAACAATAGAAACAACACATTATTACGAGGGGGGGATGAACTGTCTCAGAATAGCTCGATGGCGTCACCGGTTATGTAATCAGGAAACAAACAGGGTTGAAGCCGTTGTTTGAGGTGTCTGCGCTCTGCACTGTAATACTGTAATACAAATATAAAAACAATCAAAGCCAGTACAGTCTATAGCTTTAAAGAATATGACACAATTCAACCATGATCCAGGTGAAAATGGGCTGATTTCTAGTACAAAGTCGCCTCATTAACACTTTATCTTACTTTTAAACCTTGTGAGTCCCTTTAATTGGAGGAGATTAGGAGACAATATGTCCTTTATCAAAAACTGTTATGAAAACAGAACAGATTAATGTTTTTTTTCTAATAATTTTGGTTAAAACTTTCAATCAACTTCCATTCTAATGAAACATTTTACATCTTTAATTATTCTATAACCATTTGATGACATGTCACTGTTTTTTATGAAAAAAAAACAGCATTATTTTCCATATAATAACTATAGGAGGGCTCATTTAAAGGGTTATTATAATAAATAAAACATAATATTTGATATATTTGATTACGCTGGAAGTTGATTGAAAGATTTGAGCAAAAAAATATGTAGACAAAAATGTTAATCTGTTCATTTTTCATAATAATTTATTGGTAGAGTACTTTTTTTTACCCCAAAGAGTTGGAAATTGACTCCCAGTGTATTGCTGATTTATGATAAGATTTTAGATTTTAATTATGTGAAATGCTGAGCACTTGGTAAGGTAAGGGTTGTGGCTCAGCATTTCAACACTTAGCATTTCCTGCAAGAAAGTGCTTAATGTTGAAATTGGGCTCAGCATTTCAACACTGTGCCTTTCCTGCAGTGTTGAAATGCTACGCTCAGCATTTCAGCATCCTGCATTTGCTGGAGGGAAATGCTGGAGGCCCCTCTGGTTTGTTATTGTTATAACCCTTATTTTACTTGAGTATTTTTAATATTTAAATCTTGACATTAATTTTGGATATTTTTCTTTACTCTGCAACTGACGATAACACTTGGAATCTTGAATCTTGAATCTTCTAAATCTAAAATGTGAAGATTTTCTGTGACGCTGGCGAGTGATCGCTGGACAGGGATGGGGTTCGGATAAAGTTTGTGCTGTTTTAAAACAGAAATTAAAGTGTTAAAAAATGGACCAAAAACCTTTAGATTTCAACATCCCACGCTTTAACTTGAACTGTCCGTTTACACATTTATCAAACAGCCAGAAGCTCTCAGGACTCTTCACTAAAACCCGTTGAGCTGCCTGAGATTTGATTATAAGGTTTTGCCGTAAAAGAGCAAACTCCACTCACCCTCTCTCTAAAATCAGAAACTAAAACCTCCTCCTCTCCATTGCAGCCTCTCTGGGTCCAACATGACATGTTGAAGCCTTAAACCGTCAATATTTTTTATCATTTATGGCGTGGATCAATAGTTCTCCCCAACTCTGCAGCTCCTCCTTTCTTGAATGTGTTTTCCAGTTACGCTCTGACTCGGGGAGCAGATTAGGCCGCCCCGAGGCGGCGGTGTAATGGGAAGTGTGACGGCCTGGGCAGCAGGTCGATGGACATTGATCCGCCTCATTATTCCCCTCCATCGAACACTCACCTCGACCATTAGCGGCTAAATAAAAACCAAACGCTCTCCCTCTCTGACTCTCAGTAATATTTGGGTGCCCGGCTCTACCTTTGGTCTTCATTGTTGTTTAAAAGCTGCAGCGCTTCATCGACTCGTTGTTTAGGCGGAGTGGCTCGGTGTTCCGGCGTGCTGGAT
The DNA here is from genome assembly GCA_008086565.1 of Thalassoma bifasciatum. NCBI lineage: Eukaryota > Metazoa > Chordata > Actinopteri > Labriformes > Labridae > Thalassoma > Thalassoma bifasciatum. Next base: position 31,157 of record RPOG01000689.1, read on the forward strand.
GTAATTACTGGCTGTTTTACTCTTGGAGGGCCTCGGGCGGAGCAGGGGAACTCGGAAGGCAGCGGTCGATGGCGCCCGGCAGCGAGGAGCTCTTATCGAGAGAGAGGAGAGATCTAATTCTGACTCTCAACTTTCCACTTCCAACCACCTCAGGAGGAAGGAGGGAAGGATACAGGCTGTTAGTGCTGCATCTCTGTGCATCCAGGGAGAGATCTTAACTCATAATAACAGGCCACACACACACACACACACACAAACACACACTTGTATTCATATCAGTGTCACTGTCAGTATCAGACTATCACGTCCTCAGAGGTTTCTCCATCTGTCCTTGAGTCACTTTATTCGTCCATTCAAACCTAAAGGGAGCTGCTACAATCAACACAACAACTCCTGATACACTTTTCTGTTCAGAAATGATGAAAAAGTCTGCATTGAGAAACACTGGCACCTCTTATAAAAAGCTGGGGAGAAATTTCATGTAGTGGAGATGCAGCGAAGGGTCGAGGCCAGGGCGAACCACCAGCTGCAGTAAACAGTCTGCTCGTGGACTTAGTCTGCCAGTTCTGAGTCAATTCTTGCTTCTTGAATTGTTACTGAGACTACAAACAATGGCAGCACACTTGAGCTGCTATGGCAATGGCAAAGTCTTGGCCTGAGCGTTCACATTGTTTACTGCTGGCGACACCAGGAGCCGTAAAAAGCTGGTCGCCACAGCTGCTGTCGTCGTCAGAGGAAAGTTGATGGGTCTGATGTTGGTTAATCTGTGGCTCTGTGTTATTTTGACCAGCTCTCTCTGGATAATGACACTGAGGAATTCAAATGTACTGCAACTACACTGCAAAAACGGAAATCTAAGCAAGTCATTCTGTCTTATTTGTAGCAAAAATGGTCTTATTGTTCTTAATTTGAGCCACATTCACCAGACCAGGACATAAAAATGTCTTATTTCAAGTTTTTTTAAGATAAAAATGAGGTGTAAATTGCTTGTAACACGTCAAAAAAATCAGCCAATGGGATAAGACGAATTTGCCCGGGAAGTTTCTTGAAATCAGAAAGATGTCTTAAAACAAGAATCTTTTATCTTATCCCATTGGCAGATTTTTTTTTTTGTACTTGTTACAAGCAATTGATGCCTCATTTTTGTCTTTAACAAACTTGAAATGAGACATTTTTATGACCTTGTGTAGTAAATGTGGCTCAAATCAAGAATAGTAAGAGAAATTTTACTAGAAATAAGATGTAATGACTTGCTTAGATTTCAGTTTTTGCAGTGTATGGACAAATCCTGTAGTCTTTATTCCCATATTCTGTGGTATCTTTACATTATTTCAGGCTCAAAAAAAGCCCAAATTTTTCTCCCCCCAATGTTTTAGAGGACCCTTATTTCACCCACAGTCAAAAACACTTCGTTTTAGCGCGTCAAGAAGGCGGAGCTCTGGGAAGACCTTGGTGTTTGAGGTCCATCCTGTAACTTTGTGCAATAATGGTGGAGAACGTGTGAAAAGCTGGCAAAAAATAGACACAAGTTAAGTCTCTAAACGCAAAATTGTGACAAGCAACAGTGCGGGATATAACAAGCCATAGCTGCAAATAAGGTGCCTCATGTAGTTGGTACTTTACACTAGGGTTGTCACGGGGGGAATTAAAAAAACTGACGAATTCTAAAAAAGGCATTAAAAAAACATTTCATTAACAGGAAAAACAGAAACCTAGATAAGTAATCAATGAAATAAAATAATTAGATAACCAGAAAAATGAAAGAAACAAGACAAACACGTTTTCATTTAGTGCAAGTAAATGCAAAATAATTTACCCAAATATAAGTTATAACATGATATCACATTATTTCAATGAGGCATTATTCTTTTAACTTGAAAATAGTCAAAAAAAAAAAAAAAAAGGTTTCAGAAAATTAACACAATTGCAACATTTTTGGTTGTTCGAGGTAAAAACACTAAAGAAACAACAATTAGGACAATATTTTGTGGAATTGAACTGTAGAAGTTCAAGTATCAATACTTTTCAGAGTATCAATACTTTTGACAACCCTACTTTACACCAGGAGATAGCGGGCATCTGTAACTTCAATTTAAACAATATTTGTGGGCTTGTTCCTGTTCAAAGTTTTGGAGTTTATAGAGTTTGAAAAGTGTCCCCCCAGTCGAGGAGACTAGGGATAAAACAGAGAGCAAGGAAGCGAACTTTGGCGAGAGAAAACTTACCGTGCTAAGAGGTCTACTCACTATTGAAGAAATACTTTGAGTATTCATAATCTGTTTTTTCAATAAAATATTCAGTTTTGATATCATTAGTTCAAAAGGTTCAAGCTTGAAAATGATTCAAGATAAACGCAAACTGTAGAGGAGAAGAATCATCAGTATGACCCAAAGTTTGTGATATTTAGTCATCTAATTTGCATATTATGACATCACTGGGTGGTGACCATATCGAATTACATAACATTTACAGATGTTCTGTAAAAAAAATCTGTTAAAGTACAGCAGCAGATGCTCAGATTGAAGTCATGGATACCTGTCATCTCCTGGTGTAGAGTACTAACTGCATGAGGCATCATATTTGCAGTGATGGTTTGTTAAATTCAGGAATGTTGCTTAAAAATATGAAGCTTATGAGGAAGTTTTGAACAACTTTTGTCCATGTAAGGGCACGGCTCTTTGACGGGGGGTCACCATGTAGCTGTAAGCAAAAAAAAAAAAACTGAAGGCCCACCTCTTATTTTAATCCATGCTTGAACAAAGCCAGATTGAGAACTTCCTCTTCCAACGTCCTGGGAAATTCCTTCAACTGGAAAATTACCGGTTTGTCTGAACATCCCGTGCAGATCCACAGGAGCTCGTTTGAAGACCGCGGGTTTATTCCCCCCTCTCTTCAGATGCTCTGTTGAATACATGTTATTTGTTTCTAAGCCGTCAGAACCGTGAATGATGAAGGATCCGGAAAATTCCATCAGTGTGACTTTGCTTTCTCTCCCTCGGTCTGAAAGAAGAGAGCTTCACCTTCCTTTGTACTTCACACTCTCACTGTGTAGATTCAATTTCTTCATTCACACCGCAGCGAGTGTATCGTGTTTACAGCCAGATAACCTTGACGGCTATAATATCAGATTTTTATATTATTCCTCAGCCTTATGTGTGCTGGCTGATAAGAGCCTTTATTTGGGATGAATCTGAGAAGCACAAAGCTGCTTTAAACTCCAGGAAGCTGGATAAACACATTAGGAGATGCTACGAGTGTTGATAAGGCTGACAGTGTGATGTTGCTGTGCTGTTATCAGGGGGTGAAATTTGGAAGATAACAGAAAAAATAACTACAGAAATCACATCACTGTCTTTTTCAGAGAGTATTTTTCTGACTAGACAAGTTGGAAACATAAAGCTTTATTTTGCATACACAAAACTGACGTGAATCACCCAACTTCAGCTCAGGCTTCTGCAGAAACAAGTCAACGCTTATGTTATTTGAAGGGTAGAAAACAGCAGATAATGAGCGTTGGTGAGTGGAATATTCCTGGTTTCTTATCACACCTGTAAAGACAAAGAGATCTCATTATGCTTCCCAAAACTTGGAATGCAGATCCACGTGTTAAAGAGTCAAACTCAGGTCAACGCTCAAACTAATTGGGGTTGAGTTTGTCCCGTTTGACCCTGAGTAGAAACTCTCCTACTTCTAAAACCAGGAGATTATAAAAGCCTCCATCCCGCTGACCACTTAACTCCATCAAGGTTCAAAACAAAATATGAAGAAGTGCGTGTACTCGTGGGGTTTGTCGGTGCTCTAATAGATCCTCTGAGGAGACGAGCGCAGCTACGAGGGAGCTGGAATCAATGGAGCGGGAAATTAGCCCTTAATTAATAAACATTTGTATTCAGTCCATCCACCGGTGCTGGAGGAGAAACCTGTGAGCATACTAAACACAGACCAGCACACACTTTGGATCAGACGGGATCATATAAAGGTTGTGGCAGCACAGGTGGAGAAGGAGACAAAAGAAGGGGAGAAGAAAAGTCTGGGGAAAAGAGGACGAACAAATAACCCAACTTGTCCAACCTTATAACTCTGTGTTTTTGTATTTTTTCAAAAGAAATGACTTTAAAATTGAGGGTGTCCAATTTATGCTGGTATATTTACACGGAAATGGATTTATAATAGCGTCCAACCAGTGCAAAGTGTTTCTGTTCTATTGCTCCTCTGAATTGGTGACCATGACTTATGACATTTGTTTTCAATGGACATCACTAACTGGACTGGTGGATCACCAGCTACATTAGATGAGTGAAGTTACTCTGAGGTTTCAAGTGGACACTCTGACTTCAGTCGTCATTCTGGTTGATTTAACTAACAGACATGGGATCTTTTAATCTCAAGATTAAATCTACCGATGTACTGACGATTCTCAACATGGCTCCACTTTTTTCATTACTTTTCTCTTGAGCCTTCACTCCCTCATCAAGTTTCTCCAGCTTGTATTGAACCTTTTATGTGACTTAACAAACTGTAATTCATCTATTTCCTCCATGTTTCAGTCTCATCAGTCTCTTGCAAGAAAAAGCAACAAGCTTCACGCACGGATAAATGAGCAAACAGCTGTCTGCGAGGAGTTCGTAGGAGTCACAGAGTGATCGTGTCACTGTCTGAAAATAAAGTCTGCGTATGAAAAGTAAAATTAAATCCACCAAAGTGGCTCCTGGAAGTGTCAGAGTTACACGTCACTGCTGAAATACGCCCACATTTGCAGAACCGCGGGGTGTTTTTGTGAAGCTGAGAGACTGACTGACTGACTGGCTCATTGATGAGTAATACAGACACTTTCAGCTCCGCTCGCCTCCTCGTTTCTTCCGTCGCTTTCTCTTTTTGATCCACACAGAGAGAAACTGCTTCGCCGTTGTCCTCGTCACAGATACTCTGCTTCAATTCAGGGTTAAAAAGGCTTCATAGACAAAATTAATACAGAGAAAAGAGGATGAGTGGAAGACAGTGGTGAAATCCAAAAAAAAAGAAAAAAAGTGAAATGGAAAAAATACCCAAAGATCCTTGAAAACAACAAAGCTTCATAAACCAAACATTTATTAAACATTAAGTGAAAATTGTCCATGATGTATTGAAGCCCTGGTCGAAAATGAAGAAAATGAAAAACTGACTTTGTAAAGATTCCTTCTTCTTTTCAAGTATAAAGTCAAAATTTTGAGGAGAAAAAAAAGGAAAATTGAAACTTTTTCTCATGATTTTAAGTATTTTTCCCCGAGTTTCTAAGTTTTATTCCACGTGTTTCACTTTTTATCTTATAACTTTGACTTTTTTGCACAAAGATTTAACTTTTTCACTCATATTTTGACTTGCTTGTCATAATCTTGACCTTCTAACTCGATATATTTTTCTTTTATCTAAAAGTTTTGACTCTTTACCTATTACTTTTAACTTTAATATCTCATAATTTGTGTTTTAAGCTCAAACTAATGACTTTCTATCTGAGAACTTTGACCATGTGGCTCAAAATCCTGACTTTTTATCTCAACATATGATATTTTTATTTCACTTTTCCTTTTAATTTTGACTCTTTATCTCAATCTTTGATATCTTGTTGCAAAATTTTGACTGATTATCCCAAAAATTTGACTTCTTTGTGTCAACATTTAAACTTTCTAGTAACAAAATTTGACTTTTTATCTCATAAATGTGACTTTCAATCTCAAAATTTTACCTTTTTGGTAGAGATTTATGAATTTTTACCTCAAAACTTGGCTTAGTTTGAACCCATATTTGACTTTTTATCTCATCATTTTGGCATCTCAGCTGAAAAATTTGTCCTTTAATCATGAAATTTTGACTTCTTAACTTAGACTTTTAACTTTCACATCTAAAAATCTGTCAAATTATTGACACTTTATCTTATAACTTTGACTTTAGCTCATATTTTGACTCACCTCTCATGATCTTGACTTTTTGCTCAAATTTTTTTTTTTCTCATAAAATTGGCTTACCTCAAATTTTAGATTTTGTCCCAGTATTTGACCTTTTATCTCATAATTTTGACTTTCTTACTCGATTGTTTTCCCTTTATCTCAGAGATTTGATTTTTCTCGCCTACAACTTTTTAAACTAACATCTCAAAATTTGTCTTTTAGGCTCAAAATATTGTCAATTTATCTTATAACTTTGACTTTTGTAGCACAAAATCTTGACTTTCTATCTCAATATTTGACTTTACATTTTAAAATATTTACTTTTTTCATATCAATGTATACATTTTGTTGCAAAACTTTGACTGATTATCCTAAAAATTGGACTTTTTGTCTCAAAATTTCAACTATCTTATCACAAAATTTTACTTTTTATCTCATAACTGTGACTTTCAATCTCAAAATTTTACATTTTTGGTGGAGATTTATTACTTTTTACCTCTAAACTTGGCTTAGTATGAACCCATATTTGACTTTTTATCACATACATTCTAGCTCAAAATTTTGTTCTTTATCTCAAAATTTTGACTTTTCAATGTAAATTTTTAATTTTAATATTAAAAAATGTCTCTTAGGCTCAAAATATTGGCTTTTTAATCTTAAAAACTTCAACTTTTTAGCTCAAAATCTTGACTTTGTATCCAAAAATTTGACATCCTAAAAAAAAAAAAAAAAAAAAAAAAAGTTAAGTTTTTTTTTTTTTTTAATTTTAATTTTTTAATTGTAATTTTGACTTCTTTTCTCAATATTTGGACTGATTTCCCCTAAAATTGGACTTTCTGTTTCAAAATTTCATCTTTCTTATCAGAAAATCTGACATCTTATATCTTAAAACTATGGCTTTCAATCTCAAAATTTTAACTTTTTATTGCAGAATTATGACTTAATTTCAAATTTTTGTTTCTTTTTATCCCAAAATTTGACTACGTATGGACTGAAATCTAAAAAAGAAAAGGTCTCAACACTGGTCACGACCTCAATAAAAAGAGAGATGCTTCTTTTTATCTACAGATGGTCTGAAAAGTGCATTTCCACTTCAGCATTTTTTGTCTGAGAGCACAACATAAGCAGTGAGATTTTTTTTCTGCTCGACATCTTGACAGGTTGGTTCATCAGAATAATAAGTAAGAATAAAAAAGAGGACATGACACTCAGGGAATGTGAAGTTATTCCTGAATGTAACAGAGCTGATGATAAGTTTTTCAGTGCACAACATGCACATTTAGGCAAACCTACCTCACAGAGAGGATCCTGGGAAACAAGCGCTGTTTTCTGTAGTGTTTGTCTCCTCTTCTCCTCTAAACGTGTCTGAAACCATCATCACTTCAGCCTCCATCTCTCAGCGGCGTTGACGTCACTCCTCCGTCGTCTTTCCTCAAAGTTAATGTGGACTCCATGAAAACAAACCTCCATATGAGAGCGATGGAAAGTGAAAGCTGAGAGATAAAATGGTACACGACCGTCGCTGTAACTGCCACAATTTGTCATCCAAACAGGTTTTTTCGGAGATGGGATTGAAAACACGCCGCGATGAGATGTTCCGGCGTCTGTGTCGATTTCACAGCCGTTATTATTTGGAGATGACTGCGGCTGATTGTTGTTCACAGAGATGATTTGGATTCGAAGCGGTTGCTCAAAGATGAAATACTTTCTCCGACTGTTTTTCTTTGTGTCGCAGCGATAGAAATAAAAGAGTGAAACAAACTGCATGAGACACTTACAGATGAGGGAGAGGAGGGGCGCACTCGTGTCAACATGCAGGTGAGATGTTTATGGCGGCATTATTTGATTAACCATACGTAATGAGAATCCCTTTGCCAAATGAGCCAGTCACTAATGAACAAGCATCAGCGGCTGTAAAGAGGCTTTAATGAAACAGGATGTTTAAAATAGGTTGGAGCAAAACAGCTTTAATGTGCAGCTCATTATGTCTTCATTATAACCTGTTTAGCTCCACACACATCGGGAGTGGCGCCGCTTACGCCAACGCCATCAGGGGACATGGAGAAAAATACCATCCAATCACATGCTTAAGATGAAACCTGGACTCAAGAGAGTTCGCTCACAAATAACATCTTACATGTTAATAACATGTAAATAAGTCTTACATTAATCATGATTGACTGCAGTGATGCAATGTTGTCTCTTAAAGTGTGCAGACAGAATCTTAATCTCTACCCAGCATGCATCAGTTTTATTACATCATGCATCATGCAGGAAACCAGCTGGATGTTTGAGATGGAAGAGTGAGTTTAACCTTCCTGCTTTGCTCTTTATTAATGTTCAAATGACATGTCTCTTTCATCATGAATGTTTGATGGCGATTGTAAAGGCATAACTGAGGCCTTCTAAGAATACTTTCTTCTACACCTGATCATTTCCGAAAAATATATTTATCCCCTTAAGATCTGAGCGGTTTTCTTGTGTGCATTTGTTATTTCTCTTTGCTATTTAGCACCAGTAAGACCTGATAAGTATAAAAACCAAACTTGGTCTTTGTTCAGGAACCCGTTTTTGGTGTTATTAGTTAGGTACGTTATAAGTGTTTTTGTTCATAATTACACTTTTTTCTCTCTGAAATGGTTGTCAAGTTGTAATATGACAAAAAGATGATGTGAAAAGTGTCTCTTAATGTTGCTAATAGGCAGAGGTCGCGCTAACCAATTATTCTCCGTCTTTAACAGATTTTTTTGTGCAATGATGGAAAAATCCAGATGCCACATCACATCACTCATCCATTCATCATTCACATATAGCACTTGTAGTACACCCCCTGTCCAGTTGGTGGCGAGCGTGCATAATTAAGTAGGCATTGTGTTGTCTTGTTTATGAACCCACATTCTCTGATATGCTGGCTTGCCTTATCCATTTACACGTCTGCATCGATTGGCCACCGCTACCGGAGTGTGAAATGTCAAAGCAACTAAGTGTGCGGAGTTTTTTTAGCAAGTCCAGTAATTTGAATGATGATGCCGAGAGACGTGGCAAAAAACAAGGGACTGATACAGAGGATGATGATAATCAGTCATCTACAACAGTAACGGGACAAGCGAGCAGCTCCCGGGAGGCAGTAAATAAGTCTCATTATATATATATTTATTTTTTACTGACTGAACTTTATTCATCATGACGGAAATGTTACGACCCTGTCTGTCAAAATGACGGACAAGTAAAACATCTAGCGCAACGTCTGCTAATAGGTTCAAGTTTTAAAAAGTGACGTTTCATGGGTCTGAGAGACAGAAATGTAATATTCCCATATGTGGACGCCAGGTAGCTCTGGAAATGCCAGACCCATAGGTGGCAGTGTTTTTCTCTATGTCAGCCCTGCGATTGACTGGTGACCAATCCAGTGTGTACCCGCCTCTCGCCCAATGACAGCTGGGATAGGCTCCAGCCACCCGCGACCCTGAATAGCAGGATAGAGGGTTAAGAAAATGAATGGATGGATGTTGGTATCGATATCCATCAATACTTATGTGATGAGATCAATACTTAAGTTTCACTTTCTCTTCTGTATATGTGCTCCTCTCAATTTTCCTATAAGCACTGTGCTGAAAACATTTTATTTTGCTTGACAAATTTATTAGAGCACCACCCAGTGCAAGTTGTTTAGCACTGCTGCTCTACATTTTTAGTAAATCTTCCAAAATATTTTTTTTATGTTTCTGTAATGGTTAATCTAACAAGCTCATGTCTTAAATGTTAACATAAATTAATTGCTGTTATCCATAAATATTCAAATTTACTGTTTGACAACAAAGCAAGAAAAAAATTAAAGCACATGATTATTTTCTCATTGAAAACAAATATTTTTTTGTACTTTCATTTATGAAAAGACACATTGGTGTTGATGGTTATGTGTTATTTTGATTAATTTTGACAAACTGTTTTTCCATGTAAGGTATCGGTAAAGTATCAGTATTTATTTCTTTTATCCCAAGTAAAAACTACATACAATCGACAGCTATCAATCATTGTAAAATGAAACTTATAACCTTGTTTTTGACATCTAATAACAAGAGGACACAATGCAGCCAAATATCATCCTCATATCACCGCAGTGTAAAGGTGTGAGAAACATTTCAGAAACAGTTTTTCCACCTCTCCTCTGGAATGAATGAGGAGACAGAGATTTTGACCTATACTGCAGCCAGCCACCAGGGGGAGCAGTTTTTGTGGAGACCTCAGTTAGAGCCGACTGTCATGGCGTTTATTGATTGTACAGTTTATGGGTGCGACCATTGACTGTTTATAGAATTGACAGCGTGCTTCCGCCTGTCAACGTTCTCGTTTTTGGAGCCAAAAAACCCCGTTTCTCTAGCCAGAGTCTGCGCAGTAGAGACTTTCCGGTGGAGCCAAAAATATTTATTTCTTCTTCTGTAGAAGGTTTAGTCTCCTTTTGGCTCTTTCCCGAAGTTTCTTATATCCCCGGTAAAAACTACTCACGAACGGCAGCTGTCAACTATCGTAAAACGAAACTTATATCGCGGTTTTTTAACGTCCAATAACTAATGAGAAACTAACTTCTCAGAAAAAAAAACACCTGAACACCATGCAGCCAGATGACATCGTCATACTACCTTAGCGTAAGGATGAGAGAAACGTTTCTACCAGGTATCGGGATTTTTTAAAGTTTTCCCGGCTCATATCTGGAATACATGGGGAGGCGGGGCTTATGACCTATACTGCAGCCAGACACCAGGGGGCGGGGCATCTGCTGGAGGCTTCAGTTTGAGCCGAACGTTGTTACGTCCACTCATTATACAGTCTATGGGTGCGACCCACAAACTCAGCTCCTCTGCTCATCCTACAGATGTGGCTCAAGGTTTGACAATAAAGTGAGATGTAATAAAAATATGATCTACCATAAATTCACTGTGCTACTTTTCATGCTAAGTTGATAAAGCAGAAAAACAACAGCACACTGACCTTCTGTTTGAAGCCTCGCCCAAACAGAGCAGCTCACATTAAACAGCTGTCTGCTGTTTTCGCCGTCCTGGATGGAGACGGCTGAAAGAAACGCCGGGACCAATGGCACGCCCAGGACAAGACTCAGCAGCGTCTGTGTGAGCTCTCTGCTCAGCTGTAACAACCCAACGTCTCCTGAAAGAAACTTAACAGCTCACACACGCCTCGTCTTCTCCAACCTCCATCCAGCCCTCCAGCTCTAATTACAACCACACACTGGAGGACGTCCCCGACCACGGGCTGAGAGGAGGAGGAGGAGGAGTGAGGAGAAGGGGGGAGTCACAGGGGAGGTGTGTTTGTTAATGAGATGGATCAGGCTTGGCAGGCAGCAGAGCCTGGCAGCAAACAGTGGACAGAGAGAGAGAGATGGACGTCCAAATCTGTGAGCTCCACTCGCACTTAACCAAACAAATGCAGAGCAACAGCATAGGCCTGGATGGTAAATAGCCTCTGAGTCCATTGTAGAGCCTGGGGATTATCTGCATTTTCACACTGTCAGTTTGATAAAGCCTCAGCGAAGCGTGTGTGAAGTACGACTGATTTCACGCCGGAACAGAGAGAGCAGGTTGGAGCTTTGGATGCAGAACAGTTTCTTACCTGCAGAAATGGCTGTAGAGTCCTGCAGAAACACCTGTCTGCTCGCCGTGAACCAGTGGCGTCTGAAGGCCCCTAAATTATTCTTACACTCTCCTGTTGTTTTCTAGTCAATATGACCTAATTTTAGACATTATTTTGTCATAACTTTGGTTTTCCTTCATAGAATTGAGTGAAACTTACATGGATGGTTCCATTCAGTGCTATTTACATGCAAAATTAGTTATGACTTTTATTGTTACATCACATCTTCCTGCCAATTCCCCAAACTCGAACAGTATTTGATAAGAATACTTTTAATTTTTTTGCTCTGGCATCTTGGCTGAACCTGTAGGATCACTTAAAGCTGGAGAAACTTATAACTTTTACTGATTTTAAAACTAGAATCAAGGCACATTTAACTGCTGTTTGAACATGTTTTAATGATCAAATGGTGGATAAACAAAGTGATTGTTTTATTATCATTACATTGACTTAGTTCTTGTTGTTGTTTTTTATTTGACATTGACTGTATGACTGACTATGAAACATCATGTGCTGCTGTCTTGGACAGGACTCCCTTGTAAAAGAGATTTTTTTTTTTTTTTTTTTTAAATCTCAATGAGAAAACTCCTGGTAAAATAAAAGTCAAATAAAAATAAATATGTAAATGAGTTCAGAATAACATCCTGCCATCACTTTGACAAATACCTGCTGTGATATTACATCAATTTATGCCTCTCCTTAAAAACTTCAGTGCAAAAAAATAAGAATTTTTGCTTTTTTCTACTCAAAAGGGAGGTATAATTTTATATAAATGCGGTCTATCATACCTTTTATCGCACAGGTAATTTCTGAATATATGTAAATATGTTGGAAACATCTTCATAAAAATGGAGAAAAAAAAGTTGGAGGAAATTTTTCACCTTATACTTTATAGGCAGTCAAAACAGAAGGTGCAAAGTAAATCTGAAGACAACAGCAGGGTTAAAAAAATGTTTTGTTTTTTTTTCCTTATAAAAAAGTGCAAACATATTCAATATAAAGTGGCCAAAAAATAAGTTTAATTTTTTTATTTATTTTATTTATTTCATTTATTCGAACAGGTTAAAAGAAACCAAAGTAAACCCGTTGTACAATGTGCTTTGTGAGAAAAAAATACGAAACAAAAAAACTATAACAACGTGGGAAATTATGCCTTGTCCGAAAGGGGTGTAGGATGAAGTTGATAAAACTTTAAATAAGCAATCAAATAATGTATCATTAACTTGACAACAATCACTGATTTGTTGGTTTAATTTGTTGGAAGGCGTATTCAAAAGTTTGCGTTTTAGGTTGACTAAAACACTGTTTCCGTGTTAACAGGAGGCTAAAATGCAACAATATTTTTGTGTTTCACCCTGAATCATTCTTTTGTAAATGGTCTCTAACATACTTTTACCTGTGTGGAAGTCTTGGGGACTAAGCCCCCATTATCCATAAAACCCAGTGATGCCCCTGCTGCGAGCCAAAAGTTCAAAAATTATGTCATAGCTCTGAATCATGAAACTAAACTTTTTACACCATGAAGACATCAGAACTCTTCCCAGGTTTTAAAACTCTAACTTCCTCTTTACGTTAAGACGTGTGTCTGTTTGTGTTGAGCTGAAACTGCGGCAGATTGTTCCCCAAAAGCTTTTCCCCTCGAAACACTCAGAGCAGCTCAGAGCAGGAGAGCAGAGTCTCGCTGATAACAGCAGGAGAGGAGGCACAACACTCAACCCCCCCGGGTGTCCCACACCTCAAACCGATCACATTTAGCAGCTTTCACCCTTCCACACTTCATCCTCTGTTCTCCATTTTCCCCATCTCGCCTCCGCTCTCACACACACTCTCAGAGCGACCACTTCTGTCCGTCGTATTATCCGCTCAGCGAGGCCACATCTCCCGTCTGTCAGAGCTCTTCAACAGTTTATCACTTTATCAGGCGGCTCAGGAGCGTGGGACGGTCTGATAAAATCACATCATGGTGTCTGTCCAATGACACGCCTGTAACTGCTCCAGGCCAGAGCCAATTGCTACTCTTCACGGCTATTTTCACCCAGGTCCTCAAACACGGCGGCTGCTGCCTTCAATCACTTCAGCTGACATCTCTCATATTTTCACACACTCAAAAACTCTTCATCTGAGATTTACCACCACTCTGTCTCAACCAAAAAACTTTTATGAACCATGACAAAGAGCTGGTAGCAGAACACGCACGACAATCACTCACATTATGTCAAAATCTAATGTCACACTTTGGAATCTGATTTGATTGTCTTGACTGTTGGTGCTCAGCCTGCACAGGTCACCGGTTATACAATTAACTATTATTAAAAACCTTTTATGAGATTCTTTTTCAGGCACAAGCTTGGCTGAGTGGTTCAGCCTTGCACCTATAATGCAGGAAACTCTAGTTTACTTCCCATGGAAAGCAGAAAAAAAATTATCTTCTTATTCCGTGATACCAAATCACTATGTTATAAGGTGATTACTTATATTGCTAAACTCATGTTTGAATGGGGAACAGAGAAAGGAGAACTGCATGTGGCTCACTTACATGATTTAGTTTAATTCTGTTTCATACTTGAGTTAATACATGGAGAGATTCTGCAGTTATTGGACTTTGTGGATGATATAATAATAAGTTTGCGTACACTCAGATGTATTTTGAAAGGCATGGGGCTCTACAGGAAAAAGAATCAGTCTGACCCTCTGGAAGTAGATCCCTGATCATTTACTGTAACCTTCGGTTTGTGTGTGTGGACAGTCTCACAGGCTATGAGTAATAATCAGGTTACAGTTATATTTGTCTTTATTTTCTTGGGACCATCAGTTGTGTTGTGCAGAAGTCAGGGTAATACACAGCCAACAGTCCTATTGGACAACTGTTAAAATTCATATTATGGCAAGAACCAGTCAGCTAACTAAAGAAAAATGAGCGGCCATTGAAACTTTAAGAAATGAAGGTCAGTCAGTCCAGTAAATAGTCATGAAAATAAAGAAAACGCACTGAATGAGAAGGTGTGTCCAAACTTTTGGCCTGTACTGTATGTTGCTTGAAGTTGGAGGTGACCAGCGACTTTTAGCTGCTGATTCAATTCACAGACCTATGAAATAGGGGGGTTGCTTGCAGCTAGAGGCTTAAAGCTGCCGCCTTTATTCTGAGCATGTATGGCATGTGAAACAGAGGTCAGTCAGGAGCTAGCGGCTGCAAACTCAGTTCAAGAACTGAACTAGCGACTGGCTGCTTTCCTTTAATTCATGGACGTGATACAGAATAGGGTGACCATACATCCTCTTTTGCCCGGACATGTCCTCTTTTAAGAGCCTGTCCGGTCGGGGTTTATAAAATCCTTCAAATGTCCGGGTTTTTGATCTTGCCCTGCTTGAGCGCGACACAGACCAGTGTATTTATCATTCATGTTGAATGGTTCCTTTAGAAACAAGCTCTGAGAGGTGGAGTTTGAGCCGAACCCCGGAACATGTATTCATTCATTCATTCACAAATCAGTACAGAGGCGCTCCACACTCACTCACTCACTCAGGCTGACAGGCAGGTAGGCACACTGCCAGAGAACACTCGAACAGAAAGAAAATGTCGAAACGCAAATGTCATTTCACTGATGAAATGCGAAAAAAAGTTCCCCTGTTTTCGTCCGGGTCGTGACAAATGGGAGGCAGAATGTACAGTCTGCAAAGCTGGAACTTATGCCTCTGTGGCTAATAATGGTTCCAACAATCTGCAAGCATAGACTGTATAATGAGACTATATGCAGTCAATGTCTGCAAGCTCATATCGCCACAACAAAACATTTAAGAATTGGCTACCTCTCTTTTTTCTTTTTGTTCAATATTTTGAGGCATTATTTCTATTTTTACGTAACTGATAATTGGGAGGTTATTTTGAAGAATGGTTCTCTACCTCACTTTTCCTAACTAAGGTGTAAGTGTCAGATTTAAGAGCGATGATTACTTTTTATTTTGTTAAACATCTGAATACTTGTGTTCCTACAGAACTTGAGTCAATACCTATTAAAGACTAGAGCATGCCATATTTGTATGTGACTGATTATATTGTTCAGGAGAATTGCTTTAAAATGATAAATATAGTCGTCATAAAGCAACTTTTTGTGAGTGTTTTGGGCTATTTCTCAGTATATCCAGGTAAAGTGTTCTTTTCTGGGGAATTCAGAATATTTGTTTAACTGAGTTAGAAGCACAGAAAGACCCCTGACCCACGCAAAACTCCAAGGGGGGGGGGGGGGGGGGGGTCCTCTTTTCAGAGAAACAGAATATGGTCACCCTAATACAGAAGGTAACCAACGGCTGATAGCTGCTAGCTCAATTTGTGAGCGTGTAAAATTGAGGGGGCCAGCAGCTGTTAGGCAACCAAATAGTGGCTGCTTCCCCTTTAATTCCAGGTTGTGTGAATGGCTGCTACCTCAATTCACATGCATGAGAAAAAGGGGATTTGTCACAGAGGTAGCGGCTGCTTCTCTCAATTCACAGACGAGTGAAATAGGGATGATAAGCGGCTACTATTTAGCATTTACCACCTTGTTTCAGTGGAGTGTACAGGCATGTGGACATGAGGAGCAGGTTTCTCTCTCTCTCTCTCTTTCACTACATTAACCCAGGTGATGATAGCAGGCTGACAACGTTTACTTTCGCCCAATTGAACAGGATTTGAACCCTTCTTTGACCTTGCCAAACTCACTGGAGCCAACCACTGAGCTGTCCTGCTCCAGCGAGAAAAGCAAAATGAGAAAAAGAACATTCAGATTGATGTTTTAGAGCTTTTTGCATCTCTTCTCATTGCTTTGTTTTTATTTGTAGAGAAGCCTCTTAAAGCTAGATGATGTATTTGAACTCTTTGGATCAGACAATCCACCTGAGCTGAAGATTGTTTGGTAAATCATGTTTAGATTTCATCTTGTTGGTTTTCATCCCAAGTAAATCAACATTTTTTTTTGTCTTTATCAAACAGTTTTTCTGTTTTCGATCCATTCACCAGCCTGATAGCTTTCATCAAACTTTCATTAAGGTCACTTTCTTCACTCCGTCACAGGTGAGGCTGTTATTCCTGAGTGCAACATGCAGCTTCATAAAACATTAATTCTGTTCATAAGAAACATAATTACACTCTGGGTTATTAAATAATGATTTCAAAACCACAGAGTCAATAAATCCTGAGACAAACTATGAGGGTTTTTTTTCCCCTCGAGGAGTTACTTGTGCGACCCTTAACCAGACATGTTTGCTTTTAAAGACACAAGAGCACAAATCAAGATGAGAAAGAGGTGAAAAACATTTAAAGATCAAAATCTCTTCTATCATCCATGTAAATGACAAATTGTGATACTCTGGTAACTCATCCAGGTTGTACCCCTGGGATTAGCTCTAGCATATGTGAAGATAAAAAAAAGCATTAAAGATAATGGATTAATCTTGAATTGTGACAATTAATTAGACTTTTATTTCAATGAAAAGATTAACCCATTAACTTAAGCCTTAACCTCCAAGTCATCTCACAATCAGAAGGTCAGAGATTAAATTCTTGTTCTTCTTTCAATGACAGTAATAATCCCAGAATAATTCAACCCCTCTATGATGAGCATCTTTAATCTTCAGTAGAGCTTCTTTTTTGCTTTATGACATGCTGCAAGTTTGATATGTAGGGGTCAATGACAAAAAGAGGGTCTAAAAACGTATTTTTAAAAACTCTTTGAAAATGGATAAAAACATATTTCTGAGTGAAGAATTATGTTTTCTAACAGATTTCAGTAGTTGACCAACATTTCAAAGTTTTTAGGTTCATAATTTTTTAGTATTTTTAATTTGAGCACCCAAAAATGTCAGGTGGCTCAACCAAATATATGAAAATATATTTATATGTTCCTGTTATTTTTTCTGTGTGAAATTATTGGCAAGTATCTCTCAAGTGTCTGTAGTGACTCATACATTTTCATTTTGTGTGTTTCATTTCTTTTATTTGTGAATAAGATAAATAATTTGATGTTAAAATAACATTTCACATTATTACATTGGTTGTACCACCTGACATGGAANGTTCAAGCATAAAATAATGCCACTGTATTTTTAATTTCCATTTACAATAACTGACATTCAATTTTTAGAGTTTAATTACTGTGGATACTTGTCAGGACGGTTGCACCACCTGACATTTTGGGGGTTTGAGGAACCAAAACACAAAAGAACATGTTATATTTTAATAGTTTAAAGATGTGTTCAAATAACACAGGTTTCATAGAATAAAGAAATACATGTGATGAAATACTCAATTCATGATGGAAGGAAATATTGCACTCGGACACAAAAAAAGGGACGTCACGTCATTGACCCGTAGACAAAAACAGCTTCTAGCAGTGTCTCTCATGAATTTTAGGGCCCGTTTACATGACAACAATTTTACGGTGGAACACAAAAGTGTTATTGAGTTTCAGCCTCCTGTTAACATGGAAACAGCAGTCGACTTAAAAACAACAACAATATCGATCAATCTACTGACTGCCTTCTACCAAAATGTGCATTTATTGTGCTTTTCCTGCAATCAGAGAAAAAGTTTTCAGTGTAAGCTCCAGAAATTCAGCTCACCTCTTCTTCAGCCTCTAAATATTTGTTGTATATACGGCTGCTACACTTATATCGCCATCTACAGTTCTGACTTGCATACTACAGTGTTTAAGTCCCTGAGAGTGTCCGTTTTTTTGCATTTTAGGGTGAAACTATGTGAAGCGTTGTTGTGTAAACGTGGCCTCAGGATGCATTCACACCTGTGACTCATTCCATGATTGCAGTTGTCACTCGGTTCGTTTGTGTTCACACGACAAAAATCCTGTTGGGGTCATATTTTTCTCTCATTGTGTAGAAATCTTACCAGGTTTTTTTTTTTAATCTTTATTCATTCCTTCAAGTTTCTACCAGCTTTCCACAGGGAAGAACAACAGACATGGAGCTTCAGCAGCGTGTGTGTGTGGCTTGTTTTCTCCTCAGATTTCCTAATACCTGATTGAATCCATCTTGCAACAGTGCAGGTTTCGGGGAATCGAAGCAGCCCCAGAGCATCACAGAGCACCGCCATGCTTCGCTGCAGGTAGGGTGGTTAAAAGTCACATCTCACTGTTGGTCTTTTTGGAGCATGATCCTAAACTTTGAACAAATCTGTTCTATGATGATGAAAACATGAATCCAATCCACTTTAATTACACAGTGAACACACAAAACATCAATCAGAGACAAAACAATTCTGCGTCCAGAAACCAATAAACACCAAGAAAATATAACCAAAACAGGAAAAAGTAGCTAAAATATTGGATCCTAACCTGCTCCAATTCAAAGCCTAGTTTAAGTCTCAAAAATGTTTGCAGCCCACCTCCAACCCAAGAAGTGCAGAGGATATAAAATGCCTTGTTAGACATCCATTTGTAACAACAACCTACAATGTAATAAAACCCGATAGCTGGTCAGTAATGTAACAGATTCTGAGCCAAAACAAATTAACTTTTGAACCAAAGTGTAAGAATTTTTTACATCTAGGCTTTTAATACATTCTTTTTGTTTTGTTTCAGGCTCTGCACTTTTGTTAAATCTTTGACAAGTTATTACATTTTGGGTTTTTTTTACAAATTTTCTTTTCATTAAATATTGGGTCGTTGTTAAATTTAAGTCGGGTCATGTTACCCATTGGGCTCTAACACGCCTTCTTAGTGGACATTTGTTATAAATGAATATCTGAATATTTTTCTTTTCCCAACCAAGTTCGCAACTGAGTTTTAATATTTAAAACACTACTTTGCATATTTGTACCTTTCTTTATTTATTTGTATTTTGTCTCTTTATATAATTACACTCCTCTAAAATCATAATATTTTGGAAATTATTTGGCGGCCCACTTACAATACCCTCACGGCCCACCAGGGGGCCGCGACCCACAGGTTGGGAATCACTGAGCTAAAAGCAATAAGTTAGTACTGATACTATACTCATTTGAAGCTTTAAAAACAAACAAAATCTTACAAAGGAATTCTAAAATTAACAAGAAGCCAGTGCAAACTCGCAAGAAATTGTATAACATGTTCCTGTTTTTAGTTTCTTTTTTTAATGTGTCAGAATTTCTTGTTACTCCTTTACTGATCATAACCCACATCCAAAGTTTATTTTTCTCAGAGAGATGGTCCAAAGATACTGGCAATAAAAAAGCAGTTTGGAGCTGAGATTAAAAAAAAAAAGAGAAAGATCAGAGTAGGTGAGAAATAAAAAAAACATCAAATGTGAAGGTCTAAAAAAATGATGAGGTGTTGGAGGCAACATAAAAACATGGTTTTCTGAAAGAAGAACAGAGCGAGGGGTTTGTGAACCACTTAAATGTTTAACTCATATTGATCCTAAAAATATATATACAACCTCTGTTTGTGTGATCTGTAGGGGAAACATGTAATCATCCTGTTTTCTGCTGAACCACTCCTGAAAACAAAAACTGTGCACTACTGCCATCTTTTGGAGACAAACGTATCTGCAGACAAACACAGGACTCATTCTCTCTCTCTCTTTCTCTTTCATTCAGACTTCAGAAATGAAGAATCAGAGCTCAGTTATTCTGTTTTATTCGATACATTTCTGACACAGAAGCTCTGCTTTGTATCAATCATTAAACAAAGAGATGGACGAGCCCGAGCCTCACACACTGATACAGGTGCAAGCTGGGAGATTACATTCTCTTACTATGATATTTCACTATCATAATAATGTTTAACATTTTAAAAGGAAAGTTGTGTTTTTCTTAAACTCACATTGAAGCCATGTTAACCTCCTCTTGACTCAAATATCTTTTGGTGCAACTCATCATCACATCCTCCAGTGAAGAATAGAGGAACGATTTGAAGTTTATCCAATTTTGAATTTTTTTTACCTTAGCCAAAACTCATAACTCCTCTTTATGGTTCAGTTTTGGAGTTCCACAAGGCTCAGTGCTTGGACCAATGCTTTTCATCTTATATACACAGCAAAAACTGAAATCTAAGCAAGTCATTATGTCTTATTTGTAGTAAGAATTGTATAATTTTTCTTCATTTGAGCCACATTCACCAGAACATGTCATAAAAATGTCTTATTTCAAGTTTTTTAACCCTCTGGTTGAGTGTTTTTATTTGTCTTAAAGCATGAAAAAAAGTTTTCCAATTTTTTTTTTTTCAAAATATTTGTTACGAAGCATTCAACATAAAACAGTGTGAACTAAATGTAAATATGACTTATTTTTTTATGTCTGACTTTTTTTCTTTTCTTTTGGTAATTTCATAAATAAACTTTTTTTTAATGCTTTGCCAAACATTTTAACTCTCTTTCATCCATTTTAACACTGAATAATTTATAATTTATAAGCCTTTTCACCCTCAAATGTTTGTCTATAATATTTCAAAAAATAAATATATGTTTGGAAAAAGAATAGAAAAATTTTTTTCAGGCCCTAAGAAGAATAAAAATATCCTGACACAGGCTAATATGAATTTCCACCACATGAACCATTGAATTTGGGAGTAAATAACTTTTAAATGGGTGTCCACTGTCGTGACCACTGTGCACCACAGGGTTAAAGACAAAAATTAGGTCTGAATACTTACTAAAAGTCAAAAAATCTGCAAAAAAGATAAGAAAAATTTGCTTGTAAAGTTTCTGGCAGATGTTTTTGACTTCTTATAAGCAATTTACACCTCATTTTTGTCATTAACAAAATTTGAAAATAGATATTTTCCTGGACTTATCAGTAGAATGTAGCTCATATCAAGAATAATAAGACAAATTTTAGAAAAAATAAGACATAATGACTTGCTTAGATGTCAGTTTTTGCAGTGGGAAGCACAGGGAAAACACTCCAAAAAATGTTCACCGTTATGCAGACGACACTCAGTTATATCTATCAATAAAGCCAAAGGACCAATAGGTTAACTAAACTAAAGGATGTCGAAAAGATGTTGGAGAAGTTTGAAGTTGTGGACCTAAACATCTGAAAAAAGTTTTTTCTAATGGTAAAACTTTGACTTTGACTCCCACATCCAAAGAAAATTAAACATCCCTGGTATATTTCAGTTTTTAAAAAAGAACTGACATCATCTTTTATCCATAGTGTGAAGATTCTCTCCATTATAAAATAAATATCAGGTCATCTAGAACTTAAAACTTTGGCTGACATAAAGATTTACCACACCCAGAGGGGTTTTATATCACATGACTTTGTTTATCTGTGAGGTTTTCAGAAAAAAAAACACAAGTTTCCTCTTTTGTTTTTACCCTGTGAGGAAACATACAATGTGGCATAGTTGATAAAACCAAGACCCTGCTAACAAAAGGTTACCTAGCACCACACACACATATTAAAAACACAAACGCTCTCCTTGTTTCTGACTAAATCTAAAGGAGAGCAGTGCATATCAAACCAGGTATTTTACACGATGATGCATATCAACCAACCGACGGATAAAAAGTTTTACCAGTATTTTCCTGCTGCCTGTACAGACTTATTAGTAAAGATATTTATAAACCAACATGTGGCATGAAGTGAGAGGAGGGTGTCATCAGCGTACGTGATCACGTGACTGAATAGTAAGCCTTAAAACACATGATTTAACGGGAAAAAAGAAAAACATTAAAGGAAAGTTTACGAGTGTGACTCTGCAGTGACATGCCATCATTTCAAACTATACAACAACAATAAAAACACATCAACAACATTATTGCTTGACATTCAACTTTTGGTGTTCATTTATGGCCAGAATACATTTTTTTGAGTCTTGGACCTGAAGAGTGAGGATGAGGTGAAGCTGGTGAGAATCCAGAGAGTGACCACTTCATGTTACGACCGCATGACTTTAAGTAGAAACGTGTTAAAAACGAAGCTGCTGTGTGAATGGACATTAAAGAAAACAACGTTCAGACTTCAATTGTGGTTAAACGTTTCCAACTCAGGGCCCACTTTTAAGTCTTGAAACTTTTTTTTTTACAGTCATCCTCCAACCTCATAAATATGAAGGCTATATACTGTCTTCTCAGAGTGCTTTTTTATATATAAATATTTGAACTTTTTAGATATCTTTTTAAACGCAACTGAGTCTCAACATTTAAAACATTATTTTTATCTTTATACAGTTACCCCCCACACAAAAATCATACTGTTTTGGAAATGATTTGGCAGCCCATGTGCAATACCTGGCATTAACAGCTGACATTTCTAGCTTCTGAAGCTCAAAATGAAGCTATTTGCCAACAGCATTGTATGCAAATTCTGTGCATAGAGATAGAAAACTAAACATTTCAATTTGGGGAAAACAATGTGTCCACAGACGTTTTTTTTTTTTCTTTTAGGACATCATTAACCTCTCATATTAAAGTCCACCTGTTCTAAGTGCCTCTTTTTCAGACTTTCATTGAGAATCTAAAAGACCTTCTGTTAAATAATGATGAGGATGATGGGAAATGTTGTCTCCCAGCGGTTTGTAGTCCAAACACACCACCCATAAGGTAGCTGATAGACTTTTAGTGCAATACTTTTATATTATTACCACTTTATTATGGTTGACTCTGCATAGACTTCATATTGCTACCATTACTACCCTGTTATTTTGGCTATATTGCTTGCATTGAGCTGGTTTAAATAGAGGTGTTCAAGTCTCTAAAAAAAGACACAACCTTTATGATTTGAGCTTTGAAAAATGAATCAGAAGAGTTTAAGTTCTTTCCTGGCTACATCCTGTTTCAGGTTGTGAATAATCTGCATAAATTAGTCCCAAAATAAGAATTATTGCCAGTTAAGTAAGGGAATATGATGATACAAACTGCTGACAGAACAAGGAGGGTTGCACTTTCCTGTTGCTGCCAGCAGATGGTGCTACAGGTTAACTGCTTCATGGAAAAGAATTCGCTCTGTTGTAGAAATGTCAGCAAACTGCTGCATCTGGACGAAAAGTCACCCAAAAAAAAAGAAAATCCAAAAGTGTTTTTCAATCCCAGAGTAGATTTTTGTCATCATAGTGGTTCAAACTGAAGAAAAGTGATGTAATTGAATGTTAGACACCCATTTCAAAACCTGTTGACATCATGACTCTTTTGTTTTTGCTCAGTATTTATCGAGTCAGTCTGCCTGAGAAGAGATAAGAAAACCACAAACTAAGATGTAAAAAAAAAAAAAAACTTTTTTAGATCATTTTTTAACCTTTTCATGAACTTTTTTGTCACCTGAAGAAGTTTCATCCAAACAAGAATCAAAACCAGAACAGAAACAAGATGATGTGACATGTTTTTTACAAAGTGCTTTAGAAATAACAGAAAGATGAAGCCATAGACTGTGTATAAGAAGTGAATGAAACCGTCATAGTGGTCTGGACTCCAAAATGCTCACAGGATTAAATAATAATACTAATAAAAAGCTGGACAGTGGCTTTTTTTCTTGTGAGAAGAATCTGTATGAAGTAAATAACAGTTGGAGGACTCGTGCAAACTGTCGTGATGACATGACTCGTGTATTTGCTTTGTAAAAAATGAATGGTGATAAGATCGTCTCCTATTATCAACAGTTATGTAGCTCTGTTTTTTTAAAATGTGACAAGCAAACTTTGCAGGTTTGTATCACAGTTCAGTACTCGTCTACATTTAGCTCTTCTCACAGCCTGATGCTCTGAGACGTGTCTGTAACGTGTAACATAAGTAAACCCTGGTTGTGTCCTACCAGTGCTCATCTACCAACTCCAACCTCATCAAGCAGAGCAAACGTAACCTGGCTCTTCATTTTATTAATAGACTCTCGGGTTTTAAATAGATCACTGCAGAATAACTGCTGCACGTGGACAGGAATGACTATCATCATAAACAGCTTAGGCCGTGTGTTAGCTTTTAGCTTGTGTTTTAGCCATTTTAGCCTTGAGCTTGAGTATTTTGCTTTTAGACCATGTTTTGGCCATATTCTGCTTTTAACTTGTGTTGTAGCCTTTAGCTCCTGTTTTAGAGGTGTTAAGCCTCTAGCCCCTGTTTGGCTGTATTTTGCTTTTAGCTTGTTTTAGCCATATTTAGCCTTAAGCTTGTGTATTTTGCTTTAACCCATGTTTTGGCCATATTCTGCTTTTAACTTGTGTTGTATCCTTAAGCTCCTGTTTGAGCTGTACTTAGCCTTTAGCCCATGTTTTGGTCATATTTTGCTTTTAGCTTGTGTTTTAGCCTTTATCTAATGCTTTAGCCGTATTTAACCTTTAGCTCGTGTTTTGGCCTTATATTGCTTTTAGCCTGTGTTTTAGCCACATTTTGCTTTTGGCTTGCGTTTTTAGCCTTTGGCCCATGTTTTAGGTGTATTTTTTTAAGCTTGTGTTTTAGCCTTCTGTATGTTTTAGCCTTTAGCTCGTGCTCTATCACTCTCCTGTTTAGCTCTCTTCTGCTACTGTCTCTTTTCTGTGATGAGATAAAATCAAAGTCCTCAATTGGTTTGAAAGAAGGAGTTTAATCTCATGGTGTAATGTTTAACACAGAGATAAAGGATGTTCAGACTGAGCGTGTTCAGATTTTGAAACCACAACACCTCAAACACCTCAAACACCAAGGTCTGCCAGTAGTTTCACGGCTGACCAATCAGAGGGAGGGAGGTTTGTGGAGTGAGGAGCCTTAAAGAGACAGCGGCGT
The DNA here is from genome assembly GCA_008086565.1 of Thalassoma bifasciatum. Lineage (NCBI taxonomy): Eukaryota > Metazoa > Chordata > Actinopteri > Labriformes > Labridae > Thalassoma > Thalassoma bifasciatum. The sequence continues at coordinate 56,383 of RPOG01000689.1, forward strand.
CAATGAAGCGTTTCAGACAGAGGCTGAAATAATGGTTTTCTCAAACAACTGAGAGAAAATGGGATCGTTTTAGAGACAGAATAAAGACTAAATAAAGAAAAAAAAAAAAACAATATTCCAGTTAGTTAATTAATGTGTGCTGTCGTTCTTTTTCAATCACTTTGTATACACAGTCTATGGACGAACAAGAGGTCATGATTTTTGACACATTAAACATAAAGATGAGGCATTCACTGTCAGGGCTTACCTTAGAGGACAACAAAGAGAGGAAGTGTTAATATAAGTTTGATGCACGTCCAGTTTTAAAAAGATATCTGCTCCACAAAAGCGTCGATCTGTTGGTGAAGCACCAACCTGCACGTCTCCTCTTTCTGAGACGGATAAATGTTTAAAGTCTTCCTGTGGTGATTGGTTTTAAAGAAGTGCTGATGACTGGACAGAAAGATGCAGACTGAAGGAGTGTCTTTAAACTCAGAGGTGAACCCAGGATCTGAGGAGTGTCCAAATCCAGGTGGACCTGATTCCTCCCTGCGTTAAAGAGCCGTGAGAGGAGGCTGAGGATGAGGAGGTGATGAAAGAGTTCAAAATCTCTGTTTTTGTCGACTCAGCTGTTCATGAGAAAGAAGTGCAGCGGCAGCGTGAGTCATAACCCGTCCTCCGGGGCCCCGCGGGGTCCGTCTGCTGGTTTCTCCGCAGCTCAGAGGAGGTCAAAGTTCATCCTTCGGTCTGCTGCAGGGTCACCTCCAGGTCGGCTCCGAACAGCTCCTTATACAGAGGAGGGAAGTGCGCCCCCACCACCTCAGGGTAAACGGCTCTGAACGCAGACAGCTTCTCCGTGTGCCGACTGCACAGAGAACGCAGCGCCGACACCTTACATCTGAGCTGAGGAGGGGAAGAAAGGGTGGAGGAGAGGAGGAGGAGGAGATGAGAGGAGGAAGAGTAGGAGGAAAACAGAAAGAGGCAAAGGTAAAAGTAAGAGAGGAGGAGAGAGGTAGAGTAGGTGGATAGAGGTGGAAGAATACAAGAAAAAAAGTAAATGGACAAAATTAAATGAGGAGAGGAGAGGAGAGAAGGAAAGAAGAGCGAAGGAGAGGAGGGAGAGAAGGGGAGAGGAGAGGAGAGAAAAGGGGAGGAGAGGGGAGGAGGGAGTAAAGTAGAGGAGAGAAGAGGACAAGGAAAAAAGGAAGAGAGGTGGAAAGAGGGGGAGTAGGTGGATAAAGGAAGAAAAAGACAATGAAAAACATATATGGAAAAGATGAAAGGAGGAGAGGAAAGGAGAGGAGAGGAGAAAAAGGAGAGGAAAGGAGAAGAGATGAGGAGAGGAGAGGAGAGGAGGGAAAGAGAAAGGAAATGGAAAGGATGGAAGGAGAGGAGAGGAGAGCAGGAGAGAAGTAAAGGAGAGAAGGAGAGGAGAGGAGGAGAGAAAAGGAGAGGAGAGGAGAGGAGAGGAAATGGAAAGGATGGAAGGAGAGGAGGAGAGGAGGAGAGGAGGAGAGAGGAGAGGAGAGGAGAGGAGGAGAGAAGGGAGGGAAGGGAGGGAAGGGAGGAGAGGACAGGAGAGGAGTACCAAGAAAGGAGGAAAAGGGAAAGGTTAAAGTAAAAGAGGAGGAGTAGGTGGGTAAAAGAAGAAGAATACAAGGAATAAAGTAAATGGAAAAAAAGAAAGAAGGAGAGGAGTGAGTCGAGGTAGAATATTACAAAGAAAAGGGAAAGTTGAAAAGAGGAGAAGAGGGCAAAGCACAAGGTGAGGAGATGAGGAGAGAGGACAAAGAGAGGTCAAGATGAAATGAAGAAGAGGAAAAGGTCAAGAGAGTAGGAAAAAGAAAGAAGAAAAGATGGGAAAATGAAGGGGGAAAGAGAGAGGAGGAAAGGGGAGGATGAGGAAGCAGGGGAAGGAGAAGAGGAAAAAGGGCAGAGAGGAAACAAGAGAAGGATGAATAAAGATGATTTCAAGCTAAAAAATGACTGAAAATTTGATTTTATTTGATACTGGTTCATTTTTAAATGCTTGTAATTCAACACATCACCACAGGGGGGCGTTAAAGGCCATTTTCATACTGCTTGAACAATTATAGGGTTCCTCTTTTTTTGGCCGGAATTATTTTCCAGGACTTTTCCAGGTCACTTTCAGTCGCTACAGAGACATTTTCTCATCTCCCTCATTCTTTGAAAGTGTCTTACCACAAATGTAACCTACCTTTAACCAGACTGTTTCCATGTTTTTTAAGAAATTAAATAATATAAGCAGCTGAAATGAACATGTAATAGTTTCAGTTTTGTCATTTACTTTTCTCATTCTGAGGGTGAAGAATTAACAAGCTTAAATCTTCATCAAAAGTTGTTTATCTCTGTTATTTCTTCTTTTCTACTTCTTCTTTTTGAGCACATATACAGTATTTTAATAAAACAACATTCCTAAAGTTGTTTTTATCCCCTTATTTTATTTTGCCATGGTTTGAAAATAAAACCAGAGTGAAAAACTGAGTGAAAGTGGTCCATTAAAAAAACCCTTACTCTGCTGAAATCAGAGAAACTTATTTTTAACTTAGGGTCACTGACCTTTTGACCTTTTTTCTTATTTTCCTTATGTTTTCCATGTCAGGAAAATTAGTCTATCATTTTCAAGATTCTCCAGGTTTTCCAGAAGAACACATGAGTTACAAAAGGACTACTTTATATGAAATTTGTTCCTTTAGCATTTATGTTTGTGTTTTATCAATTGGAATTGCTGTAAAATATTCCATAAAGTGTCACGTGAGTTTGTAAACTCTCTTTTCTGTGTCTGTACCTTGTTGATGAGTCCGTCCTCTCTCTGGTTTTTCTGCAGGACGTGTTGCAGAGCCAGCTGAGTTTTCTGCTGCAGCTTCTCCACCTGCAGCTTCTCCTGCAGCCACGACCGGTCTGTAAAAAACAAAAACACACAGAAACAAACATGAAACTACACCTTTAGGAGGACGGAGAACAAAGAAAGCTGAGCGGAGACTCTTACCTGCAGAGAGAAGAACGAACGCTGAGAAGAGAGCGAGCTCGTCCTCGGACAGGTGCAGCGAACACATGCTTTTGGCGAAGTCGAACACGGAGGTGATCAAGTCGTCACAACCTGGAAACACACACAAAAACACCTTTATCATCTCTGACTTTCAGGGAATAAAGCAACTGTTTAACATTTTATTAACTTATGGCAGTGGTTCCCAAACCTTTGGAACTCAGGGCCCATTTTTAAGTCTCACAAATATTCATGGCCCACTTCTGACCTCGTAAATACAGAAGCAATATTGTTACGCCACATTATGTCAGAACAACCTATTTTGTAATATTCTGAAGCATTTTGCAATAAAATTCTTGAACATAATATGTCATAAATTTCACCGCATTAAGTAAAAAGTTCTCACATATTGTGTCAGTTATTCCAAATGCAGCTATTGCACTTTTATTTTAATCAAGTAAATGTTAGAATCTGCTGCACTATATAATTATACATCAAAACTGATGTCATAATTAGAAAAAAAACAAAAACATCGTACTTTCAGAACAACATTGACCTTCGGCTTTGATTTGAATTTCACCAATGAATCATCCTGTTAGTTTTTTTTAGATTAATTTATATGTATGATTCATGCTGGTATGTTTTTTTTTTCTAATTTAGATGCTGAGACCTAATGCAGCAAAATTTATTGCATCTTTCATTCATGAACTTTATTACAAAATGCATTAGATTATTACAAAATAATATAAAAATGTATGACATAATGTGGCATAACGTATATTATTCCTTCTTAGAACACTTTTATAAAAAAAAATATTTTAACATTGTTAACCTTTTGGATACCAAACCCACTGGTGGGAGCAAAAAACTAAAAAAAATAAAATAAAAATGACAGGCATGTACGAACAAATTGTTTTCCATTTTATCTGAATGTACAATCAGTGAAGTCAGCAACAAGCTCTAACAGATCAGAAAAGGACGAGAGACGTTTATCAACATTGCCTTGATTCTCATGTCCTCTTTGAAAATATATAGAAAATAAACTGTTAAATTCTGTCAATAAAATTAACACATTCTACTTTTTTTCTGCTCTCATCAAACCCCAAATAATGAATATGCACCGTGTATTTGCACTTCAAACATCCTTTGAAATTTGTCTGAACCCTTTGAAAACTAGGACTTGGTATCTCAAGGGTTAATAACCCTTTAAATATGACTGAGTTTCAACATTTAAAACATTATTCTATATGTTTTGTCTTTATGCATTTATACCTATACACCTACAAAAATCATACTATATTTTGGGAATGATTTGCAATACCTTCGCAGCCCACTAGGGGGAGTCTATTGTTTGAAAAATGTTGAAACAAAGTTATGATGTCATATTTCTCCCTTATGAATGGGTTACTGCAAGAAAAACAGGAAGAAAAGGTCGAGAGTGAACTTACCTAACGCTTTGAAGACATCAGGACCTGCAAACTTCCCGTCAAAGTAAACCGTGTTGCTCTGAGAGTCGAAGACGCGACACATTCGGACAAAGACGACCTCCAAAGAGCCTGCAGAGGAAACAGGAAAAATATATTTAATTTCCCTGTGCTTGTAAAATGAATCCTCCTGACTCGTCGTGACCCCTCTCACCAGCTTTCAGCAGCACTATCTGGTCGTTCTGACAAAGGTCCATGAAGCCGTCGATCCGTTTGGCGAACTCCACCACGTACTGTATGGCCTCGGTGATCTTTATCGCACAGAGCTGCCACATCAGCTCCCTCGGCTGTAACGGTTACACAAAGAGTGGATTAGAGAAGAAACCAAAGACAGTCTCAGTTATGTCACACGCTGGTTTCAGATTACAGTTTTGTATGCAACAGCGCCCTAAAAACAGAAGAAATCAGCGTCGGAGAATCACCTTGCTCTGGTAGCGCTCCACTTCATCCTTCAGGAAGTTCTGCCAGCTCATCTGCTGCAGCTCCTCTCTCAGGTACTGACACGTCTCCAGGTGAGACTTAGAGATGAGCTGAACCTGGTGATCTGTGATGAAACGAGAGACGGTGAGATGGTGAGATGAGGAACGATGATGGATAAAACCGAGTCACGGGAAGTAAAGACTGAACAAAATAGTTTCCAAAAACTTCCAGGTGAGTTAAAAACTGGGGGGAAACTGACACACTGGGCTTCTGTTTCCCTTTCTCCTCTATCTGTCAGTCTAACTTTTATCTTAATGCACCATTATAGTCATTAACCATGATCCTCTGGGAGTCTTTGAGCTTGTTTGTAGGTTCATCTGGATTGTTGCTGTGGATTTACCAATGTGTTCAGTGACACATTCGTGCAAAATCACTTGATCATCTTTAACTGTAGAAACTACTCCACTATTAGCCATTAAAGTGAATCCCTTTCATTTTGTGTTTTCAGAACATTCTGGATTCGTACCATTTCATTCTGCTTCCAAGAAAGAGCCCCATCCCAACAGTCGGTCTACCCAGCTTTAAATATTTCTCCAGTAAATACCGACGATCAAACAGAGCCTCCGACTCGCTCTGAACTCCGTGACAAAGTTTGTCTTGCTTTCAGGAGTGCCTCGACACTTCCTGTACACGCTGAAGTGCAGCTCCGACACAGACTCATAATGAAAAGAGGGCCCGGGGGGGTTTGTGGCTCAGCAGATTTGTTCGTGAACACAGTCAGACTGTAGACTCAGAGCTTGTTAGCTTGTTAGCCTGTGGTTATTATTCCTGCTGCCTGCAGAGTTTGCAGACTCACTGCTGCTGTTTGAGGGTTGGAGAACTTTTACTGCCTCTTACTGTTGACGTTTGTTCAACAGGAGAATAAAATTCAATCTGTTGCACGATGCTGTGGCGGTGAAACAAATGCACTAAAGGTTGGACTTTACTGCACATTACGGGTCATTAAATGTGTTTTTTTAAAGATACAAACAGAAAACAAAAGTGTATCACTCGCTGAGAAGGTAGACTTGAAAGCTTGGCTCTCTTTAAGACTGACTGACATCTTTACTGTTGTATTTCTCCAGTGAGAGAGCCTGAAGAAAAGCCTGCAGCACCAAAAACTGATCAGTACTCTGCAGACGATCAGAGAGAGAAGTCCGTCCTGTTAATACATGATTTCAGTGCAACATCTGTTAAATATAAGCTACAACATTCGCAGCCTCGGTCATTCAGGGTCACGTATGCTCATGACGTAACAGCAAGTGAGACATTAAAACAGTGGAACAAGTTATTATGACACCAAGTAAAACATCGACCTGATTAATTTAACAGAGAAGAGAAACAGTGACAGGTGAAGCTCTCGGGTTTTTGCTCTTTCAAAGGTACTTTTCTACAGTTTGTCTCTTTGGTTGAACAGGGATGAGTAACTCTGGTGTAGAACGGAAAACGACGTCCCTTTTTTTGTGTCTGAGTGCAATATTTCCTTCCATCATAAATTGATTATTTCATCACATGTATTTCTTTATTCTATGAAACCTGTGTTATTTGAACACATCTTTAAACTATTAAAATATAACATGTTTTTTTGTGTTTTGGTTCCTCAAACCCCCAAAATGTCAGGTGGTGCAATTGTCCTGACAAGTATCCACAGTAATTAAACTCTAAAAATTGAATGTCAGTTATTGTAAATGGAAATTAAAAATACAGTGGCATTATTTTATGCTTGAACCTCTTTAAATAAAACATTCTTTGCAAATAAAAAGAATTTTAAAGCTGTTGAGAAATGTAAAAAACTTTTGTCCCGTAATTTTCACCTTGTCAAATGTCAGGGTGGTGCAACCGTAACATTAGACTTTTATTTTAAAGTGAAGAGAATAAAACAGGAAACAGGAAACTGCATCAGCCAGAGGAGCCCAAATGACATTTGTGACCAAGTGGAAAAGTTTGTAGATTTCTCTGAAATACTGATAAAAAAGGTTTTTTCACTTCATTGGTGACTGGAACAATTTCCATGTCAGGTGGTACAACCAGTGTAATAATGTGAAATGTTATTTTAACATCAAATTATTTATCTTATTCACAAATAAAAGAAATGAAACACACAAAATGAAAATGTATGAGTCACTACTGACACTTGAGAGATACTTGCCAATAATTTCACACAGAAAAAATAACAGGAACATATAAATATATTTTCATATATTTGGTTGCGCCACCTGACATTTTTGGGTGCTCAAATTAAAAATACTAAAAAATAATGAACCTAAAAACTTTGAAATGTTGGACATGTCCAGACAAAAGAGGAAGTTTGATCATCCTCGGTTAAACCTTNAAGTTGAAAACAGCTTGAAATAGAAAACACAAAGATTTACTTTGACGTCTGTTTTTTTTCTATGTTGAACCAAATTTAGTCATCCAAATGTTTGTGTACGCAGCTCAGATGTGAAATCTTTTCAAAAGAACACACAGTAACCGTTCTGTTCTGCTGCTAATTGTTCCTGCCTGAATAAATTCATACATATGAATTAGAAACAAAGACCAGAACAACAACAAAAAACGCTCACACTCTTCCTGCACGGAGCGACGTGGAGGGGTGGAGGGGTATCACTGTAAACGCTTTGTCAAAGAAAAACAAAGAATTAAGTTAAAAAGAATCTCAGAGGAGAATAAAGAGATGATTTCCCCCATCGAGTGCCCCGCCACGTCCCACTCGGCCCTAATTAACAGACGGCTAATTACCACACAGAGATTTTAATGAGCTCTGAAGATGAGTTTCCAACCTCCTGCTATTTTAAACAACCTTTCTGTATCTGTTCGCCCTCACTTCTCGCTCTCTCTCACTTTGTTTCTTTGTCTCACTGACTCTTCTTTGTGGCTTCCTCATCCCCCTCCTCGAACACTTTGAAGATATTTCCTCATCTCTGAAAGTTGTTCCCTCCAGCTCTCTACAACCTTCTGCTACGTGCTGTAGGATCTTTTTTCTTTTCTTTTAGAGCTCAGTGTGTGGCTCCATCAGGAGTCGGGGGGGTTTTGTAACCTTTAAAGGAGATCAGAGCGAGAATCACACGTGAAAACCGTCTCCTCCGTTTCTACTTTTGGTCCAAACTTACCGAGTTCAGCCATGGACGCGGTGGGGGACGTGTCCCCGTTGCTGAAGGAGCAGTACGGGAAGAATCCGTTGTTGGATCCGTAGTCGCACAGCGGCTCTGGTTTGATGCCGTTTATATCGAGTCCTGACTGATCAGGAGAAGGCTGGAAGTCCAGGTAGAAACCACCTCCTCCATCTCCTCCTCCTCCACCAGAGTCGGCCTGTGTTTGGAGAGAAGGCTCGTAAATAAACGAAGATTAACACTTTAAGACGACAGTTACAGTTGCATTCCAACGTTCACATACCCTGGCAGAATGTATGATTTCTTTCTTCTTATTTTAAATCATCATGACAACAGAAACTTCCAAAATGACCCTGATCACGTTCTTAATAGCGTGTATTTCCCCCTTTAACATCAACGACAGCTTGAAGTCTTTTGTGCTCATTGACCTACTCCCAGAAATAAAAGAGTCTACCATTTTGACTGGTAAGAAGAACCGTTTTTCGGAGGTCAAGGACATTTAAGAACGAGACAGAACGTACTTGACGTCCAAACTCTAGAGGGGTCTCACCGAGTCACTATAACTCCAGTCCTCTGACTCTACCGGTGAGGTCTTGGAAGTGAAATAAGACGACATCGGTTAGGCAGGTCCACTTGGCCTTGTGTTTTGGATCATTGTCAGGTGTGAACATCCAAGTACGTTGTTGGGAAAATCATGTACATAGTTATCATTCGCTCATATAACCATGTTGTTGACTGTATAACTAACTTACATGCATACAGTCGGTTTCTTACACTGACTCACACACACACACACATACACACACCTGCTTACACTCACATTCCTATCTCATAGCAACAGGCTCACTCCTACCAGTGAATGTTTTTTTGTAATCCCATGTACCACCCTTTTGTACTGAATAAAAAAGCTGTGCCAAGATTGAGCGAGCTGAAGAGAGTCTGACCGAGCTTTTGGAAAGTCTCCTCAGCTGCTCTTCCCTTGCAAGCATAAAAAGTGATTCCAGTCTGAGTCTGAATTCTTGAAGAGTCCTGAATATTAATCCTCTGATGCATGAATTATGAAAGTCAGCGTCAGGATTTTTCCTTTGAAGATTTTTATTTGTCTTAAAGCATGAAAAAAAGTTTTCTTTTTTTTTCAACTATTTGTAACTGAGCATTCAACATAAAACAGTGTGAACTTAATGTAAATATGACTTTTTTTTTTTGTTTGACTTCTTTTCTTTCTTTTTTTGGGGTTATTTCATGAATAATCTTTTTTTAATGAGAAATTGAGAAACATTTTAACCCTCTTTCATCAATTTGAACACTGAATAATTAATAGTTTATAAGCTTTTTCACCCTCAAATGTTTGTCTATGACTTTTTAAAAAATATATATGTTTGGAAAAAACAATTTAAAATGTTTTTTCAGGCCCTAAGAAGAACAAAAATGAATTTCCACCACATGAACCATTGAATTTAGGAGTAAATAACTTTTAAATAGGTGTCCACTGTAGTGACCACTATGCACCACAGGTTTGAGTCCTGACCCCGACATACGTCTCATGTGCAGCAAGACCCGACTACTCACATTTAAAAGGAGGTCATAAAAGACTATTGTACGACGTAAGTAGGAAGTAAGTAGTCAAACCTGGTTCAAAGGACTCGGAAACATCGAGTGTGTAGGGGTTTTGTAGTCACTAGGTGGAGGCACAAAGTGTCATCCTTACCACCTGGAAAGTAGTATCCGGAACATGACTCCTCTCCAAATGGGACAATGTTTATGGTTGTGGACAAAAAGTTCACTTTTGCTCTCATCACTCCAAATGACTTTGTTCCAGAAGTTTTGAGGCTCGTCTCTGTGCTGTTTGGTTTATTGTAAGTGAGATACTTTGTGGTTTTTGCATTGAAATTGCTTTCTTCCGGAAACTTGACTACACAGTCCAGTTTTCCTCAAGTGCCTCCTTATTGTGCATCTTGAATTTTTTTTTCAGAGTCCTGTATTTCAGCTGAAGTTATTTGTGGGTTTTTCTTTGCATCCTGAACAATTTTCCTGGCAGTTGTAGCTGAAATGTTTGTTGGTCTACCTGACCGTGGTTTGGTTTCAACAGAATCCCTCATTTTCCACTTCTTCATTAGAGTTTGAACTCTGCTTATTGGCATCCTCAGTTCCTTGGATATCTTTTTTATATCCCTTTCCTGTTTTATACAGTTGGATTATCTCATTAAATCTCATTAAAAATTCTGCGAGGGTTTGTAAACTTATAAACATAACTGTATGAATGAACCACAGACCTTAGAGGACACAGATCCCCCCTCAGGTGAGTCTTGTTCGATGTAGCCCCCCAGATCATCGGGCAGCTCCGTGAGCCCGGTGGAGGAGAGGCTGTAGTGGGGGGACAGCGGCTCGGCCTCACCCGGGCTGGGGTGAGACAGGAGGAGGGAACTCTGCTGCTGCTGCTGCTGCTGCTGGAGACGGTGTTTCTGCACCTCAGCGTACAAACTGTCCCGCTGCTTCTTCGACATGCGACCAAACTTTACAGCTGATCGATGGGAAAGAGAGAAGTAGAGACGTTAAAAAAAAGAATACTCTAAAATAACTTGAAAAGTTTATACCTGTGTAACCTACCGATCGAACTTAACCTCCGGGACAAATACCTACTGAAAATACTGTTGATAGCCAGCAAAAAATCAATGACAAGAAAATGGCTAAAGAAGGAGCCGCCGACGATGGGAGAGTGAACAGCCACGGTAAAAGAAATTTGTGAAATGGAGATGCTAACTTTTTCCCTGAGACTTTGTGGTAATAAAGCCCAGAAGTACTGGTCTAAGTGGATACTTTATGTAGATAAATTAAGTTAGCATCTCGATTCTTTTATTTGTTTATTTATTGTTTTCCAAGTTTTTTTTTTTTTTTTTTTTTT